>OX459015.1:5533200-6133200 GCA_949774965.1 Diarsia brunnea | reverse complement strand
AAAGCTGTCCAGGATATTGCACAGGTCGGACAAAGTCATCGATTCTTCGATCCGAGAAGAAGAATAAGTTATGATATCTTACCAGCAGGCGCGCCGCCTAGTTGCATGGTGAGGGCTTGTGTGATGGTGAGGTAGATTCGATCGGTGAGCGGCGTTATCACCAGTCGCCCGTTCAGACCCATGTATTCGTACCCGTACTCGAATATACCTGCGAATCAGGAAAGCGTTTGAACCTTGATAAAAGGAAAAAAGGCGAATGATAACTGCATATTCGATTGTCTTGCTTGCAGCTTGCATTGTATATAGCCCGTCAGCAAGTAATTTTAAAAGAAGATTAGTAGCGTGACTTACTGACTAGAATGCGCTGGACGAACCATCTCTACTCGACAGAGAACTCACGAGAGAAGAGAGAAGAAGCAGATGACTCTCCTACTCAAACTCGCTGGCGTCTGTCACGTTGTCATACACGAAGCCTCCGATAATGTTCTAGAACACACTACAATCGCTTACCAGTTCACTGCCAGATCCACAGATTGTCATCTCTCTTGAGCCAGTAGAACTGCAGCTGGCTCTCCCACTCAAACTCGCTGACATCCGTCACGTTGTCACGTACGAAGCCTCCGATAATGTTCTAGAACACACTACAATCGCTTACCAGTGCACTGCCAGATCCACAGATTGTCATCTCTCTTGAGCCAGTAGAACTGCAGCTGGCTCTCCCACTCAAACTCGCTGACATCCGTCACGTTGTCACGTACGAAGCCTCCGATAATGTTCTAGAACACACTACCATCGCTTACCAGTGCACTGCCTGATCCACAGATTGTCATCTCTCTTGAGCCAGTAGAACCGCAGCTGACTCTCCCATTCAAACTCGCTGGCGTCCGTCACGTTGTCACGTACGAAGCCTTCGATAATGTCACGCGCGTGTACGTCGATTGTGGTTATTGTACGGAATTTCAGGCGATCGTTTGATGATAGGTCTGAGAAAGACATAATCTCGGTTGTAGTGAAAAACTAAATACTGCTAGTAATAATAATCATACGACATTTTCGCATATAGACGTGTCTACACTTAGTTACTGTTTGATTGGTCTATTGGTTGCAAGCGCAGTTAATTTGCACGGGTAAACGAATCTTGGAACGAACGGTTATGTTGGACATAACCGTCTAGCTAGACCGTAGGGACGGGCTAAAACCCTACGAATTTCCACGAATACCACGCATCGGGGGCACTAGATATGTTTGTAAATTCACGCACAACGCTCAAGTAGGTCAAAGTGTTAGAAGATTTTCCAATGAGCGTTATATTGAGTCCTACCGTGCAACGTGTTTTTAACCCAAAAAAAATCGTTTCCCAGCTAAAACTTTTGCGCAGTGTTACTTAGTTTGATATTTATATACAGAAGGCTTGATTGAGACCTTCAATTCGGGTCCGTTTACACCCTGTATATAATCTTACACCTCCGATTATCCCTTCGAGTTTACAGATGACAGTAATATTTATGTTATTTATTTTATTTTATTTTATTTTCTAATACAAAAATTAATAATGAGTTGTTCAACGACAAGCCATTTACAAGCCTCCACAGATGGCAGTAAACTAATGTTGCTTAGACCAATGAATAAGTATAATACATTCATAAAAATAAAAACACAATATAAACTATTTATTAACTAAGCCTAAATATAAATAGCTAAGCTTAGTATACTTATAAATAATAAAAACTAAGAATATAAAATTAGGTTCCTGCATAGGCAGGAAAGCAGGCGCACACGCTACTAAAATACAAAAAAAAGTTATCAATCAAAATTCTCACCCTGCCTCACTTTGACCACGAGTCCAGCCAGCTGTTCGTTCTGCTGCAACAGATGCTCCTTCATAGCTCTCTTATTGCCCTTTCGTATGCGTATGAAGGTCTCCTCAGTCTCGGCCGTCCACCACACGCCGTTCGCGGCTAAGCAAACCATGCCTTGGTATTCCATGATCCAGTCGGTTCTGGAGAAGTTAGGAGAATGTACCTTACTACTATTATAAATGCGAGAGTTTAAGAGGATGAATGGATGTTTGTTACAATTTCATGCAAAAATACCTGAGACGTGACTGCCCCATTGGTCTAGTGAACGCAAGCGCGGCTGTAGAGCATGAGGTTCTGGGTTCGATTCTTGGGTCGGGCATTCATTAAGTTTTATATGATTTTTCGATCAGGATTGTATATATATATATTATTATTATTTATTATAGTAGCAGCCATTGTGACCAGATTTGTGGCCAGTTGATGACCCCCTATTACATGAGACGTAAAGTGTAGCTGGTGAAATGTAGGTGCCTAACTCTTTGGGGATTACAGGCAAGATATATGCTGTGTGTAACACAATCATGTATGTTTGAAACTCCTAAAGTTCTTTCAGGTGCTGCTTGTCCAGAGATCATAGTCTCATCCAAATATCTGCTATGTTAGCTACTCACCTTGGCACCTTCCAGTTCCTCCCGTAGTAGAATATAGCCTTCTTACTGATAAACTTGTTGGTGTTTCGCATCTCATTGAGTACGAGGTTCATCCAGTCTTCAACGCGACCCTCAGTGTAGACTACATGGCGGAAATCCATAATCTGAAAAAGGAACATTACTAATATGAAGACTTAAGATTATCGTAACTGCTATTTAGGTAAAAAGTCTGTGTTCGTACAGTCAACGGCATCGAAAGCCCTTTTATGCTGAAACAATAAGGGTGCTTTGGGTAGGTAACTGTTATCACTGATGTGTGGTGACTATTCAAATTAGTTAAATACCACTCGTCGAAATTTCTGAAAAACGGCCTCACAAAGGCCTTTCGTACAGAACCAAGTCATAATACGGCACGGTTGGCGCAGTGGCTAAGCGATTGGACTGCTGCGGTGCGTGTCGCGGGTTCGATCCCCGCACGGAACAAATATTTGTATGGCCTGCAGATAGTTGTTTCGGGTCTGGGTATTTGTGTATGTAACTTTATATGTTTGTGAACGCACCCACGATACAGGAGAAAATCCTAGTGTGGGGCAACGTTTTATTAAAAATAATAAATAATAATAATTCTCCAGACAACACATTGGAAAGACTGGGTGTCAAACTTTCGGCGTCTGACCACTCGTAACGACTGTCTTATATCTTAGTCAAAGTGGAAACTCGGTATGTAATTATGGTGACCCATCTACAGATCAACCTCAGCAAGCAGTTACGGCTTAACCTTGAAAATCAAAACGTACAGCTCCTCAAAAGAAGTGAACTAAGCAAGAACAATAACTAAACGTGTTACCTCAGCTTCAGCGGATATCATTTTGGCGGCCACGGGACGGTTGGTGTGATCCACGTACAGTTCCAGACCGCGAATATTATCGAACATCTGAAACGCACAAGCTTATTTATTCTTATTTTCTTATTCTAAATGCTTATTTATTCTTATTTAATTATTCTTATTCTAAAATTTAAATATAAATCTAGATTAGAAATAACTCTGCTTACAAAGATACGTGCAAAAAACATAGTTAGTGAAAAGTAGGAAAACCGAGTGTGTCGTGGATTCGGGCCAGGTAGGCACATTACTATGTAATTATGTGTAATTTATTTCATTACCACTGCAAAACGGTGAAGGAACACATCGTGAGGAAACAGGCTTGTACTAGAACGGTAAATTTGAAGACATGTGACATCTACGAGACAAATACTCACTGGGCCCACGTGGTAGATTATAGCCCATTCCCTCTAATTGAGAGAAGGCCTGTGCCCCAGTAGTGGGAACATTATGGGCTGATAATGCTATGCTATGAGCGAATGAGCGTGTGTCAGGTTTTTCAATATTATTTGGATTTGTTACCAATTTCAATATGCTCGATTTGCTAGCAAAATACTGGTGCGAAGTTATGTTTTAAAATTGATCAATGAAAGCCCTTACTTTAATCATATGTTCCTGCACGCAACTGCACTCACTGCTGCCAAGTATGGAAAGCAGTTCATCCGTGGAAATGAAGAAGAATCGAGGGAATATTCTCCTTTTCGAGTCCAAGTAATCATTCAAAGATTTCTGGCACCTATAAAACAGTTTTGCTAGTGTGATAAATTCGTA
Organism: Diarsia brunnea; assembly: GCA_949774965.1. Lineage (NCBI taxonomy): Eukaryota > Metazoa > Arthropoda > Insecta > Lepidoptera > Noctuidae > Diarsia > Diarsia brunnea. The sequence goes on along the minus strand of OX459015.1, from coordinate 6,129,097 downwards.
TAAGTGGAAATTTAGATTTAAGTTGATGTATACGTTGCAAGCCGCGCGCTCGGTATCCGAATACAGGGTGTAAATCTACCCATCACACAGCCGTCAACCAAGCATTCTGTACATCAAACTAAGTACCCCCGCGCAAAAATTTTTTGCTGGGAAACGACTTTTTTTTTGGGTCAAAAATCACATTTTACGGTACAACTCAAAGTAGCACTCTTAAAACATTGTGCTAGTGGATGCTTTGAATAGTAAATGGGTCATGGAGCTAATTTAAGTAAAGTTATAACCTGAAAAACTAGTATTTACAAAAACAGCTGTGAAAAATTTGGAACTTTAACCCCCAATATCTCCGTAACTAGGGGGTTCCCAGGTATGGTCTAGAACAAAAAAATGATCGCAGTGGTGGGGAGAACAAGTGACTTTCGTTTGCGTTAAGGGTACTTTTACACCCTATATACTTGTCTTGGTGACGTCCATGTTTTATTGTGCTCTCGAGAGTTCCCAAATCCTTCAGTTAAGTAACCCGTTCGCACGTAAAACATCACTTCTGCCTTGCCTTTACCCAACTACGTTGGGATGAACTTCCAGTCTAAGCGGATGCAGTTGAATACCAGTATTTTACATGGAGCGACTGCTTATCTGACCTCCACAACCCAGTTAATACTGGGTAATATGATACCCCTTGTTGAGATTGGTTGTCAGACTTTTCGGCCACTGACTATAACTTGTAACGACTGCCAAAGATCTATATAATTATGGCAGCCGGGACCAACAGCTTAACATGCTATCCGCGGCACGGAGAAAACTCGGTATGTCATGGGCGGTCACCCATCCATAGACCAACCTAGGCAAGCGCGGCTAACCTAAAGATTCACCCGAGTGGTAGTTATTATTAAGGCACGAGCTCCTCAACCAATCAAGCTATAAAAAACCAGATAAATATGATCCCTCATTAGACGGGAAATCTATACTACGCGAGGCCATGTTATACTGGAAACTCAAAGCTTAATGTCTCGCCAAATGTATATAACTCTACATAACACCACTTACTTCTGCAGCCCGACTCCCAAAGCAACGAACTCCTCTAGTCTGCCACTCATAGTGCAACAATCCACCACGATTAGCCTTTTAGCTGTGTCCAACATGATCTGAAATATTTTCAAAATCAGAATCTGAAATAATTGACAAGTTTCGGAACAACATACTCAATATGACAAAGTTCTAATTCCATTGTTTTTTTATTTTATTTTCAAAGACATCATTTCCCAATACATCTATGTTTAAAATTGTAAGCAACCAGTTTTAGGACCTCTTTATTATAAATGATCATCCAAAATTAAACCTAAAATACAGAAAACTAAAGTTGGCAGTTGAATAACAGTCTATAGTTGTAGTTGAGTAGTAGTCGATAGCCTTTATTGGTGCTGTTTTCAAATTATAGCACTGAGTTTAGACCTAGCATAAGCTAGGTTGATGGCAATAGGGTCACTCCAAAATAAATATAACAGGCCACGTTTTAAGAAACACAGGCTTGATATTGCGTTAACATCATCATTACATCATTTCAGCCAAGACGTCCACTGCTGGACATGGGCCTCCCCCAGGTGTCAACACTTCCCGTTCCCGTGCGTCTCGCATCATAGTGGGAGACCTTCCAACGCAACGTCTTCCGGTTCGCGGTCGCCACTCCTGAACTTTCCGGCCCCATCGGCCATCCGTTCTGCGAGCAATGTGCCCTGCCCACTGCCACTTAAGTTTGGCAATTCTTCGGGCTATGTCGGTAACCTTGGTTCTCTTGCGGATGTCTTCATTTCTGATGCGATCCCGCAAGGAGACTCCGAGCATAGTCCTCTCCATTGTCGTTTTTTTTTTGGCAGGTGGAAAATCATCAAATAACCCGCTCTTGGGCAGAGCGAAAGGGAGTGTCAGACTTCTACTGACTAAAAACCACACATGTTCCTTCTTAGCCCTTCATGTCAAGGCCGCAGTATCTCTTGCGAACAACCCGCAGCCTCGACGGGCGTCGGCCCTTGCGGGCCCCTTCCATGTTGCTGACATCTCTTTGAGGCGCAAGTGGAACACGAACGCGCGGTCGACACGGCTTGTCGTCGTCATAAGACGGGCGGACGGCGAGCTAGCCCATCACTCACCGTCCACAGGCCCGACTCTCCATTGCCCTTTGGGTGAATTATGAATGTGTGTAATTTCAACGACTAACTCACCTTCCTAAACGACCGATCAATATCATCGAACTTCTTGGCCTCCTCGGGCAGCTGAACACGGATGTCTCCTCCGACGAATATCCCCTCCAAGTACAGCCACTTCCGCTGCGTGGCCATCCACTCCTCAATGACCTCGGATATGTGGGACAGGCGACGTTCCCACGTGTGGACCACGGAGAGGAATGGGCCGATGAATCTGGAATATACGTTTCAAGGTGAGTGTTGTTGGCTGAGGCAGTGAAAACTGAGTGCGTGAACAGCGACTGCATTTTTTTATGATATAATAGGCCAGAGCTGCAGCTGTCTCTAACACACCTCAACGAGGGCATCCTGTACGCAACACGACAGCAATAATTTCTTCAAATACCTATTTTTTCATAGTTATTATTACCTAATTTCTCGCACGCACTGTTTCTTATTCAAACACCAGTGTCCAATATATAAATGATATGAAATTAAAGATAAAATGATATAATGATAATTAAACAAAGATAGCTAAGGGTGGAAGGTGTAGGTGTTTGCTACAATACACCTTACCGCCTATAACATAAGGTCTACTACTAACTGCGAGGCTGCCATGCTCTGCAGCGTCATCATCTAGCTTGACGCTGATCTCGTCGCACGGGTTGAGGGTGTACCTTCGATCTTCTGCTACAATACACCTTACCGCCTATAACATAAGGTCTTCGTCGCACGGGTTGAGGGTGTACCTTCGATCTTCTGCTACAATACACCTTACCGCCTATAACATAAGGTCTACTACTAACTGCGAGGCCGCCATGCTCTGCAGCGTCATGGCGTCATCATCTAGCTTGACGCTGATCTCGTCGCACGGGTTGAGGGTGTACCCTCGATCTTCGCCGCGGTTGAAGTGACGAGCTACAGTGAAGGCTATGTTGGCCCACGTCTCCTGCACGTCCTTCACTCCTTTCTCTATCGCCATTTCCTGTAAAACGTTTAGAAAGTTTGCAATGACAATACTAATTGAATAAATTTAAAAATGTTTCTATTCAATTTATTATCTAAAAGTGGTCTTAATCATTATCATCATCACCATTTCAACCGAATGACGTCCACAGCAGGATATAGGCCTCCCCAAGTGTCGCCACATTGACCAGTCCCGTGCGTCTCGGATCCAGCGGGCCAGCAACCGGGATATCGGTCCACCTAGTGGGACTGGGAGGGCTTCCAACACAACTTTTCAACGTGGGCATAATGCTCACTACTAACGGGAGCAAGTGTATGATTATTTAAAGTGTCACAATATGGGAAAATTCAAATCCATAAGTAATCTGAAAACTGTCCTAGGATTTTTTTGAACTAGATCTTTTTTTATGAAATCTGGCATTCTTATTTTTTTGGTCAAGTGAACTGGACATAAAAATGAACTGAAATTGACCTTTTTTTAATTCCATTCCACTGTAATGGGTGTAAAAATACTTTGAATCCTACCGTGTGGATTTTTACCCCAACACACCCTTTTCTAAGTTATTGGAGGATGACTGCTTATGCATTGGTGGGGCTGATTATGTATTGTATATTTCTCCAACTTACTTTGATAGCATGGTTAACGATTGTCTCAGCTTGTTCTTGATACTTGTGAAGCTCCATAGCGAACATGTTCTCCAGCGTGAAGCGTTCGGGAGACATGTCGAAATCCTGACCTGAAAAACAATTCATATTGTATCACTAGTTTCGGTGAAGGAAAATATCGAGAGGAAACCAGCATGCATGAGAGATTTTTCTCGACGGCATGTAAAGCCAAGTCAGAGGCACATGGGTTTCATAAAAACTCTCACACCAGGTTAAGCACTAACCAAATGAAAAAATAAATAAAAAAAGTTGAAAATTAAGGTAAACTTTGGTATTTACAGGTTTTCGCGAAAATTTAAATTTGTCCATATCTTTTTACCGTGTTGACTCGGAACCTTAATTTTTATTATACACCTAATAGGAACTATAGACCTCAGTATCTGGTATAAATTTCAACTTGCCAAGTCCACCCGTTCCTGAGAAAATCGGTGGTGACACACGGACAGACGGACAAGACAGTGAGCTTATAAGGGTTCCTTTTTTACCATTTGAAATACGGAACCCTAAAAATGGAAGATTCTTCATAGTACACCTCCGTACTATAAAGGCTTTCCGAGAGATATGTGCCTGTCGCCGCATATCTAGTGATATATGCGGCCATTAACGTTGCAAATTCACGGTGTGCCTAATCTCCCTGACTGAGTATGGTTCTCACCGGTCTTATACATGAGTTCCTTCCAATGCCTCTCGCGCATGGCCTCGTTCTTCAGCGACACCATCAGCGGTACCACCCCCTTGAACTGCCTCATCTTCAGGTCCAACATCTGGCCACTAGTCGTTAGGCGAATGGCCTTTGGTAATTTCCTGAGAAACAGTTTCGTGTTAGAATATAATTATCTTTCTGACCAGACCAGGATGGGAAGTCGTATGTCCGTCTCGCTCACTTTCGTAATGCGAAAAAAAGATAGATATACGACTTGTCGAATCAAAATCGAGTCGAAGCATTTGTGAATACGGGGGCTAATCTCCCCTGTCAACGTCATAGCATATTGTGTTAGAAAAAATGTACATTATCCTACTAGTACTAATTAAATATAAATGGAACAATTTGGATGGATGTATGTTTGAGAGCGGCTGAACGGATATCGATAAGATTTGATGGCCCACAGATAGATTAAAGCACAAAGGCTACTTACTAGTTTTCTCAAATATACTATCAAAGTTTCCAAGCGAACGAAATAGCAGTCAAATATTATTTTTAAACATGTAATATGGCCCAAAAATTTACCATTTTTTATTTTTTGTAATTCTGATGTATCCCGTGTAATAACACAGCACAAGCTGAAATCTATGAAGCCGTTCAGACGACGATCGTGCCAAACTAATATACATACATAGATTCTAAAAAGAAAACCCTCCTTCTGGCGTAGTCGGGAAAAAGAACTAAATTGAATAGAGGTCGTTTATCATTTTGTACGAGGTGTTTAAATATCGAACAAATTTTGTAATGGAATGTCAGCGAATATCGTCACGCCGTCGTTCAATTAGGATATAGCAAAACTGTAATTGGTCATGCTGAACTCCCGACACAACTACCATCGCAGATTTGGCCCCCAGGCTAGTTCTATCGAGCCTAAAATTGTTCTTACCTGAACTCCTTGAAGAACTGCTCAATACCATCGACCAGAGCTTGCGGATTCAGATTAGTCCACAGAGTCTTGGACCATATTTCTCTGGCATTCTTCTGAGCCTTATAAATCTTGTAGATCTGCTCCATGTAACCAAAATCGGTTTTGGCGCGGTTGAAATTAGAAAAGTCGGCCAGAGGATTGTCGAAGAGCTGTTCTGCTGCTTGGAGCATCTTCTTTCGACCTTCGAGTTCGTCGAAGTATTTGGTATATTCCTGTTGGCGTGATATTAAAGAGTTTAGTCGTTTTACAATAGGAAATTTGCATACATTTTCTTTTTTTTATTTCGATACGGAATGTAAAAATTCTATAATAATAATGACAGATAGTGAAAACAAGGCCAAAATCGGACAAAAAACACAAAAGTTATACATTAAAACTTTTGTTTTCGTCTCTTTCTAGATAAACGGAATTTAGTATGGATTTTGTACGTCGATCGTGAATAATGACGTCACGAAATTTATCGGATCTCTCTGTTTAATCAGCAGTTTCAAATGCTTATAACTTAGTATTTTTAAGAATTAATTTTATTTTGCTGTTTCTGACTTTACAACGCTTTGTTTAGAGTGATAAATAAAAGTTATGCATATTTACACAATTATTTTAATTTATGACAAGTCCATTCGTGCTTTTAAGCTTGCTATTGATGTTGCTGAGGAGCTTGTAGCTAAACAGTAACAGCCGAGTAGAACGCAAGGGGTATTAGAAGAAAGGATTTAGTCAGTAAGAGTCTGACACTCCCTTCTTTCTGCTCCGCCCAGAGCGGGAGTCATTTGATGATTTCCCATCCTTAACCTTTTGAACGCCAAAGTGTAAACGTATCGGAGCCCCTCCCACGCCAAGGGACAAAATTATTATTTTATTTTATTTGCCACTAGTTTCTATTAAACAGCAGATAAAAGTTTTAAAAATGACGTTTTCATTTGTCAGCTATACCCAACCGTGGCGATCAAAAGGTTAAAGAAAGTTTTAGAAAACATAAGAGGAGCTATGTTACCTCCATAAGAAGCAATCCTCGGTCCATATCATCGCCAACAGTACCAGGGCCTTCATTGTCAAACTTCTCAACGAAATCGTCGAGCTCTTTCAAGAAGTTTGCAATTTCTATCACGTTCATCTTAGAGAATTTCTCTTTAGTCTTCTCAAGAGTCGCGGCCCTGAACAATGTCGTTTGGTACAGATTGCCCCAGGAACCCTGGAGGTCTTTAGCGAATTTTATATCATCCTCAGGTACCTGTGAAATATGTGTTTAACGATGAAATGAAAATAATTGAACGGCTTTTAGGATACGTGATTTTTTTTTAAATTGGCTATTTGACTACTGTTTCACGAAAATGTTATGTTATTTCAAAGAACTAACAGACATAACACGATGTGTGAAAAAAGTAATAAAATCGATCAAAAAATGACTTAGTTTTAACTGATTTTAAATGACGTACTAGACAAAGACAGCGCTACAAAAATGTGACGTCATATTTCATACCGCCATAGTTACGTAGTACAAATGGCCATTTCGCGCGACAAGGATAGAAAGTGCCCCCACCAAAAACTTCTAAACATGTAGCTACTCCATTTTTTCATCGATTTATAACCTTTTTCACACATTCTTTGAAATAACATAACATTTTTGTGAATTTTTAACAGTAGTCATATGTTGTATAGTCGTAGTCATATAGCCAATTCATTGAAATATTGATAGACTGTCTCGTCGGTTTAGTGGTCGCAGGCGCGATTGCTGAGCATGAGGTCTGATATTGGGTTTTTCCATCAGGAATTTCTCACTATCAGCCACGGAGTTTGAATTTGTGCGCGGTCAGGGGCAATAGGCTCGCCCCCACCTAAATAAACTGGCAAAATATGGGTGTACTATTAGGTACACCTCTGCCTAACCCTTTGGGAATCACATACGAGATGTTATGTTATGTTTTAAAAATAAATTGAGGGAAAAAATAGCCGTTAAGGTGTTCTCTACTAAAGAGACGATCCGGTCTGCAGGATCAAGTCTTGTCTATCATAAAAATGTATTATCACCAGAACAAAAGGTGTGTGCAAAATTTCAGCTCAATCAGTAGGGGGAACTGGATAGAAATTCAGTTACAAGATTTCACTATTACTAACTAACAAGACAAGTTAAATAAAAGCTTATCATGTGATATCTACCGACCCGCTCTGGGCCCGCGTGGTGGATTATAGCCCAACCCTCTAATAGAGAGGAGGCATGAGTCCCTGCAGTGGGAACATTATAAGCTGATGATGATGATAACAAAATAGTGGAGGTTTACCTTAATACCATGCTGATCGAGCATATGAAATATCTCCTGCATATTCCGGTACCTGCACTCGACGGTGATAGTCATTGCTTGTATTTGAGTAATGGTCGCCATAACCAGTTTGAAGTCCTCCAGACCTTTGATGTTCATGTTAACTGTAAACCGGAGTTGCTGGATGGACAAATTACGATTAGTTTTATACTAACTGTTGCCCGCGACCTTTGTGCGAGTAAAGTAAATATAAAAATATTACTTCCTTATTTGAATCGGATTTTGTTAACAATTTCAAGGGTTCTTTTTTCACGTAAACCTAATTATTTTTCTAAAATTAACGTAGCCTTAGTAATTCCGTATGCACTTGAAAAAATCACCCTGTATATTTATAGAAGATATAGACTAGGTTTTGCTCGTGACTAAAACATATGGCAAAAGCTTCGCTTTCCATTCATGAAAAAGCTTGAAATCGAATGTTAAGATTACTGCTTACGATTAATGCGGTGAAAATGCATAGCCTTGCGAAGCATGTGTGGTGTAACTCTGAATGATAAATTAGAACAAGGTTATACGAGAACGTTGCGGTTTAGAAGAAGATGTAATGACAAAAAAAATATTGAAAAGATTATGCTAAGGTGGTTTGCTCATGTAGAATGGATGAGTGAAAGTCGATTAACGAAAGGTAGATGTGAGTGGCAACGCCGGGAGGGGACGCCCTAGAAAGACATACATTGACCTTATCGGTGATGTTCTTCAGAAAGGACAGGTGCGTAGTAGGTAGTCGTAACCGGCATGCGTGTATGAGAATGTAAGAATCGTGCAGGTGGCGTTCTATCGCCTACCGCCATGGGAAAAGAGTGTGAGTTTATGTCATGTATGCAAAGATTACTTCCTACATTCAAACTAACAAATCTTCCTTCTAACAGTACTAGTTGTAGCCAAGATCAAATAGCAAACGAACTTACATCAACATAATTCTTCAGATCATGCATGCTATTTCTAGTCTTCGTTGCGATGCAGCCTCCTAATATATCCTTCCATTCTTGTGCATGGTCTTGTATCTGCTTTATAATCGGTCTCAAATTCACCCTTATAGCACCTATGTCAACGTAGTTAAGGTGGCGATGTAGATCGGCGATGATGTCTTCGAAAAAGAAGAATTTCTCGTCGTATTTAAAGATTTGGTCGTATTTCTGTACGTACTTCTCGCAGGAGAGGTTCTTGTCGAATGACCAGAGATGGGAGTACTTGTGCCATCTAGAAATGGTAATTAAATATTTAAATAATAAAGGGGTTTGAACTTTTTTGTATCGAAGCTGGCATATCAAGCCCCCGCCATTTTGATTTATTTTAGAAACCACGGCCCACGATGAAATTGATATATATGGGTAGAGGACAGTTGCCTAGTGGACACGAGGCTTTATAGCAATCAACGTGTATTCTTGGAAAACGTAATGCCGTCTCGAGCCGCTTGAATGCCTTACCGATAGATGATAAACTTTATGTGAGTATTTATTTATAATGTACTTGCTGTTCATACCTTTCCTATTCTAAAAGGACTTCTATCAAATGTTTTTTATTTAATTTGTTTTTTATTTATGGATCTTGTCGACAGCAGCTAGTGGCGGCATACTTGAAACATCCCCTGTAGGCTGTGATCTTATGTCGGGGCATTGAGAGTGAATTGGACGTGGAACGAGCACAGATTTACATTGTGAGATCCCTGATAACAGGGCAGTGCTACATGTGAAGCACCACCCACCTGACCCACCTACCCTACACCTACACCCGTCCCCCCCTCCCTCCTCCTCCTCCTTACCTACATAAGTACTTTTTCGTAATCTTAAACTGAATTAATCGGAACTGTGCATGTGACGTCGACCATGGCTGACAGCGATAAAGTGCGTGCTTACTCAGGGAGTGTTGGCGCTGAGAGACAAATATTTGTGTACCTATTCACTAAATTCGTATACGTTTCGTTTGCACTGGCAACAGTTGCGTTAATATACGGACTGACATCATGGTGCGTGTTAAAAAAGTTTCGGAACTACCAAAACTTTGTCTTTCTTAACGCGATTTTGGCAAACTTCTTATTTGCTCTAACAAATATGTTCCATAGTTATGTACACGCAAACCACTTAATAAGTTCGGCGTTTCATCAGTTTTTAATTCTTAATTATTTTCTACTTCTGTACATAGCAACAGTGAAGACTTACTGGTTAATAGTTATAAGCCACATGTTTTACGCAGACTATGTTACAGTTTATAACGGACGAATTCAAAAGAGGTATTTTCAAAGTGGCCTCTTTGCTTGGATTCAACCTTTCTTATCCAAAGTCTTTCATATGTATGCTATTATTGGATTGTTTACGTTAAACGCAAATGCCAGTGATATATTTTTTCTTTCACTTTTTTTACCTCTAATTTTAAACAGTTTACTTTATATTGTCGTTGTTTGTACAGTATTTCGTAGATCTAACGCAACCACACATACAGCAACCAGCAAATGGCGTCGCTTGTCCATCGCTACTTTAATATTTATATTGAGTAACATTTTAATGTTTCATTTTGCAATCTTAAAGAGTTTTAATTAAACTATAACGATAGCTCTTCTGAATCAATTAATACGCCTAATACTAATCCCACTACTAAAATACGTATATTTCTTTGTTGTTAAAAGAAATCGAGAAGTGTGGTATGAATTTTATGTAAATAAATCAAATAAAAAGCAAAAGAAGGATGTTCGTCTAAGTAGGAGTACTGACAGTCGAACGGTAATTATAAATACAGTGTGAACTTAAAAATACTGATATTAATGTTCCGCAGGGAACCAAACATATATTGTTAGACTTATTAATGCTAAATGACTGCGATGTACTATTGAATTGGTGGCATGTTCAAACATCAAAATTGCTGATAAATGTCATTTTACTAGCCGTAAAACACATCCGATTTTTTGTTTTGGTACCCCTCCTCCCCCATTCAATGTGAGCTGTTGCAGAAACAGCCGCAGAAGTTTTTTTTATTTTAAAATTATTTCAAGACACCAGAAGTTGTTTTATTTGATTTAATAATAATGTTTAGAAGTTATCACTTCTTGGGAGAGTAAGCCGTTTCGTTACTTACTTGAGTATATACGCGTTGATGTCCGAAGTGAGTCTATAGATGGTGTCTTGTATGAGCAGCGAGATATCATTGATGGCTGCCACGCGGAGAATATCCTCGAAGAACGACCAGGTGAAGAACTCGTTGCCGGTCGCCTCCTTGATGCGCTGTGGTGCGCACGGGAGACAGGTCTTCTTCATCCAGCGGGGAAATGTTGTTAACCTGAATGGTAATATAACTTGACCCACGCACGTTCTATTAGTAAACCTGTACTTATATCATTTATTACGACAAAACAACATAAAATCATTTATTGGTTTGCATAACCTGGTGGTGTGACTGCCACGTCATAGGTTTCAAGTTCGAACCCAAGACACACACCTCTAATTTTTCGGATTGATGAACGTATTGTACAATTATACGGCGAAGCAAAACATCGTGAGGAAATCAGCATGCCTGAGAGAAATATCTCGACAGCATATAAAGCCAAATCAGCCGGTCTAATCTGGTATCGGGAGTTTTTTATGCCACCAAGCATAAAAAACTCTCGGTTTTTTATGCCACCAAGCATAAAAAAACTCTCGATACCAGGTTAGACACAAACGAAACGATAAATAAAAAATAAATAATTAAAAAATTAAAAAACACGCCTGCCATGACAAAAAGTAAACTAAAAAATAAAAAACAAGTCAAACGAATTCAGTGATGAATGGGAGCAAGGTCCCGTAAATGTATTCGAAAATGGAAAACTGTAAACTAAAACTTTTATTGCAGTCGGGGGACCTGTAAAGAATTGTTCCACCGATCTGTCCCCCGTGGCAGGCGTGTTTTTTAATTTTTTAATTATTTATTTTTTATTTCATATCTTTTAGTGATAATATATCGGTATTTTGACCTATAACCAATCATTTAAGCCATAAGACGTCAAATGCGGGACATAGGCCTCCCCCAGAAGGGGGGATTTGTCATAATCGCCACGCTTGGCAGGCGGGTTGGCGATCGCAGTATGGTTGTTAAGAAGGCGCAGAGAACGCTGCTGCCCATTCTCTGGTAAGTCCCTTAGTCGCCTCTTACGACACCCACGGGAAGATATGGGATGGTGCTATTCTTTATGTCCGACACCACACACCTATAACCAATATGGCACGACATATTAGTTTATTTTTCAGGAAAACAATGTTGCGCTAAGGATAATGCGATACTAAATCGATAATTTTTATGGATACTATTTTAGTGTGTTATTTTAGTGACACGTAATTTTTTTTTAATTGTTTTTATAGATTCACCCCGGGTGAATTGTTCATAAAGGTTACTGAGTTTGTTGTATGTATTAAAATGTGTTTTTTTCATTTCTCAGGATTCCGGTCGGCAAAATCGGAATAACACACGTAATGCTTTATTCATTTGTGTTAGTAATGAGTTTTAAGTTGAATCTCGCAGTCAGATTTTTCCATACCAAAATCTACCCTGATCTTCTTTTTCTTTAAGTGGTGATTTTGACTATGATTGCAAATATGTATTATTATTTCCTTAAATTGATATTTTTGCCATGTTTCAAGTAAATTGATTCACGCATACTGACTTTTCATACAAACTTAAAAACCATTTAGGTGCCGTCGTAGATGGATTTGGGAGTTGTAACCTAGCCAGTTTTATTTCTTTCATTACTGAGAATCTATTGATATGTAGTTTATTCGTATCGAATCCCGGGTTTAAAATGTCACCATTTCATTTGTTGAGTAGTATTACTAGTAAACAATAGGTATTGAATACTACTGTGGTATATTTTTGTAATCTACTTAATAAGTTCTAGACGATGATTATATTTTTAATTGAAATTTCTATAAAAATAAATTAAAAGTTCTTTTTATTTCTAAACCATGGCCACCCTATTACGTTTTTTGATAATTTATCTAGCCTATATTACCCGGGGTGACGCAATGAATCTAACGATACCACATACATCAAAATCGGTTCAGGCGTTTAGAAGTTATGGTGGAATAAAGAAACTCACAAACAAACATACATACATACATACATGAACGTTAAAAACATAACACTCTTTTTTTTGGGGCAGTCGTGTAAAAACAAGAACATCATTTATTTATTCGGAACCAGACGATGCTCTCATCTGCTGCTGCTGCTGTCGAAACATTTGGGTACCACGCTATCACTTTCCATAGTGGACAGCTCCTAATGGAAGAAATAAAACGTAATGGATCCAAAGCTCACCTGCCAAGATAATGCTTAGCGTCATATCCGAGTATATTGCAGACCTCAGTCTGCGTGGGCCGAGTGGTGATGTCAGGAGGCACCAACACTGCGTCCACTTGGAACAGAGGCGCCTTGCCACTAAGGTTCTGCTGGAAGTCTTCTAAATTTTCTAGAGTCAATCTAGAAAAAAACCATTAGTTTTGTAATCAACTGAATTACATTATGAAGTTCAAATGTAAATTTAAACAACCACGTGGATGAATCCTAGACGGCTTATGTCTGGCACCAAGTTTCTTTGAGGGGTATCGTGTTACACGTATTCACAAATTTTTTATTGTTCGTATCTTGCATTTGATGAACATTTTAGACATAGTACTTTTTTTATTTGGTGGGTACTTGGCACTGGCCCTAGTAGGCCCCGTCTACTGTGCTGACAACTCTTTGAGGCGCACATACCGCACAACGCGCCGCCGACCCGGGCCTGGTTCTAATCGGACGGCGAGTCACTCAACGCTCACAGTCCGCAGGCCCGCGTCTTCGGTGGTCGGGAAGCGCCCTGCGACTCAGGACTTCCGGGGACACGAAAATACTCCTACTAACCGGACAAGACACACGAAGATCTTCTTCTCCCAGTACGTGTAGTATGCGTTCATCATGGGCGACACGCCGGTGCAGGTGCCCAGGATGAGGTACTCCAGCTTCATGAGGATCGGTCCGATGCGCTCGTACATGCGACCCAGAGCCGCCACGCGGGTTAGACGCTCGTGTTCTAGTTCCACGAAGAAGGCCTAAGAAGGTAAATATAAAGAAACGACTGCAAGTTTAACTTTGATTGTTACGTTTCTAATTCGTGACATGGCTATAACAGCCGCAGGGCCGATCTTAGGTTAAGCAGCGCTTGTCAAGGTCAGTTTTTTTTTTTTAAGCGTTGCCCCTCACTAGGAATTTCTCCTGTATCGTGGGTGCGTTAACAAACATTTTAACTCCCATACACAAATACCCAGACCCGGAACAACTATCTGTAGGTCATACAACTATTTGTTCCGGGCGGGGATCGAACCCGCGACACGCAGCTGCGTAGCAGTCCATTGCTTGAGCCACTGCGCCAACCGTGCCGTCAGTTTGTGGATGTGTGTCACAAGGGGTATCGTATTTTTTAGTAAAGTCAAATTCAATATTATTTATTTGCAATAAATGTGGTACAAAAGATGGTAAAATAATAATTATGTAGCGCAATGACACATTTCGCCATTAAGTTGGCATGTAAACATTAATGATTATGATGCTTAGTTCAAAACACAGTAACTGTGAAACAGGGATTAAATTAGATATAACCGAGTGCCGCACTCTAACTGGGTTGTGGAGATTCCATCTGACACCACGTAAAATACTGGTATTCAGTGGCAACCAACTAGTCGTGTGTTCCCACACGGGTTGAAACCCAGATCAGCCACGGAGTCTGGACTCATGGCGAGTTGACAGCAATAGGCTATCCTCCTATAACATAACTTAAACTTAACTGTCGGAATGTGGGTGTACTATAAGGAACACTTATGTATGACTCTTTGGGGAGTACAGTCTTGATGTCCTTACCTTGCAGGGAAAAAGCCACGTAGGATCAGGTTCACCGGTCTCAGGGTCCAAGTAGTTCTCCGGCTTCAAGAGTGGGTACAGGTCGAAGGCTTGCACTTGATCGACGAGGAATTGGATCTCTTTCTCCACCATCTTCAGTTGCTTGTAGACAGCTTGTAAGGCGTGTTCACCTAGTTTTTTAAATGAGAAAAAGAAATGAAAACATGTTCATTTCGTACGCACGACGACCAATTTAACTATACAAAACCAGTTTATGCGGATCTCTCATTGTACGGGAAATTTATACAAAGCGAAGCCATATGTTAAACTGGAAATAAATAGATTGTCGTGTCGAGGCAACAGAAACAAAAGTAGGCCGTCATGGGTCGCCCGTAGTTTTGGGCTGTGTAACCTAGTTTGATATACAGAATGCTTGATTAACAGTTTTATAATGGGTCCTTGTGCACCCTGTAGGTATTTCAATAAATACTTTGCAAATATTTAACCGACTTCAAAAACACAAAAAAGTGAAAAAGTCGGTCACTTTTGTTCGTTTGATTTGGTTTTTTTGTTACTGCCTTCCTCCTATTGGAAGTCGATTAACAAACCTTTACTTCTAACAGGACTACTACGAACTACGACTACGTTACTACATCATGCTGGGCTGATATAGATGTTGTTCTTCTAACCAAACAGACAGATGTGTTGCTGGAGAGTTTGTTCCGCCACTTCTTCTTTCCAGCAAAAACACTAGGAAGTGTCGAAGGGTGGGCGTTTTGGGGGACTGTCACTTGTAAATAAGTAAAGTAAAGTAAATTTTGACGTTCGAAAAGTGCTGATTATCAGCCTAGTTTGAATAAATGAGTTTTGATTTTGGCAGAAGTAGTCCTTAAATAAATTTGGGTAAGAAGGATGAACATGATGATTAGTGCCACATTTCACAAACAAACCTTTAGATATATCCTTGATATAGTCTCCAATGCCAAGAGCAGTCCACGTGACCCTAGTGAGTCCCGGCAGGATGTGCCTCTCCATGTCCAGAAGGTGTTTCTTCATGAGGAACGTCTCCGAAGTACTGAGTGACAGCACGCTCTTGTTGTACTTTTCTATCACGATGGTTAGTGCTTCCAGCTCGTAGTAAAGACGAGACTTTTGCATGGCCACGTCACGGATGCATGATGGTAGGTCGAAGCCTATGGAACAAATTGATGTGGAGGTCTAGAATAGTTATTCTAGTTTCAGTTTTTCATTTCAGCCATAAGACGTCCACTGCTGGACTTAGGCCTCCCCCAAAAGAGGGGGATTTGCCATAATCGCCACGCTTGGCAGGCGAGTTGGCGATCGCAGTATGGTTGTTACAAAGGCACAGAGAACGCTGCTGCCCATTCTCTGGTAAGTCCCTTAGTCGCCTCTTACGACACCCACGGGAAGATATGGGATGGCGTTTAAGTCTTATCATAACAAAGTATATGATTGGTGGTTTTGTGTTCTTATTGACCCAATCATTATTTCGCCACATAGACGATATTCGAAACTCGTTTACTGGTTGCAGCGGCTTTAGTATCAGTATTTTGTTTTAGCGCAGCCTTTGTTCTTTATCAAACAATTTACTAGGTTGAGTTTTGCAAGCAATAGCTTTTTTTTTTCGGTGGACCACTTTTTCTTTCTGATTTTAAAGATTGACAGGACTGAAGAACATGAGTTTCCAACGTAGGTACTCACATCACATTCTCACTTATTCCTATTTTTTTTAATCCGTATGTTCAGAGTTCTTTAACCGCATTGTTTATTAAGAGATCTCTTACCAAGCTGCTCCATTAGTTCAGCTTCACGAATGACGAGGAATATGTGTTCGTCGAAGTTCGGCTGGAAGGTCAGCTGGTACTCCTGCAGTAGCTTGTGTACTGTGAGGTCACGCCAGGTAACGTCCGTCTAGATAGACGAAATATGCAAGTTTTGTATTATTGCAGAGATCGTTAAAGCGGCACTGCATCTGAATGCTACTTTTCAATTTTAGCCCTTTGTTGGTCGCTGTGCAGAGCTCACAATTGTGCATTGACCTTGAACGCGAGAAATCAAGAAATAGAGTCATGTTACGGCGAAACGAAACAAGAAACGGAAGACAGGTACATACTTGATACCAATAACCGAAATACAGGCGATTTATCTGTTAGTACGTAATATTGGCAAATTAATTTCAATTTAGTACGCAATTTTATAGGAATAATAAACATATTTATAAAGGGATTACTATCACCTCTGCTTTATAGTTCCCTTCTTCTAAAAGTGTCATCATCATCATCATTTCAGCCGAAAGACGTCCACTGCTGGACATAGGCCTCCCCTAAGTGTCGCCACATTGACCGGTCCCGTACATCTCGCATCCAGCGGATCCCCGCAACCTTCACCAGGTCAATCTAATTCTAAAAGTGTACTGAAAAAAAATGTTCGGTTACTACTACGAGTAACCTCTAGCCACTTACCAATCCCTCCTTAGCTAGTAAAGACGTAGAACTAGGCGATCTGACGTTCTCATAATGTTGCCCTGGTATTCTCATCAGCATCACTGAAAGTTTTCAACGACTTAGAATAAAATGTCAAAATTGTATTAGATTACAAATTGAAATTGATATCGTGTTGTTGCAGTTGACAGCTACATAAATAATATCTCGCCTGTAATCCCCGAAGGACTAGGCAGAGGTGTACCTTACACCCACATAGCGGACGAGTCTATTGTCATCAAACGGGCACACATTTAGACTACGTGGCTGTTAAAGAGAAATTCTTGATGGAAAACCCAATAACACTTTGCCCGACCCGAGAATCGAACCTAGGACCTCATGCTCAGCAGTCGAGCTTGCGACTATTAGGCCAACTAATTACAGTCACACTTGAGTCGAAATAGTGCTTTGTACTCTTCAATCATCCCCTTGACTTAACTGCCATATATTATTTGTAGGAATTACATTTTGTTTAGGAAAAGAGCCGTTACTTTTACAGCATAAAAGTTTGAACTAATTTATGTTGATGTGAGTTTGCAACTTTAGTCATTTAGGAAATTGCTTTTTTATGCACGTTTCTTGGTTCAGTTTTTATGTGTGGGCCGAGTACCCACATGGAAGTAAGGGTAACAGGGATATGCAGGGTCATTTTGCAGCGGAAAGCCAAGTTTTTATTCACTTTTCTTCAGGATTAAGAAGTTTAGATGAGTGGGGTTTTCGGCCTATTCCGTTGTCCCTGAAGTGAAAGAGTTTTTATAAAACTTTGCCCTCACACTATAAAATTTTTGTTAACACACCCAGTATTCACAATTTTTTTTTTCACATACACACACAGCCAGACTCGGAACAACTCATCATCTGCCTAGCCTTTTCCCAAGTATGTTGGGTTCGGCTTCCAGTCTAATCGGATGCAGCTGAATACCAGTATTTTACACGGACCGACTGCTTATCTGACCTCCACAACCCAGTTAATACTGGGTAATACGATACTCTTCGTTCGATGCAGAGATCGAACCCGCTAAACTTAGCGCAGCAGCCAATCACTCTGCCAATCGGCCGACCGTGCCGTCAAACAGATCTTATTTATTTAAACTTCATGCACAAACGTGGTACCTAGGCGGACTTAATGCCACAAGGCATTCTCTACCAGTCAACCTTAGGGTCAAATAGGACATCTTACAGGCTGATTACACTCTACATCTTAGTTGCCTTGCAGCTACCTGTAATACTTACAGGCCTTATCCCTCCTCCTCTTCTCAGCGATTTCCTTGTTGACAATATCGGAGGGCAGCAGCGAAGTCCTGGAGCCAGTGTTTTTTTTCTTTCGTTCTACGTGTGCCCGGCCGGCTGCTGTCAACTCCATACCACGGCCTTTGGTAGCTGCTGCCACTGCGGATAAATCGTGGAGGTTAAAATCTCTTTTGTAAATCTGCAGATATTCAAATCATCGAAAAGTCATTGTAATCATAATAATCGTTGTAAGTACTGAACTATCTTTTTTTTTTTTTTTGGTGGGTGGGAAATCGTCAAATAACCCCTCCCGCTCTTGGGCAGAGCGAAAGGGAGTGTCAGACTTCTACTGACTAAAAACCACCCATGTTCCTTCTTAGCCCTTCATGTCGAGGCCGCGGTATCTCTTGCGAACAACCCGCAGCCCCGACGGGAGTACTGAACTATCTCTTATACACATTCATCATCATTTTCCTGCCCTTATCCCATTCTATTTGGGGTCGGCGCAACCAGTTTCCTTTTTCTATTGTTCCCTGTTAGAGGTCACGGTGGCATTTACCCTTTCTCTTTCATATCATTCCTCACACAATCCATACATCTTTTCTTTGGCCTTCATCTGCCTCTCCATTCATCAACATTTATATCGCTCTTATACACATTATTGTAAGATTTAATAAAAATTGCAATGATGACGAGAGTTTGTGAAGTGCATTGTTATGTGCACAATAAAGCTATGCTTTTTTTTGAATGTCGATAACAGCGCAATCTACCGGGTCCCAATGTGAACCTATCCATACAGACTACTCAAAAATACACACATAAAAAAGTTCTTTAAAATCCGTTCAGCCACTTAGCAGGATATTTTTTTTAAGATTAGAAATATTAAAATCTTACCTTCGTCATCAGAATCGTTTGCTTGGAAAATAAATAGATAATTGAATTACACATGAAACACCTCTTTTAAAATAAGTTAAAAAAACGAATTGAAAATGGCGGCGCTAACAATGCCCTTTAGGCTGGGCGCAGCCTTTGTAATATGTTTCTTGGCCCGTAAATGGCCCGGGTAAGGTAAGAACAAGACAATCTGTATAAAGAAATAAATTTAGCATAACTATGATACAACATACCAGGCTCCTTCTTAAACTCGACCTTGAGAATGTTCTTCTTCATCATATTCTCTACGAACTGGGCTGCTCCAAACACCCATTCTTTATACTTCGTTTCTTCGTACTCCTTAATTACTTTGGAGAAGTTCTTGTATTGCATGAAGGCATCTTTCTTTTGTTCGCAGTCGTTCAATTCTGGCACCTAAGAAGTTCACCGAGAATATAAGATGGATATTTTTATAAGTTTGCTGATTTGATGTCAGGTTGTTGTAGCGGGTTAGGTGCCGTCCATTAACCATACGATGTTTTTTTAGCATTTTTGGCGATGCGGAGGTTTTATTTTTTGGACCTAAAAAGAATCTTAACATTTTTAGAACATTATCTTTAAATACTGGTATAAAATATAATCTGAAAGAAGGCCCATGATACACCCGTCGGGACTGCGGGTTGTTCGCAAGAGATACCGCGGCCTCGACATGAAGGGCTAAGAAGGAACATGGGTGGTTTTTAGTCAGTAGAAGTCTGACACTCCCTTTCGCTCTGCCCAAGAGCGGGAGGGGTTATTTGATGATTTTCCACCCACCATAAAAAAAAAGGCCCATGATATACTACATGCCACTTTTCGGTATAGAAACGGCGCGTTTGACGAAAAATTAAATACACGTGATATTTCGTTATTTTTGTCAATTCCGTCCCCCCTTTCGAGCCTTACGTGATTAATCGACGCCCCCTTACTGGGCTTGTATTACTTTAGAGTAGTCAGATCTTGTTAGAATAACTAGCCAAAGAGCTACTAACGTTTTTTACGTGTTTATATGCCGTCTTCATTTATTGACATACTACCTTAGTCCGCGTGTTTTTTTTGCAGATTTGCGTATCCCACTACTGGACAAAGACCAACCTCCATTTGCAGAAAAAAAATAGAGGAGGTATTGCCCAGCACTGGGACATACAAAACGGCAACAAAAAAATCCAATGCAGCTCGCCTGCTTGCAAATTTTATTTTTTTTGGTTTAAAATTTCCTTAATTTTGGTTTTCAGATATTGCAGGCGGGTTTTTCAGTTTTTTTTTTGTAGAAACATACCTTACAATTTATTTACATAGCAAGGACTAGGTGTAAATGAATGAAATACCTTTTGAAACTTCATGATGGGTTGCTTCATCTTGTTGAAGAGCGCTCTCGCCCAGTAGATGGCACCGGCGACCGGTGGGTGGTTGCGGAGAAGTGGCGGGTTTTTGCGGTAACGCTATTATATAATATATCAAAATAATATGTTTTTTTTTTTGCAAAACGTTGCTCCACACTAGGAATTTCTCCTGTATCGTGGGTGCGTTTACAAACATTTAAACTCACATACACAAACACACCCAGACCCGAAACAACTATCTGTAGGCCATACAAATATTTGTTCCGTGCGGGGATCGAACGACACGCAGCGCAGCAGTCCAATCGCTCAGACACTGCGGCAACCGTGCCGTTTGAACTCAGAACCTGGTATAGACTCAAAAAATATTCATCGAGGCTCTTGCCCTCCCACTAGGTGAACTTATGACTTATTTATAATCACAGTTCTCTTCTTAGTATGGTTAGTAACTAACCTAGTGGTGTGTAATAGGTGGTGGCCCAGTGGTGGCGGCCCCGACTTATGAACCGTAAGGCCCGGTTTCCACCAAAGCGGAGACGAGCAGAGCGGAGAGGAGATGTGCCAAAGTCGACCAATCACAGGAAGGGCGAAAGACCAGATGTAAATTGTAACTATTGTGATTGGTCGATTTCCGCACATCTCCTCTCGTCTCCGCTCCTCTCCGCTTTGGTGGAAACCGGGCCTAAGTCGTGGGTACGAACCCAGGCAGCCGGATTAATTTGTGTAATTTATTTCATCACCGCTGCTCTCGAAACGGTGAAGGAAAACATCGTGAGAAAACCGGCATGTCTTAGAACCAAAAAAATGAAGTATTTAGCCGCTAAATAGCCTCATATGAAAAATATAGAATTCAAATATGTTTTAATTAAGAACACAAATAAATGTTTACTTGTTCATAAAAGTAAATAATTGTTTAAAATAATCATGTTTATTTATAGTATTCTTTTTACAAACACAATTTAATATTCAAAAAATATTTTTGCAGTAAGGACGCAAATCAAAATGACGAAATTAAAAAAAAAACACTGCCGACTCTACAGTCGGTGGTGATTTTTTTTTAAATTTCCTATGTTTTAATCGATTTGGACATAATCTAGGGTAATAGTTTTCTGTGGTAATTTTCTATCCCGCCCTTGGTTGCGGAAAAATAAGATTACCGCACGCGTGCGAAATACACACATCAACACTGTCTAGGGATATTTTGGATTTACTCAATTTACTCAAAATGTATTAAAAATAGCATACAACATGTATATATTTTTATAAAGCCCATTTATCAGACTACACTCCAGAATAAAAGAAAACAATGTTTTTTGCGTAAACAAATTTTTATTCAAATAAAGAAAAAACATGAAATAATGGTAAAACTAACAACGAATGTGTTTCTCAAGAAAAAATTACAAATAAGGAAAAAATAATTTGTTTTTAACAGTTCTGTGAAAATCAGTAGTCAGTAAAACCACCCATGACGTTAATAACGTTCCTGCAACGGTTTTTCATGCTTTGGATTAAGTTACCCAAGTCTTGCTGCGGTATATTGTCCCAGGTCCGGCTAAGATGCAAAAAAGTTGCTATTCCGTCGCAGCGTTTGCAGGGAAATTCCTCAAAGCCCTTCTTTGGAGCATGTCCCACGCGTGTTCTATGGGGTTTAGGTCAGGCGATTGAGCGGGCCAGCCTAAGACCGATACGTCGTGCTCCTGCAACCAGCTCGTCACCACTCTCGCTGTGTGCGGACGGGCGTTATCGTGCATGAGCGTGAATTCTTGGCCCATTTGTAGTCGATGGGGGTAGATTATTGGTACTAGCACCTCGTTACGGTATTTTTCAGCCGTCATGGTGTTTCTGATCCAAACGAGGTCTGTTCTTCCACCAACGCGAATTCCCGCCCAAACCATAATTGTCCCGCCGTGGTATGAATGGACTTCCTGAGGATGTTGCAGACGGCTCTCACGACCAGGAACTCGCCAAACACGCACTCTACGTGTATCGGGATGGAAACCGAACCGGGACTCATCGGTAAACAGCACTACAGACCACTGGTTTTCTTCCCAGAGCAAATGTTCACGAGCCCACTCTAATCGTCGTCCACGATTTTCTCGGCGTAGTGCTGAAGTACAAAGCGGACTGCGAGCATGAAGGTTAGCTTCATGCAGCCTTCTCCTCACAGTTTGGTCACTCACAAGCAACTGGTGCTCTGACTGGAGCCTCTGAACCAACTGCATGGCCGTAACATTTGGTTGTCTTCTCGCGGCAACTTGCAAAAATTGGTCTTGTCGTTGAGTGGTTATGCGCTTCCCGCCTGGGTGTCTTTCAGCCACTTCACCAGTAGCACGATAAAGTGATAGGAGGATAGGAGGGTGAAGTGACCTTGATATCACGTTTTGTCTTGTTCCAAACTCCTCAGCAATACTCCGTTGAGTAGCCCCAGCTTGGAGCATGCCTACTGCCTTTAACATTTCTTCTCTAGTTAAATGGCCCCGCTGCATGATGCACACAATAACATTAATTCGGAATTAACTGATAACTTGTTATAAAACTTAAATTGGACACAAAAAAATAGCCACAAACTACTGTAGGTAAATGAAACCTTCGGACTTCGCTACCATTATGCCGCGTAAATCTTTTGTTTTTAATGTATTTTTTCAAATTCAAATTTAGAATCGTTCAAAAAGGCTTACAAAATAAACTTTCTTCAAAAGAATTTAAAAGTGGCCAGTATTTTTTGAGTTTAAGAACTTTATACAAAATATCCCTAGACGGTGTTGATGTGTGTATGTTGCATTTCGAACCTAATCGTAGTGCAATAAGAGCTAGTTTTCGAGGAACTATATTGATAAAACATTTAAAAAAAAAATGCTAGTACTCACAGTAAACTTATCCTCAATAATAGTGATCTCCTTAATAAACTGCCTCATGACGAGGTCGAACTTGGTGGCCAGTTGCCGCTTGATAGAATCACGAATGTCGTAATCCAGAAACTTTAGCAATATTACTAGCGCTTCTTCGGCATTTCTAGAGAGAAACAGAAGATTACATTTCTTTCTACGATTAGAGCGAGAAAGAATTCATGATTAAGAAATATTCAGGACTGACTCGTTGGTTCTAGACCAGGTCGCAAGCGCGACTGCTAGGCGTTAGGTTCTGGGTTCAATTCCCAGGTCGTGTGTTATTGGGTTTTCTATGAGGAATTTGTCAGTAGCGGTCACGGAGGCTCGTCACAGGAGCTGATGCACGCTACTGAAAGTGTCAAACTCTTCCTCTTTTGGTGACTCAATTTAAATTATCATCGAAAAGTTAAAAGGGGATACAGGGGTTATATTGGACCCGTCGGAGCTGCGGGTTGTTCGCAAGAGATACTGCGGCCTCGACATAAAGGGCTAAGAAGGAACATGGGTGGTTTTTAGTCAGTAGAAGTTATTTGATGATTTCGCACCCCAAAAAAAAAAAGGTTTATATTGGAAAAAGTTTCACCTCAAATTCCCGAAGCAAGTGTTAATATAATTCTTGGCCTCTTCCTCCAAACACCGGACTTCCGCCCAGAAGTCTCCCATGATAACGTCCCAGTTCTCCTTGTTATCGAACACGAACAGGCTGAAGTCGATCGTTCGTATCGGGAACACGAGGTTCTTGACGCGCTTGCGCACATCGTCAATCTGCGTGGGGTCGCTGATGATGGACTTAAGCTCTAACCCGAATATGCGCTCGAAGTCTATAAGGACCTGGAAAAGAGAATAAAAGTTGAAATGAAAAATTGCAGTGGATCGGGTTGATTGATTTTTTGCTTTATTTCAATGCACGCAAAGTTGATATTTCTTTAGCAGTAAAACAAGACGAACCAGAAACACGGTCATTAGGTAGTCCTATGCCTATGCTATATACCAATGTTTATGAACTTAGAGTTCCCATGTAGTCAGTCTGCGTGAACAAGAACGGCTGGTCGAACTCCCAACGAGCTCCCTTGTTACTTACTGACTTTGAGACGAGTCTCCCTGTATTGCGTGAGCCGCAGCAAGGGACTATTAGCTGCCCTATACCTATGAACATAGAGTTGATATCTACCTGCACCACATCTCCCAGGTTCTGTGCAACTGTGCCTATATAGTCAGTCTGCGTGAACAAGGCTGGTCGAACTCCCAACGTGATCCCTTGTTACTTACTCACTTTGAGATGAGTCTCCTTGTATAACGTGTGCCACAGCAAGGAAGTAGCTACCTTACTGTGATGGCAATAGAGTTGAAATCTACCTGCATGACATCTCCCAGATTCTGTGCAACAGTATCCATGAAGTCAGTCAAAGTCTAAAAAGGAGTAGCTACCTTATACCTATGAACATAGAGTTGATATCTACCTGCACCACATCTCCCAGGTTCTGTGCAACAGTGCCCATATAGTCAGTCTGCGTGAACAGGAAAGGCTGGTCGAACTCCCAACGAGCTCCCTTGTTACTCAGTTCTATACTTCGTCGAGTCTCCTTGTATAACGTATGCCACATATCCATTATTTTCTGTCCGTTTCGGCAAAGGGACAAGACTTCTTCATTGGTTTTGCTGAAAAAAGTTAGGTGTGTCAAAAGCCAAGAGGCAGAACACATTTTCTCATATACTAGAATTTCTCCTGTATCGTGAGTGCGTTTACAATCATAACCCATTATAATGATAAAATATGTCTTATCTCCAAGTTTAAGTTGATTTCCGACGAAATAAGTTTTTAAAATGTTGTTAAGGCCCTGACTCCATTGAAGCGGAGAAGAGCGGAGCGGAGAGATGTGCAAGATTCGTCCAATTACAAGAGAGACGACAGACGCGAAGTGGGTTTCAATCAATTTGACACCTGTCAAAGTGAGGAGGAGATATGTGGAAACTGACCTCAGTTTCTACGTATCTCCTCCTCGATACGCTCTTCTCCACTTTGGTGGCCCAGCCTTAGTGTCGTACACGTTTTTGTCTTTGTAATGAAAATCCAAAAATTCTATACTCACTCAAAGACTCTATACACGTCTAGAATGTTATACAGCTTATATGATTAACCCCACGAGATGCTAACCAGCAGAGGCACCAAGGTCTCAATAGAGAGGTAACCTTCCTATCATGTAAGTATCCTCACAAATTTCAGGAGGATTTGCGACTTTATTCCGCTTCAGTAAAGGCGATTGTCATACGAGCAATCGACGCACCTTTCCTAAAGCTTTTTGCGAAGCTGTTATAATCTAGTACTTACTCAAAAAGCTTATGGACGTCGAGAATGTTCTCCAGCTTATGATTAAGAGCCCACGAGATCCTAGCCAGCAGCGGAACCATGGTATCATCAGACCGGTACCCCTTGGAGAGCACCCACATCATGTAGATACTCTCCACCATTTCCGGTAGAATTTCTATCAATCTGGGTAGCGGGGAGTCGTCTTCTATGACCTGAAGAGATGAATGAAGGTTCTAATTATGATCATCAAATATTCCTGGACTATTGTCAACATCACGCTATTTGTCTATATCCTCGGCTACACTCAAGATTGAAGACTGTCGCAATTGATCTTCCCTTCCAATATTATGTCGATTCACGATGCCTGGTCAAGAACTTACTTCCGAAGACTTGTCAATGGTAATAATGGTCCCTTAATAGTATGCTGCCTGGTAAATATTTTCTTACATATAGCATTACAAACATATAATATTCCCATTGCTGGGACACAGGCCTTTTCTCTATGAAAGGGAATGGGCTACCATCATCCACTACGCTGGCCCACTACGGGTTGATATACTGTTGGTAGATGGAACATGTCATCGAATTGTTGGATATAGGACATGCCGATTTCCTATTGACATCTTCCTTCACCGTACCGTATCATCCAAATTATTCTCTATCGTATATACATACCTTGTTAAGCTAAGTAACACCTTATTGATTTGATCTTAAAGTAACACTTACGGTAAAGAAACGCATCAAAGTGGACAGGAACTTCAGATTGTCACTCGCCATATTGTATTGCTCTACAAGCCTCTCTTTGTATTGAGTGAAGTTCTGGAAGCAAATATCAGTTTGGTAACTGTGACAGGTGACAGAATAGGTAATAACTTATCAATAGCTAGAAATAATAAACCTAAAGTTTTGACACGCTTTTCGCATGCCGATGTCACCATCGGCTTTAGGTAAAATAGAGATTTAATTGACAGGTTGAGAAGGCGAGTAGAATGGGGTTTTTAAATACATTACCACTCATTTTTCCTGCGATTTAAATTACATAGGAATGGAAGGAAGAAATAAAATATTTTATTTTAGTTTAGTAGATTTATACAGGGTGTAAATCAACCCATCACACAGCCGTCAACCAAGCATTCTGTACATCAAACTAAGTACCCCTACGCAAAAATGTTTGCTAGGAAACGACTTTTTTTTTGGGTCAAAAATCACATTTTACGGTAAAACTAAATGTAGCACTGTTAAAACATTGTGCTAGTGGATGCCTTGAATAGTAAACGGGTCATGGAGGTACCTAATTTAAGTAAAGTTAAAACCTGAAAAACTAGTATTTACAAAAACAGCTATGAAAAAAAAAATGATCGCAGTGGTGGGGAGAACAAGTGCCCTTCGTTTGCGTTAAGGGTACTTTTACACCCTATATATGACAGCTGGGATTACCGTGCTCTCCGAGGCACGAAGGGAACTCTGTATGTAAGACATGGTTACTCATCCACATACCGACTTAGGCAAGCACTGCTTAATCTTGGAGATCAACCCGTACGAAAGTTATTATTTACCATCAACCACCAACCCCTTTTTTTTGGCGGGTGGAAAATCATCAAATAACCCCTCCCGCTCTTGGGCAGAGCGGAAGGGAGTGTTAGACTTCTACTGACTAAAAACCCCCCATGTTCCTTCTTAGCCCTTCATGTCGAGGCCGCGGTATCTCTTGCGAACAACCCGCAGCCCCGACGGACAACCACCACCCCCATACAAAATTAAACAACAGTACCTGAAGGAAGGGAGACTGGGCTCTCTTCAGCATGAACAGTATCTTGACCACCATCGGTTGCTTGAGTTGCTCGACCAACAGCGATATCTCTGCGTCTCGCTCGCGCCAGTACTTGTACTCTGCCACTGGACCGTCACCTTCGCGGGTCTGATAGGACAGAAAGCAGATACAACTTTGGTGGAGAAATAATAAAATATTATCTATACTAATATTATAAAGCTGAAGAGTTTGTTTGTTTCTTTGAACGCGGTAAACTCAGGGACTACTGGCTGGCATAGAAAAACTCTTTTTGTGTTGGATAGTCCATTTATCGAGGAAGGCTTTTATATAACATCACGCTTCGACCAATAGGAGCGGAGCATAAATGAAAAATGTTGCAAAAACGGGAAAAGATATTCCTTTTTGAGAGCTTCCGTTGCGTGCGCTGCGAAAACGGTTTAAGTTACGCAAATATCATGTATGAAAGAATTGTTTCTCTTTAAATGTTCTAAAAAGAGTCTGCGACAGCATATGTCTATCTTTTAAGATTGACTCACTGTAACCATGTTTTACTATTAAAATGTTAGATGAAAAAGAATGATATTTTGCCATGCTTATTTAACCCATATGATATTAATCTATATCTAAATAAATATGTTTGTTAGCACGGAAATTTAATATAGAATATTTGTGCCCTTCACTTTATACAGTTTAAACAATTATCTTAGAAGTTATCGCAATATCAAAATATCCGCGCGACAAAATAATTACGCGCGCGGCAGTCATTCGGTGCGGTGCGGTAGGTAAGTGGGGATTCTGGTCTCCGGGGGCTCCGGAGAAATTCAAATTCAAAATATTTACTGCACCATAATGTTCACAAGTACAATGTGTTACTATATATTTAACAGTAAGTAATTGTCACTTTAATAACATAATCGAAACCAATCTAAACTAATAGGTATGTTGAAGTAGAAAGGCTAAAAGCTTTATTATGTGACGCAGACGAAGTTGCGTGGGTCAGCTAGTAGTTTTTAAAACACGCACGTTGAAACTACTAGCTCGAAGTAACACAATGTGGCGCCATCTGTATTAAAAACATGAACTTGTCGGTTACTGCTTAAGTACGAAGTTCTAATGTAGTGGCACAGATGTCGTTACGTGTTGGTTGGAAAAGACACAATTTTTTTTTTGTTTATGTACCCGGTATGCTGTACCTACAAATAATAATTATGCATTCAGTAAAATCTGTTATTTGGTAATTAGAAACAGGCACTTGAATTTTATTTATTTGTATAGATTACGTAAACTTAACATCTATAGATAGATACGATATCACAAATTTAGCTGTCTCATAGTGTAAAAACTAAGTGGGGTTTTGTCTCCTACATTATGTCCTTAAAATTCATACATGTACCTTGCCCAAGCAGGTTGCAATAGTATGATCAATATGCTGCTGCCACATCGTGACTGCCTCCTCCAGCTGTGCCACCAGCTCAGGGTCGATGAACTCCACGATATGGCTTCGTTCATCTGCCAGAATCGGTATGTTCGGCATCGGGAGTTGGATCTCACCTTCTATGTGTTCTATGGTCCTGGGTGATCAATAAAAATTGATTATTTACATAACATTACGCTAATAATCCTAGAAGGGTTATGCAGAGGTGTGCCAAATAGTACACTCACATTTTGCCAGTTAAATTTAAGTTCCATGTAATAGGGGGGGTGCCTATTGGGAACAACCTAATAGTACTTTAGCAGACCCTGGGAATCGCACCAAGGACCTCATCGAGCTCAGGACTCTTCCAATGAAACGGTATTATTATTTTTTTTTTTTTAAATTCTATGATATTGTGTTTTTGTTTGTGGCCACCGGAAAAATGCCAGGCTGGCCACTATTGCCCAACTGAAGAGTGTAGGACTAGCTGTTTCCATACTAGAATACATTTCTAGAAAATCCTGTGTACAAAAAAGTGGACAAAAAAGTGATCATAATCAGTACCTAACGTTAAAACGTGACAAAAACATTACAGAACTCGACAAGTAGTAGATAATAATATATACAAGTCCTGATGTGGAAAATATATTAAGAAAAATTCTGATACATACGATACAATGAAGAATTGTATTATTTTATTTTATAATTTTTGTAATAAACGAGACTAATACAAACCAATTAACAATTCCAACGAGATTTTCGATATCTGTTACGACTTCGTGCGCAGAAGATTTTTTATCTTCTTCATCGGCGAATGTTTGTGCAAATGTTACCTAAGAACAAAATGAACACAAGTTTTAAATTAGGAAAGAGGAGTATGTCATGAAGGTCATGCATAGTAGTCCTCGCAGCCCATCGCAGCTCAGACCTTTTTAATTTCTTGATGCAGAACGAGAACGTCACTTTGCAGTTTCATCGTGAAAAACATGCACGAAAATGATGTTTTGCGACAATGACGTCGTTATAAGAATAAAAATTGTGAGCCGTCACGGGACGCCTGGCAGATGTGAAACACCGAAATTATTTTGTACAAGTAATATGCATAAAATAATAGATTACGACAAGAATTAAATATACCTAGCGTAATGAAAAAAATATTATGCACACCGTACACAATACTACATAATTACATATAGACTGTATATACATATATATTAATATATACATACCACCGCATAGCGTGGCGACGCGTCACCACGGCATGCATCGCCACGCCAACAATCGGTTCTACCCGCGGCTATAGATGTTTCACATCAATAACGTTGCGTGAAAATGACGTTTTGCGAAAGTGACGATATTTTCACGATGACATTTTGCGAAAGTGACGATATTTTCACGAGGACATTTTGCGAAAGTGACGATATTTTCACGATGACATTTTGCGAAAGTAGGTAACATTCTTAGTCAAGACTGTTTTTAGTGGGTGCAGGCCCAACGTAACTATACCGTCTCCCCGGAAGGTGCGGTATGCTTTAGGCATTTTTCACCGTTAAATTAAAAAAAAACTGGGTAAGTGCAAGTCGGACTTCCTTATTAGGGTTCCGTTCTTTCCTTTTGAGGTACGGAACCCTAAAAAGGAAAGAGTAGGTAAATGATAGCAAGATGGTAGATAGGGGAGAATCGAAGAGGAACAAGTGTAGCACCGGTCTCGAATAAAGGTTCAGTTAAACAGGTACGCACGGCGACTAATCAAATTATACATAACCAGTTTATGCGGATCTCACATTGTACGGGAAATCTATAGAAAGCGAGGCCATGTAACTGTATATAATAGGAAATAGATACTGTAAGAAAGCAAAAAAACTTAAAACATTAGTTGAATGTAAAGTAAATACCGAGGATCTGGATCCTTGATCCATTATTTCACAAGCGTAGGGTGAATCCGGACTCGAGCGCATGTTCTTCATTCTAAAATCATTCATACTCACATTAAAAAACTTGGTATTAGTACAAAATATAACACAGAAACCATAATATATTTGAAAATAATATGATTTTTTTTTAATGTATGAAGTTGTTAGAAAATGAATAATGGAAATAATATCATATTTGCATTGTAGTAGACGTTATGTTATACAATTTGTATTGGATTAATTAAATACGAGAGCGAGACAATATTAAACATATTTTTGTTCTAGAAATACAATTTTCAATTCTTTAAAAAAGTGTAGATTTTTTGGCATGGCCGAGAGAATCTTACGATTTAACTGTACCTACCTCTGTCATGAAGGAAATAAAAATGGGATTTTTATATTACTAGGAGTTAAGACTAATTATTCACAAAGGCAATGGGGATGTTTCCTGACTAAAAATATATTATTCTGTTTAGTCCGTCTGTATCGAAAAATATTGGATACAAGTTTTTTGTTTTATCAAATTAATAAAAATCAAAGATACAACGTGTCAAGAACATGAGGCTTGTGACGTCACTTTCTGGTAAAAAATGACATGCAATATATGTACGTCACACGAGTGCTGAGTTCAAAGCCCTGTATCGTCTTCATTGTGTGTTTAAAAATTAAAAAACAAAAAAAAATATGTGTCCAATATTTTTTGGAAATCTATGTGACGGACTAATTAGTTTTTTTTTTTGTCAACTACCCTATTAAAACCGACTACTAACCTTCTTTCAGCATTCTCTCCTCTAGCTATGTTAGACATTCTTCTGTAGTCCGAAGGTCTAAGGTAGTTCACCTGAGCAAAACATTAAAATTAAACAACGGCAAGAAAGTATATTGTTTATTTTAAGACCTTACAAGATATACATAATTATGTATGTCATAATAAGGTAGTCACCACCCTTTTCAGTGTGGCAATAATTCAAAACCATGACACCACTTTGAACTTTTAGATTTAGGACATGCAACGTTCCTCACTCTGTTACTCTTCATCGTTTTTGAGAGCAGTGGTGATGGACGAACATTATTTATTAATTTATGTATGCATAAGTTGAAACTGTACAAAGACGAACTTAACGCTTTGGGCATTTTCTACCTGGCATGATGGCATCATATACACCTAGTCTTACTCAAATATGTTAGGGTCCGCTTCTAGTGAAACGGATGGAGACGAGCAGGCAATTAAGTTCTAAGAACCTACCCATCGCGGACGTCTTCAAAATTATGTACGATTAGTTCGCAATAAAGAATTTTTAACTACTTTTTTACATGGAGTGACTATCTTTTTGACGTCCAAAACCCAGTTACCGCGTACTACGATAACCTTTGCTTGAACTAATCATCATAGCAAATCATGACACTGAACCTAGTAAGTTCCTTATATATAACAGCCACGGAGTAGGGATATGTGCCCGGTTGATGGTAGTAAGCTGCCCCCTATAACATAAGACTTTAACATTAATAGGAGAAATGGTGGGTGTACTATTAGGTACACCTCAGCCTAAACCTTCGGGGATTACAGGCGTAATGTTATGTTATGTTTAAATGTGTCTTTTCCTTCATAATTATCAACACAGTGGGCGTTGTCACGTACCTGTGCCCCGGCATCATCCGACATCTTATGATGATGCCCGGCGTAGGAGACTTGGCGCGTGAGCATCGTCTGGCTGGACTCCGCATTCACCGTGATCTCACGGAACTGCTTGCTGAACAACGGAATAGCGGCCTGAGGGTAGTAAATAAACACAAACTCAATTTTTTTCGCTCATGACGTGGGGTTAAGTGGTCGGTACAGAATTACGGAGGATAACGTGGAGTACATGGCGAGAGTGCAGTTGCTACGCCGCAATGAGGCGTTCGTGGTGCGAATACCAACGTGTTATCTGCACCTCGTCTTAGAAGAGGACTTTTGGCCCTAGGTCGTCGTGTTCCGGCGCTTCCACGGGTAAGTGCCACATGAACGCACAGTGACATGGTGCACCAGTGAAGTGTTATTAACATAGTCTTAAGGGTATATTTACTAACACAAATTGTAGTTTATCATATTTATGTTAGTTATATTTAAGATGCCTGAAAGTAAATGAATGTTGTTTTTAGAACGCCACTTACTGCTATGTTTTTATTCTAAGGAAACTGGAACTGTAACGGAAAAACTTTACTTATGCGAACCGATAAACATAAGCCGATGAGTTAGTGCTAGGTTCACAGATTGCAGTTTGATTTTTCAGACCAGATTTTCCAGTAAACTTATATGACAAAACTGACGTCAGTTCAATTTGCGAATCTCGCCTTGTAGCACTTCATTTTCTCTGAGAGAGCGAAGCGACCCTAACCAATGCGAAAGTACGTATAGCTTCAAGATTTAAGATATAGCTAAAGCATACAAAAGATTAAACATCACCTCTTTCAAATGCTGCCCAAGAGTCATGAGTACTTTGCCAGTGAGCAGACCAGAGAGGAAGTACTCCGACATCTTCAGCTTGATGAACTGCTTACAGTCATCGATGGGCACGCCCTCTTGCGTCTGTCTCACGAAGTACAAGTAGCGTCTGTGACGAGTGGCTACGCGGTGAGGAGTCATCTCTCCGAAGTTTACTGTGAGCTGGGGGTACTGGATTACACGGGGGACTGGTCTCTGTGGAAATAATAAAAATATTATGTAGTTATACTAACGTCCCTTCCTTGCTTCGCAGGGATCTGTCGTGTTGAAAACTATCCTGAATTTCAAGCTGGGACAAACCATGTATCATATTATTCTTCTTTCTTTCTTTGGCGCTGTAATTTCAGTAGGTATACCACAAATCACGCTTGTAATAAAATAAAATAGTAGGTGCACGAAAACTAAATGCTGCAACTACTTACATAACTAAATTATACCCGAAAATCTGTTTCACATGTACGAAAATTGTATAAATAATCATTATTCTTACAGTAATGGTATAAAATTCCAAAGTTCCGTCCACTTCCGGATCAACCTCCTCGGGTGCTGCAAAAAATGTATTTTAACCTTATATTTATTAGAATAAACTGACGACTTCATGTGCGTACTGAAAGCTTAACTTAAAAAAATATGCAAAAAAGCTTAAAATTAAGATTTCAATTGATCGCAATAGTCGAAATCTCTATACATAGTCGTCGTTTGTCTGTTATCACTTAATACTATTAAACATTGGGTTCAGTCTAACCTTATGCAGCTAAATACCCGTATTTTAAATAGAGTGACTGCCTATCTGACCTCCACAAGTCAGTTTCTTTTTGTTGTGAAATAGGACTGCTCTTGACCACGATCACGCCTGATGGAAAGTGATGAAGTCTTAATGGAACGTGCGTGCCCAGAAAATGCCTGTACAATCTTGCTTTGAAGGCAGGTGGGTTAAATGTGGGTGGGTAAGTTGGTTGCTAAGTCTAGTTCTTCCACACGTGGAAAGGTTCACAGAATCCCAGATAAAAATTACAACATTTAAGACTTACGCGGCGGAAAGTAGTAAGTGTCTTCAGCGGTAAGACGGACGTCGCCG
This sequence comes from Diarsia brunnea, assembly GCA_949774965.1. NCBI lineage: Eukaryota > Metazoa > Arthropoda > Insecta > Lepidoptera > Noctuidae > Diarsia > Diarsia brunnea. Next base: position 6,094,665 of record OX459015.1, on the reverse strand, counting down.
TGAAATGATGGCATGACTACTTCATCGTCCTCGTCCAAAGCTCCAGCTGCGGTTTCCACATCCTCTTCTATAGGTACAATAAATTATATTTTAAATAGGTACTATAAAATTCGGAAATTATTGATCCATTGCCAAAGTACTTTATGTGGTGAATAATTTAGATTTTTTGGTAACTTTAGGAAGCTTTTACCAAAATGCCACATAGCCCAAAATTAAAACTAACACTAAACAAACAACAGTAGTAAGAAAAAAATACAAACAACTAACATCAATACTACATTTTATCTGTATAGTTAAAATATAGAAGATAGCGACATCATTATTACAATAGATCTAGGTATATCTATTATGCCTACCTTACAAAAACGGTTTGACGTCTAACTTATTTTCACAATATTACTTTATACATAATTATTATAAGGATGAGTGAGACCTATAAGGCGGTTTAATAAAGCTAGCTAGACTAAGTTACATTACTCAAATAAAAAACAAATTATAAGATGACATAGGTACAAGTTACGAACCAATGACAGAGCTTTTTGCAGCATCTGAGAAAAAATTGGTATATTTTGGTTCTGTGTGTGCGACATTGATATTTTTATCACATTAATTTTAATTATAAAATTCATCTCAAATGTCAATTAAATTATAAATTTAATGGTTCAGTAGTGTAAAATTATGATGCTTGCAGAAAATTTGAACAAGAAATTTCAGATACAATACTTAGTTCTCTTTGTCCTGAACAAAATTATGATGTGACAAAGGTATGGGAAATATGCCATGGTAATTGACTCGTCTGAGGATGTTAGGCCTACCTCATACTTACAACTCCTGAAAGTATTATTATTATTTTACAAAATATAAAATAGTCTGAAAGTCTCTTATTTTCCCACAGCTGGGACACAGCCTTCCCCCTCACTAGGCCCACAACAACGGGGCACTTAATATCGTGCCCTGCGTGTCCTGCTGGTTGTTCTCTACAGGAACTGATAAACGCTACCGAAAGCGCCAAACTAGTAGCCCAATTCTGGGCCGACACAATTTAGATTGCCATCGACACGCTTAGAAGAAGGCCCACGTGGTGGGGTATCCAACATTTAAGTGGGCTTAGTTAGTGTGGTGTAGTGTAATAATAATGTCTTTGAATCAAACAGTTTTAAAGGTGCTTTGTAAATATAAAATATGGTATATGATACATACCAAGCTTGCTTTTCATACTTTTCATGCTTTTTATGCTCTTCATACTTTTCATGCTCTTCATACTTTTAGCACTTTTGTCAGGTTCCGGGATAAGCTCCGGAGTCTTTGGTCTTTTCTTTTTCTTGACCTTTGCAGGTGGCGGCGGGGGCGGTGGTATGAGTCCTGGTAAATTATTTACATGAACGTTAGATAACAAATGTGATACAGGCTTAAAAATGCAACTAGGTTGTTTTCACTTCTAAAGACATCCAATGTTGAATTTGAAATAATTTTATATTTATACCATTTATTTTTTGTTTTAATCAAGTTTTCTATTTATAATATTATATTGGAAAGTAACAATAGCTGCAAAAATAAAAATATAAACAGACCAAAATGAGATGGCAACTTACTCCATTCAGTAAATTCCTTATCCTCATGTATAAGCTTATCAACGATCATCTTAGACACATACATCATTCTCTTGTCCAGACACAAATCATTGGGCTTTATCGTTCCTGTTATATATTTAACAAACAGCTGCTTATTTTCTGGTTGCGTGAACATGTCATAGAAGAGATCATCATCGTCTATGCCAATGAAGGCAAGGATGCGATCCTTGAACCATAGCACTCTGGGATCGTTGTGCATGTCAATGAACACATCATGATCGTCTAGCGTGTCTTCAGACGATGATTTGGGTCCTTCTGCTTCGGGCATATTTATTCTTTCTGTTAGTCAGATCCAATTAAAAAAGAACGCTGCAAGATAATTTTTACCACATTTTATATTATGAAAGGTTATTATTACGAACTCGAATAAAGGGATAAAAATCAATCCCTTTCTTAGAATGTATAGCTCTTCATAAAGAACGAAGGAATAAATAATTTGTCATGATATTACTTACTCTTTAATCCTAATGGTTGTGGGTAAATCACAAAACATAGGTACCTAATTAACTTTCACAATTTCACTGTTTACGGTGATGTCCGAGTAATTACGTATTTCTATACAGACAGACTTTAACAAAGTTCAGCTGGAACCGATCAATATCAGCATTGGCGGTTTCCAAGATGTAAATAAAACAATGAAATCAAAACAACTTTTCGCTACCATGGTTACAAAACTTTTCTTCTAATGTGACAGTGATTCAAATTTTCGCGCTGTTGTAGTTTTTTCGTTCAAAAACATAATTGCACAGATGATTAATAAAGAAACTAGAATTCTATGCAGTCATGAAAGTAATTAGAAAAAAAGGTATTAGGGGAAATAAAAAAGAAATACTTTGGGGCGGTTGGATAAAAAGTTTGTCTAGAGCCGAGAGCAAAATAACAACCAACCACCGGGTAACCCACGAAATTCCTAAGTTTTTTGCAATTTGCTGGTCAGTGTCAAACTGTTACTATTTGTGTGTGTGTGACTATTTCATTTAAATGTTATACAATAGGACTGTATGAACTTAGGGTCGTATTGATGGTTATAATTCTGTAAATACAATGCGTGTTAATCAACATGCAACCTTACACTGAACTGCACATTTCAGCACCCCTGGCACTACCACGTTAATGTCAATAAAATAATTATTTTATTCATAGCTTACCCCTACAATTTCTACAGGGGAGCTCCACATGACGCTGGATATGTGGTGCTGATCATCACTAAGTATTCCATCAGGATGTGTTCAAATTGTACTTTTGTACCAACCGTCTCTAACTACCTACCTACTACCTAGGGAATGTCCTAGGACAAGTATCAGCTAGGAATTTGGATCAGTAAGGAAGGAGCATAATATTCAATGAGAAGGCAGGGAGTACACTACCTACAGTAGCATGTGGACCGCAAATGATCAAGGGCAAAGAAAACATATTGTGATAATAAATAAATAAATGACTAAACTTATCTTCACGTCTCTTGGAGCTTTAAAGACTTTTGGATAACCAACGGTCTCTAAAGCTCGTTGGCATAAATTGTCTAATTATTTTATTTGAAATTTTCGCAAGAGCTGTATGCTTTATTTGAAATTTTCGCAAGAGCTGTATGCTATGTTGTCCTACTGCTGGGCAAAATCTTTCCCCAATGATAGCCTTCCACTTTTCCATATGTGCGGTTTTCACCGTCCAATTTGTCACAAACGCTTCTAAGTCGTCACGCAAGCGTTTTCTAGGCCTCCCTCTACGACGACGCCAGTCTTCTGACACCCACTGCGTGACGACTCTGGCCCATCGCCATCGGTCCTGATCCATCCTACAGACATAGCCCGCCCAACTAAATATCGTATAAAATAATAATCGTAACATGGCTGTCATCAGCAAGTAGGAAGGTACACTTGTATTGTCTAAAATCTGTGAACGAAGATCGAAATTCCGTTCTGACAGAACGAGCTTTGTCGTTTCTTGGTATCCCTGACACTGGCAGGGCCACCATCATGGATCTTAATTTTATTAGCACAAAAATTTTGTCGCTAATTTGTCCAAATTTGTCCCCAAATATCAGAATTTGTCGCTCACTGGTTCAAAAGATATAAGGGTTTATAGGTAGCCCTGCTGGAGAGAGTCTCCTCAGCAGGGCCATATTTATATCTCAAAAACAAGGGCACCTAGCGAAGATGTGTTTTTTCCTATATTTTGTCCCCAATTTGTCCAAATTTGACACCAAGTTACAGATTTAATCGGGTGTTAGTTTAGGAGATATAATGAGTTCAATTAGTCAGGTATAGTCCAAGAGCTAGATCAAAGATTTCACGAAAAATTGCCAAGTATAAATATTTCTATTAATATGTGTAATATACTTCTAGTTTTATCGGTCTAAAGTCTTTAGAAATGTCCCAGAGAGATAAATTTTCAATTAAATACATGTTTTTATGTTTTAAATTACAAGATTAGAGTGGCTTATACTTCTGTGAAAACATTAAACCTTGCTCTTGGGCTTTTTGGTGTCATGATGTACAGTCACGTACAACTGCTTTACCAGTTTACAATGTTAAGCTAATTTACGTTAGAATAATAAAAAAAATATCGTTTCCTTAGCTAAATGTTTAAAATAGGTACTTAAACCTTGAAAACATATTGTCAATTGAAATCAAATTTTATTTTACAAAAACGAATTTCTAAAAAGTTTGTTTGATGTGTGTTATTTTTGTGTGTGTACTTAGAGGTGATTGTGAGTGTTATGTTGCGGGTATGGATGGGTTGAGTTTTGATTTTATCTCAATTTAGGTTAGAATAATAAAACTTCTGGTGTCGAAATATAAAATGATTTATTACCTTTAAATTATCACACATCGACGGACTACATTGGTAGGTAGTGGCTGGGTATTGGTATCTAAGGACGCACACACATACACGCTAGCGACGTGAAAAATCAAGGTAGGTAACTTACATATTAATATGCACTCATACGCCGTCCTCTTTTTAAAACAATCTCCTGACAAAAGACCTATGGGAACTACTGCATTTTGGATGATAATTTGCCCATGAATCAATATCCTGTGAATGGTAGTCGGAAGAACCTAAAGAGAAACCTAAGAGTTATCTGCGACTAATTAGAATGCGCGCTGTGCCACGCGCGCCGGGTGAGTTGCAGCAGGTAACTCCCTTTTTCTATCGCCCCCTTTTCCCCGTATTTTTGTATTTGCGGAATACCTAGAGATAACAACACTCGAGTTCGTAACTATTCATAGTAAGTTCCACTTTAATTAAACTGGCTGACTTTATTTAACTGACGTGTCGGGCAACTCGTTCTAAGTAGTTCGTCTGTACGAAAGGCGCGTAGTCCATCTCTTTCTTACTTACCGTAAATGAAACGGAGCGCAGCGATCAATCTGCCACCGACTTGGTGGTAAGTGCACACACACAGTGTTAGATAAATAATTACACATATTTATTTTAGATTTGTTTATAGGCAATGAAAACAGCTTTCCTTTGGTGTGTTGAAATGATAGAATAGTTTATATTTATTTAATTCGAAACAAACATTCCTACATAAGACGTCATAGATAGATACTGTCTAGAAACTACATAAAGTATTTTGTACTTGCTTGTACCACTGTATGCAGAAATTTAACTCTTAAATATCTTTTTAATTACACACCGACTAAATCTGTAACTTGGTGTCAAATTTGGACAAATTGGGGACAAAATATAGGAGAAAACACATCTTCGCTAGGTGCCCTAGTTTTTGAGATATAAATGTGGCCCTGCTAGGGAGACTCTCTCCATCAGGGCCACCTATAAACCCTTATATCTTTTGAACCAGTGAGTGACAAATTCTGATATTTGGGGACAAATTTGGACAAATTAGCGACAAAATTTTTGTGTTATTAAAATTAAGATCCATGATGGTGGCCCTGCCAGAGTCAGGGACACCGTTTTCTTGGAAGATTAGAGATAGAATCGCCATGCTACGGGGGTAGTAGTTGCAACGGTTCCCGTTCCCTGACGGTGTTAAATGAAAGGTAGGACAATCCTGCTACGGTCATCAAGAAACCAGTCGTGTTATATAAACGGGCACAGACATTGCTAAACGGAGAAAAAATAAAAGTTCCTTTTAATTATATAATTTCCTTTAATTGTTTATCACACATCTTGAACAAAATTATTTAAGTACCTACTATAATTCGTTTTTGAAACTTAAAATTCATGATGAGTATTTTAGTGTTCACCTAACATAATAATTTTAACTTATTTTATAACTTCTCGTTTTTTGGTTGCAATCAAGTCTCAGAATATTGTGTTAGCTACCTACTTTACACATACTTATTTATTAAATTATATCTATATTTTTATTTACATTGATTACTTACAACACTGCTCTTCAGGAAATACTCTAGATTCCTTGTGACAAGGTATTTAGTTGTACCTGTATGTAGGAATAAATTGGCGCGCAGGCCTATCTTTGGGATAACCATTGTTATTACTGCTATCAAAATCTTCTAGTCTAGAATTGATGTTATTTTGTGCTACCTGTCTAGATCCTCAACTACCAACAACTGATGATTGTGGAGCGGTATATGAAGATTGTCCAGAGTACAGAGGGTTTAATCTGTACTGCTCATTTTTTACTGTTGTTGGGTGTTCAATTGAATAATCTACGCTGGAAGTCATAATCTGTTGTCCTTGATTACTGTTCTGATTGTCTGCATTCTGTGGCCTAATAAGATCTCTAGGAGCACCGAACTCATCAATTTGGAAAGCGCTAAGGAATTTGTCTTGTTCTTTTTCATCCTCTAATTCGTAACTTACTGATGGTATAAGTTGAAACGAAACCATATTTTTTGGCATATTGTTGTCAGATGACTGTACTAGTTTGGCATTTCGTTGGGTACTTGTATCGATCTGCTGGTTCGTTGGAGAATTCTGTTCGATAGTGTTGTCTTCTAGTTTTGTGTAAAGGTAATATGATTGGTCCTTCTCGTATGTGAGAACCTTGTTGTCTTCTGATGGATGTGTTACAGTGCCTACGATTTTATCTTCTAGGTGTGCCGAAATCCCATTTTCACTATTTAGTAAACGGTTAAGAGTCTCTTGACTAGCAAATTGTCCGGCTTCATTAGGTGGCTCAAGTTGGAGTTTGGCTGGATTCAAATCCACAGTTTCCGCTTTAATTACTTCAAATTGTGGACTTGATTGCTTAAAATTGCTAACTGCGTTGTTTGGATTTGTGTTTCGTTGTACACTGAACATTTGTGTTGTCTGCTGTTGAGTGTTGCTGGGATTGACCAGGTTGGCGGGACTTGGGCTGTTGTATATTTGATTAGTTACATCTGGAACAGACCATTGATATAATTGACCACTGTACACCTGGTTTTGACTGTTAAGAAGATTTAGCTGAGAGTTGGGTACTTGGAATCGTGATGGGTAAAAGTTACCTTGAGTTTGTTGTGAAGGTGTTAATTGGTTTGTTTGTGTTTGTTGTACCTGATTCGATCCGTCTGTGTATTTGCCTGAAAATTGACTATGTTGATTAGCATTAGGTCTTTGGGTAGATATAATATTTGCATTAGTACCAAAACTGTTGAGATTGTTACTAGAGTATTGAGATGATGTGAGTTGTGATATTTGGTTCGTTATCTGTGACAGTTTTTCATTGTTCAGGTTTTGAAATTGTGCTAGTGCTGGTGATGCTGTCGATGCTTGTATGTCTCGCTGTGCAATGTTGTTATATTCTCTCGCTACGTTGATAGAGTCAGTCAAAAACGAATACACGAGCGCCTGTGAATCAGAAAGATTATTTGAGTTTTGATTTCCAATTAGTTTTGCTATTGGAATAAAGTTCAGTGCATTTTTCTTGGGTATAAAGTTGTTACTCATAACCAAATAGTTACTGCTTCCAGTGTTAAGTATTTCTAGTTTATCAAACTCAGAATCACTCCTATTTTTGAATAGAAATGCGGCGATTCTCTCTGGAATTGTTATTTTTATTGAGACTGTGCGTTCTATAGTGTTTGGTATACCAGTTTCTTTAAAGAAAGGCAAATTTGAGAGCTGGTTACTATTTTGGTATATAAAATTTTTATTAGGAGGTTGCAATGCTATTGCCGGTGTAGCTATAATTCTAGAACTTTTTGTAGACATTGTTGTACTTTGAATTGGTACTTGAGATGTCAACGTTTCACCGCTGTCAGTTGTTGTGCTTGATGCTGAGTAGTTTTCGGGATAATCAAGAGATTTAAATTCTTTATGATTCTGAAACCTACTATATTGTGGAGGAGAAGCGGTCTTTAAAATATCATCAGTGTCTTTAACTATGTCATTTACAGTAATATCGAGTTTTTCTTTAGTCAGAATATCAGTGAATGTTAAATTTTGAAGGTTTGCGTTAGTGCGAGATGGTTTGGTAACGGAAAATGAAGGTTGATTTGAATTTTCAATAAAAGATCTGCGTGTAGATGTAGGTGTGGTCGGTGCTACTCTTAATGGAGCATTTCGATAATATACTGGTTGCGGAACGTCTTGGGGTAAATATAGACGAGGTAGATTAGTTGGGTTTGTAGGTGGAGGCAGATAGAATCGAGCAGTTGATGTAAATGGCGAAGGAGTGAGATACAGGCGAGATGCCTTTGTAGGGAGGGGAGATGAGCTTGGGAAATTCTTGATTCGTCCTGAAAATGTAGCACGAGTGGGCAAAGTTGTGGGGGCGATAAAGATACGCGTTGTTTGAATTTCAGTTGTCTGCACTTGTTTAGCTGAAAGAGTAGGTCTAGTGTAAGCATAAGGTTCCTCCGATTCTTGTTCAGAATCCAGTTCTGGTGAGATTACTCTCTCAGTTTGCAAAGAACTAGTAGGTACATCATACACATAGGGCGTGTTTTCTTCTATGAGCCTTTCTGTTGGTGATGGGGACGAAGGTGACGCTGCAGAAGGTCTAGCATAAGTGTATGGAGTAGGCTCCGCTATAAGTCTAGCAGACTTTGTCGGCTTCACAATCCAGGTTTTGACTGTTATTCTGGACTTTGGTTTGCCAACTTTCGGCTCCTGTATTAACCTACTAAATGTTAATGTTTTTGTTATAACAGTTGATGGAATGTCTTTAATTGTACTCACCAGGTTTTCTTTTAATTCTCTACCAGCTGGGTTGTTTAAATTGTTTGGATATTGTTGCTTATTGATAGCAGGTGTACTGTATGTGTACTGCTGTTTATCTTGATTATTGTTTTGATTGTTTTGTGCTCTCGCGAATTGTGCTTCATTATTCGTTTGAGGTAATCTTCTAGGTTCTGTATACTGTGCTCGTGGTTTGTTGTTAACTTGTCCTCTTTGGGCGTTCTGTATATTGCCTAACTGTGGATTACTAACAGAATTTGTTTGTCTCTGTGAAAAGTTATTAGTGACTTGTGTCGGTCGTGGTGCTTGTACTTGTGGTTGTGAGTAGCCATTGGAATTTGGTACATTTGAGTTCCCATTTTGTGTAAATCTGCCCGCGTGGCCGTTAGATATGAGGTTTCCCGTCTGTGATATTTGTGTAGTTTGTACTCTAGCGTTTTGAATAGGATTACTTAAAGCGTTGTATTGACCATTTTGTCTTTGTCTTTGGAAAACTTCTGAATCTCTTTGCAACGGTAAAAAGTTTGCGTTAAAAGGCGACGGTACATATCGAGGATCAGGTGTCGATGCTGAATACGTGAAATCGTTTGGATTGCCTTGAATTAGATTTTGTTGTATTTGCTTTGCTGGAACATAAACATTGTTTGGTGCTCGTTCTGGACCTGCTAATAATGCTCCGTTGGGAAACAGTTGTCCGAATGGAGGCTTGTAATCTTGCATTACGATGAGATTGCTCTTCATTGCGTTCTTATCATAAGGATTTAACATCGGATGTGTAAGCATTTTCTTTATATCCTTCATAAGTTGTGGCCCAAGTCTAAGATTTTCAAACTGTTCGTTGTTGTTATTCATGAACTGTTGAGAATTTTGACAGTCGACGTTCATCCACCAGTCGCACACGAAGACTGCTTGGTTGAACAAGGTTCCGTTGGGACAGAGGAAGGATTGAAAGCCGTAGGTTGATCCAACGGTGCACACTCTGAATACTTGACAGTTGGCTTCTAAATCTGCGTAGTATCCTGGAATCGAGAAAGGATTATGTTTGAGACAGATATTGGATAAGGGTACGTGTCACTTCTACTTGTGAATGCAGAAGATCAAATTCAAAGCTGACTTGACTTTAGTTTGACCTGCAAGTGGCAGTCACTACCAAAGCGTATTTCATCAAAGACATTTTTCAGGATTGACATCCCGTGGTTTATTGACTTTTCCATCCACGTTATTGCTGATAGAATTTGAGCAGCAGAGCATATTACTCCTTCATCAGGTTTCATCTACCCTGTTACTAGCTATAAAAATACTTTTACTGACAAAATTACCTGGTTCTCTCCCGGCGCACGAGAATGATGTTCTTGGTATCGCGCCCAGGGTGGGATAATCACTGCCGGGTTCTCCTGGAACTGCCAGCCGGATGTCCCACCCATGTCCGTTGTCCTGGTGCTGCGGCCCTCGACCATTCTGGGCTTCGACCCATGTAATGGTGAGGCACACTGGAAATCAGTAGATAATGTTAATTTAGTCTACAATAAAAAAAAATGTTTGCTTTAGTAATTCACTTGTAAAGTTCAATCGTATTTCAAGTAAAATTGCAACTTCTCCATAATAAGGTTCTTATCAATTTTCTTTTTCGTTAGCTTAATTGTGTCTTATCATGTTCATCCACAGCTCGAGTTCACCGCAGAGGGTGTCCCACAGGAGGATACACATTTGCTCTTTCTTCTCCTGAACCCCCTTTTTTTTTTTTTTTTTGGGGGGTGGGAAGTCATCAAATAACCCCTCCCGCTCTTGGGCAGAGCGAAAGGGAGTGTCAGACTTCTACTGACTAAAAACCACCCATGTTCCTTCTTAGCCCTTCATGTCGAGGCCGCGGTATCCCTTACGAACAACCCGCAGCCCTCCTGAACCCCCTAAGTCTTATGCGATCTTTGGCCATGTGTGCCCCAAAAACTTAATGAAATTATCACATCACCTTCGTGCCGATCGATCTCGAGGTCTCGATTACTAGTCCAACATCTATTAAAACTAATAGAAGGAACCTTATATTACTGAGAGAAAAAATAAAAAGTGATCAAGGCAGATAGACTGAACGACTTAAAGGTAATAACTAAAGCGGCAAATGAAAGAGATTAGTTAAGCAAGCTTTTACAAAATGACTGCAGTCTAGTCACTTAATAGGCTTTGCATTTTATCGCCTTTCAGGATCGTTAATTTGTTCTTTAATACCTATGATAAAGTAACAGATGGAATAGCTACTAGTTTATTAGTTTAGGTACCTACCTACTCTGCATTATTTATGCTAGAGGCAAGTAAGTTCAGGTAAAACTTTGAGAAACAAAGAAAATACTGATGGTTTTTGTTCCTATTAATAACTTGCCCAATTAGGTGCCTTGTTATAATAACTTGTATCTTAATAATATTTTCTCGTGACTCAAGAGAAGGCTCGTGAATGGACTGTTAACTGTACCTCATCATCATCTGCCTAGCCTTTTCCCAACTATGTTGGGGTCGGCTTCCAGTCTAACCGGATGCAGCTGAATACCAGTATTTTACATGGAGCGACTGCCTAATTCTGACCTCCACAACCCAGTTTATACTTGGTAATACGATACTCTTTGGTAGAACTGGTTGTCAGAATTTCAGGTCACTGACTACCTGTAACGACTGCCAAAGATTTATATATGGCAGCCGGGACCAACAGCTTAACGTGCTTTCCGATGCACGGAGGAAAACTAAAACTACACTACTACAGGTACTTTACTACTACTACTATAGGTAAATATTTGGTATAACTAGCTTTTAGCTTTTATGACGTTGATTGACGTTGGTTGACGTTGGTTGTTGTTGGTTGTTTTGTCGTTCGTTGATCGTACTGGATCATAGTGACGGCAAATACTTCTAATACAAACTAACACTTACGATACTCAAATCAAAATACAGCATACTCGCCGACAATAACCGTTGGGTATCCCGCCAGACACTACACCTGTCTAAGGAGTTTCCCGTTTCCCACAAAATCAATATACCTATATTTATGATACCTACAACTAGGGTATTCTTTCACACGCCTGTCAACTTTAGTTTTTCGAAATATAATATTATGTACAGTCGCCAGCATATCAAAATACCCGAAACTGTCAAAATTTTCGAAATCAACCTTGAACGTAATGCTTTAGTGATAAAGTTGAAAATCTATTAAAGAAATTTGACAAATTGCAGTAGCTTAACGTACTGGTGTCTATACAGTCCCACAGCCCACAACAAACCAATTAAAAATTCAATCGTAGAAATTGAAGAACAAACCATATGAGAGAGACAAAATATAAGAGATACAGGTATATTTATCTCGTTCCGTTATTTCAAACTCAATTTAGCTAAGTGTTTCCGATGCGAACTCGTCGGAATAAATTCTCGGGAGGAAATAGTTCCTGGGTAACCAGAGATGGCCGTGTCAGATGAACAGACGCTAATGAACGGAGCAGAAAATTGTTGTTGGGAAAGTATGCTAGCTAGCTCTGCAAATATAGAGACAATGGATGTTGCTTGAAACAATGTTGCTTTTCAATTTAATTAATTAAAACAGCTTTTTTAAGGTGTTTGGAGGGACAAATTACTCAACGCATCCGTTATAATCATCCAATCATTATAGAAAAATTTAGGATTGAGTATAGAGACCAATGGATGTTGCTTGAAACAATGTTGTTTTTCAATTTAATTAATTAAAACAGTTTTTTAAGGTGTTTGGAGGGACAAATTAATCAACGCATCCATTATAATCATCCAATCCATTATAGAACAATGTAGGATTGAGATTGAGTCCTACCGTAAAACGTTATTTTTTCCAGTAAATTTTATTATTTAGTAAGTACTTATGTTAGTTTGATGGACAAAATTCTTGGTTGACACCTTCGTGTACGTTCTGTTTACATCTTGTATAAAGTGATCTGTAATCTACTGTGTCTCTTGTTTCCTAACTTCGTCCAAACAGACACTGCAGTTTACTTAATGTACTTCAAAATATCCTATTTTATATTCACAGTTAGACCGACTTTCACATTAGGACGCCGGACGTAAGCAGCGCGGGAGAAGCTAATTCCTTCACATTTTAAGAGAACAGATGATTGTAACAACCCTTTAGGATTTGTTTATAGTCGGGCGACTCTAGCGCTGCTAATGTTCTAATGTGAAAGCAGCCTTATGCCGTTCATTAGGTCTTGAACGAAGACACTTCTTTAAAACATAATATAAGTAAGCATGTCAATACTTTCGACAAGCTCCAACGAAAAACTTACCTCTAATTTGAGAGCTAGCGTACCTAATGAGCCTTAACCACAGCTTACAAACTATTCTCAGCTCACTCCAGCATAGTTTCTTCAACAATTGTTGTGTCGCAAACTTCAGTACTATGGAGACAGTTCACATACTTTTTGCTGGTTAGAGTAATCTAGAGGTAAAAAGTCCGTCGTTGACGTTTACTCACACGGTTGTTAGGGTATTGTTACAAGGGCGCATAGGCCTAGGGTATAATTTGCGGGCATAGATAGAGCATCGTAGTAATAACACAGAAGGCTAGACTTGATTTATCGAGAATGTTCGTTGGATCTTGGATTTAGTTATTTAAAAAATGGTTAAGGTGGCGTGACGATAAGGAATAGGGGAAGGTCTTTGCCCAGCAGTGGGACAGTGCAGGCTAAAAAAAAATTATCGACTGCAGTAACGTCTCACGGCATTTTTGCACGAAGTTTTGCATTTTTTTTAAATTGGACGTGACAGTGGTTATTGCACGCTTTTATTTAAAAAGTCATTCAGACGTCATAGTTAGTGGTTATGGGCGTTATATAAATTCACCCATGATTAAATTGATTAATCAATTAGAATTTATCTTCATATCGTGAATTAATACCATGTGTGCTTATTATTATCATCTCTTATTTTTCTGAGTTTTCGGACGTGGTTTCTTGTTTTGGGATCAGTATTTACTTGCATGTTCGAAGGAAGCCCTTGACGACTTTTAAACGGGATAGGTACCTATATCTAAGTACTTATCAATAAGTTATGTGAAGAATTACAATATTGAGTTGAACATCAAATAAATATAACCGGCCAAGTGACGAAGGGTTTCGTACCATTAAATTTACCTTAATTTAAAATGTAAAAAAGTTGAAAATTAAGACATGGTACCTACTTACAAGTTCTCGCGAAAATTTTAATTTGGCCATATCTTTTTATCGTGTTGAATCAAGACCTTGATTTTATACACCTTATATGAGACTAATAGAATCTGGTATAAATTTCAACTTGCTAGGTCCACCCGTTGCTGAAAATCGGAGGTGACGGACTGACGGACAAGAAAGTGATCTCATAAACGTTCCTTTTTTACCTTTTGGGTTACGGAACCCTATAAATCGCATCGAAAGAATAGATTTACGTACATAATGTTTTGTACAATCATCATCATCATCGTCATTTCAGCCGAAAGACGTCCACTGCTAGATATAGGCCTCCCCTAAGTGTCGCCACATTGACCGGTCCCTTTGCATCTCGCATCCAGCGGATCCCCGCAACCTTCACCAGGTCATCGGTCCACCTAGTGGGAGGCCTTCCAACGCAACGTCTTCCGGTTCGCGGTCGCCACTCCAGAACTTTCCGGCCCCATCGGCCATCCGTTCTGCGAGCAATGTGCCCTGCCCACTGCCACTTAAGTTTGGCAATTCTTCGGGCTATGTCGGTAACCTTGGTTCTCATGCGGATGTCCTCCTGTATTTGTACATTAGCACCTAATACTATGAAAAACTAGACCATCTATGTGCGGAGGATTCTAACTGATTACCCGCTCAGAGTTACGACACAGTAACAAATTAATAGTATTTAGCTCCTGATACCAATTTAGCTTGGAGTAGGAGATCTAGATCTTGGGTAACAAATTAAAAACCAAACCGACTTGGCACTGTGAAGATTTATCTTGAAAATAATCCAAGTGTGTTTCCCGTGAAGGAAATAAAAGTAGAGCAAATTTCGATAGCACAGGAAGGTTTTTTTACAACGAGTACTGGCCATGTCTTTAATTTTGCTAATATTAAAACAATAATTGCGATAATAATGGTGTCGGGCAGATATTACTTTCCACCCGATGCAATAGGTACAGCAATAATTAACGAGCCACGAAAACACATGAAACTTTATTATGATTCCAAATTGTTTTGTTTGCTGCATCGCATCCTCCAAAGAAAAATTGTGAATAAGTCGTATAAAGTAAAATACTGCTGTCTGGGAAGGTCAAAGTTTTCATGATTGAATCTTTAGTTATATATTCTTAGCGTTTGAGCACTCAATATAAAAGAACACAACTGCTAAAATCGAACTCGCAAAAAAAACAAAATAGGAGCTACCAACATCAGAATACTTACGTTACCCGCGAACTTTAGCTCTACCATGATGGATCGCTTTAGTTTTGTTTGACATTCGAAAAACGAATATTGAACACTCCGGTTTAGCACTTGCGCGATTGATTGGCTATGTTCGAAAAGCGGGTACCGATCAAAACTATTCGGGTATGAAAAGAGTTTATGGTTTTATTTAAAACTGTTTTTCAACTTGTTCAAAGGGTGTTTGGTTTACCCCGAGTTTCGTTGGCGTTTCCATTTCGAAAGGCACTGACGGACGCTGCGCTGGGTTAGAGTGATGTCTTATGTGTGCCGTGATGATGTATTTGCCGTGCGTACTGATTATTTAGGATTGTTTTTTTATTTTCGGCTGACTGAATTTACGTTGGCTTATGTAATGGTTTTGATAAAGCAATGTGTCTAGATATTGAGACTTTAATGTCATTCTTATTATCATCAGCCTATAACGTGCCCACTGCTGGGACTCAGGCCTCCTCCCTATAAGAAGGAATGGGCTATAATCCACCACGCCGACAAAGTGCGGGTTGATAGATGTGACATTTCTGCGTTTTTTTTTTATAGGACAAGCCGGTTTCCTCACGATGTTCTTTACCGTTTTAGGGCATCATCACCATTATCATCTTCCTCCTGCCCTTTGGGGTCGGCGCAACACGTTTTTTTCTTCCAGTCTCCCTGCCCTGTCAGTCGTCACGCTATCATTTATTTATTGAGGGCAGTGGTGATAAAATTACACAAAATACCTAATACGCCTGCCTGGGTTCGAACCCATAACTTACTGCTCGTAAGTCGGGGCCGCTACCACTGGGCTTCCGCATACCTATGTAGGTAAGTTTTATCTAAATAATTAATATTCGCAGATGTAAAGCTAAATATCAAACAACAGCTACCATTAGTCAGCAGCGGCATTGATAACACAGCTTAATCGTGATTTATAAACGTATACCTAAACGGCCTAATCTGCAATAAACAATCCATTTTCATCACGCGCCGGCCATTTGCTCAATCGGCTTAACCAATCCATTTATCATATTAAAAAAAAAAATACGTTCATTCAGTTCCCACAGAGTAAAAATTAAAATGCGAACTGTCATCATCTGTCACATGAAAATAATGGGTCATTTGGCAAAGGCAAAGTTATGTCATACAGCCTCTTGAATGAGTTTAGGAATACATTATAATAAATTGTTTTAAACGTCCGGTTAACCATGTACTATGGAGCATTCTTATGGTAGAAAGTTAACAAACTATGGTAGTTAAGTAATCGTTACCTGTTTGGACTAATTTGGGCGTGTTACGGAAGGTCAGTGTGCTATGGTAAATTATGTCGATTTCGAACTACTTTTGGACAAACAACTTTTTTATTGACGATTAAGTCAATAAATATCGATCAGTGAAATCGGCCTATACTAAAAATAAAACGCGACTTTGATGGGCTAGTTGGGCACGTGTTTGTCTGTGATTAACCATTTATGTCCCCCATTGGTATTAATTGAACATGATCATATTAATTAACCCTTTCCATGGGTCTCATTCTTCATTCGTGTGCCTGTGGTAATGGAAACTGACAAACTATTACAATATTGATGTTTTTATCGAGCCATTTGGCCTCATTAGGGTGATTATTTTTTATATTTCATCATAATTTGCGTAGCCTTTTCTCAAACATATCAGCTTCCAGTCTTACCGGATGCAGTTGAATACTGGCAGTATTTTACATGGAGAGACGGCCTATCTGACCTTCACAACCCAAAAACCATCAAAAATGTCAAATTGTCTGGTACAGTCAGTGCCCAGCATTATATGACCCTTCTCCTCACACCACTTACCCCCTTCTTCTTTGTTCGAGGGGTCAGGTAATGCTAGACACTGGCTGTACTATGACTGATATATTGCTCGTGGTCCTACAAAAATGTAACATTGGTGAAAGCTGTTTTTCAGGCTCTGTATTAAAGAATAGTGCCTACATCTGTAATATCTTTTGCTCTCTGTGTGTTATAATTAATTAATGTCGAACCGTAGGCTTTGTTTGCGATCTGAATGAACGAGTAAATATTGGAGCTCATAATGAGTGAACTGACATTGCGATATGAAATTAAATTGAATGATGTTTGTATTTAAAATAGTCGACAATCCACATCCTCACTGCTTGAAATGCGAAGTTGACTCTCTCTAATGTCTAAATATCTTCCCCTGTGAAACCAGATGTTTTGATGAGATAAAAAATAAATAAATTCATCTTCTTCCTAATCTGAAGTCAGAGTTTTTATGCCCGTTCTTACTAGGCTTTTACAATCCGAAAAATCAGAGATGCGTGTCTTGAATGAAAACTCGACACCAATGATGACTTGTCAGTCCGTAGGAGACGGTCATACCACTAGGATAGGTATATATCACTGCTAGTCATAAATGATAGGTTGCATAATCATCAGCCTATAATGTTTCCACTGCAGGGACTCAGGCCTTCTCTCTAGGAGAGGGATGGGCTATGATCCACTACGCGGGCCCAGTGCGGATTGGTAGATGTCACATGTCTTCGAATTTTTTGGTTCTAAGACATGCCGGTTTCCTCACGATGTTTTCCTTCACCGTTGCATAATAATTAAGTACCCTAGTGTTTATAATAATTAGAATAAAGGTAGTTTATATAATGCATAAGTCGGTCGGTACGGGGTACCCAACCTTTCTTTGTACACATACCTTACCTATCTGCCTTTGTATATAACCGCAGATTATTCAGTAATCAATGAGCAATTTTTTGATGCCCTTTTATAGTTTCTTGTTAGTTTATTTAATAGTTTTTAATGAATGTACATAGTTAGTTTACTCTTATAAGAGAGAGAGAGATAATTAATAAGTATCAATGACCATCTAATTACAAGAAAGAGTTGAACACACTCTTGAAAATTTCTTCGAATTATATTCGTAACAAAAAGAGACATTGTTCTCTCCGTAATAACAGATTTTGCTTGTAGAAGTCTCGTATTTTTTACAAGAAACCTTAGGTTTTAAACGATACTTGGTGGGGCATAACCCTGCAGATGCTGTTACGTGGAAAATCACTGTTAAGAAGAGAAACATAGGTAAAGTATTTTCAACAGGTACGTAAACATCTAAAATAACGCTGATATTTTACACAAGTCCTAATGTTAAACGCGATATTAATGTCTGTAAATGCAATAAACAAATAATACATTTCCAAGAAATTCACTACAACCCATTTTCCCAACTCATTTTGTATGTGGATTCTCCTATACCCCACAAAATTATGAACAAAAGCGTGCACACAATTGGGAGACAGGACGAGGCGGTGGTCACATCCCGCCGCAGCTATTCATTTGTCTGTGGTGCTGCATCATGTACGAGCCTGGCCAGTCGGCCATAACTGTCAGATAACACGAATACACAGTTATTGAATTACTAGCCAGACAATAACAACCACTGTAGAAGGGATATAGAAGTTCAATGTTTCTGGCGGAAAATAAGCTTACCACAAACGATGTGACACTTGATACTTATGGTGTCCTGACTGTTCTATTGCCTGCACAGGAGCTGATGGACGCTAATAAAAGTGCCAAAGTCGTCGCCAAATTTTAAGCTGATCCAAATTTAGTTGTCTGCGACACGCCAAGAAGAATACCTTTCAAATGTTAAGTTAGAGGTCGGCTTTCAGTCTAAAATATCTATATTTGGCCGAATATCAATTGTTATTAAACAATTGATATTCGGATTAGAAAGCGGTTGAAATTGCTTCTGACTTCTACGTTCTTCAGGTTAAGCTGCGCTTGCTGAGGTAGGTCCGTAGAAGGATGACCACCCGTTTCATATTGTATTTTCTCTGTGTCTCGGAAAGCTCGTTAAGCCGTTGATCTCGGCTGCCATTTATAGATTTTTGCCAGTCGTTACAGGTAGTCAGTGACCCGAAAGTCTGGCAAACAGTCTTACCAAGGGGAATCGTATAACCCTTTACTAATTGGGTGGCTGTGGAGGTCAGAGAGGCAATAGTGCCATGGAAGCTTGATGCCGACTTGAGCATTGACCCCAGCAGTTTTTAGTGAGTTATGCATTTTTCTAGGTTACCTAAATGAAAGTAGATTTAAAAATTCCCTGCAATCACAAACTGTATAGAGGGTGGTTAGACACTTTTGCAGAGTTGATCTTCTTTGTAATAATCTACATGGTGTTAGCACGTGCCACGAGAATTAATTGCTAACGGAACCCCGTAGCCTGACATGAGAACTCAATTTGCAGATAAGAATTGCCTATTTACTGTGTCAAATAGTGTTTAGTTGGAGCTCACAACGTTGTGGCTATATGGATAATGGGGAAACCGACGACTATAATACTAATATTACGATGATTTAGGAAAATTACAATACGGCACATTACCGGCTGACAGCGTTGAGGAGCAGTTTTTTGATCCCCTTTTATAGTTTCTTGTTAGTTTATTTATTCGTTTTTAATTAATGTACATAGTTAGTTAACTCGACTTTAATAAACATTTCACTAATTCTGTTATATGAAATTCACATCCCCTTTAGGAAAAACGAAAATTTTATCAGCCTGGGGTCTAATTTAGGAACATTCATGCTCTCGTGCCTAATGGAAAGCAATGGACGAACGAGGTCTAAAAAAAAGATGTTATGTGAGTTTCAACCAATCGCATATTATACTTTAATCTCTATCTTCCAGTAACAGCCAGATTCCAAATGTAACAACTTTTCTTGATGGTTTAAATAACGCTGTAGGCTTTAAATAAGGTAAGTACCGTATAAAACGATACGGCAATAATATTAACACAATTTCTTTCATCTAGGTACACACAACATAAAAATAATGTTTTGTAGTTTTAGAAAGTCAGGTTCATGTCTGCCTAGCCTTTTTAACCGACTTCCGAAAAGGAGGAGGTTATCAATTCATCTGTATGTTTTTTTTTTCTGAATGTTTGTTATCGCATATCTCCGTCATTAATGAACCGATTTTCAAAATTCTTTTTGTGTTCGAATAGGTATACTCCCGAGGTGGAGGTAAAAAGGAGCTTCTGAAGTCGGTGGCAAAAAAAACGAAATCAAACAGACAAAATATTACCGACTTCAGAAGCTGCTTTTTCTTGTGAAGTTTATATTTCACTTTTTTGTGTTTTTCACTTTTTTGTGTTTTTGAAGTCGGTTTTTTTTTTGCAAAATTTTTTTTTCCCAACTATGTTGGGGTCGACTTCTAGTTTTACAACATGCCTGAATACCAGTATTTTACATGGAGTGACTGCCTATCTGACCTCAACAACCTAGTTGGTAGGTACTGGCTATTACGATACCCGTGGCAGTGGTAAGACTGGCTGACAGTCTTTCGGGCCACTGTCTGAAACAATTGCAAAGATCCACAAATGTCAACCGGCATGGTGTCTTTTCGAAGCACGGAGGAAACTTGATATGTAATGGGTGGTGACCCATCTACGGACCAGCCTAGGTAAGCGTGGCTTAACCTGAAGATTGAACTGATCGGCGGTTATTATTTAGTAACAAGTCCGCGTCAATTACATGGGACTAAATTAAATATAACGGGCTTTGGATGTACCTACCTACACCTCTACCTAACCAGATTTTTTATTTTTTTTTGGCCGGTGGAAAATCATCAAATAACCCCTCCCGCTCTTGGGCAGAGCGAAAGGGAGTGTCAGACTTCTACTGACTAAAAACCACCCATGTTCCTTCTTAGCCCGTCATGTCGAGGCCGCGGTATCTCTTGCGAACAACCCGCAGCCTCCTCTACCTAACCCTTCGGGGAACAATAATAGGCGTAGTTTTATTATGTTACATATTACGGAGAAGGCTTATCTATTATTCTACCATAAGTTAACGACATGGCCGACTTATAATAAATCACAAAGGTATTTGTTACATAAGGTGTGACTTATTGGGCTTTTATAGGAATCTCTCCGACCCAGATTAGTAATGGTCGTTTATTTATGACCAGGGTTATGTCATGGCTTGTTTAATGTTTATGGTAAAATTTTATGGTGTTTTTGGAAGATGGCTTTGGTGAAGTATGGAATTATGTATGAATGAATTTACAAATTAAACATTGTAATAGAAGCCGATATTATTTTCTAAATAATGATAAAAGATTCTTTTACTAGCAATCCAAAAGCTTAGAATTAGTCCCAAAGAGAATTATAAGAAATATCAAAGTTAAAAGTTAAGGAAACTGATACAAATAATTATATAATTGCCTTCTAATGGTTTAAAAGCTTAGAGGGTTCATCTCGCTCTATGTCCAGAAATATCCTTATAACTTACTTCGTTTCTGTATCTACACAGAGCATATTTTACCGAAGTAACTGATCGCGATCGCATAATCTTAACGACGCGACGACGTTCAAGAGCCATCCTTTGCATTTTTTTCACAGCGCATGAATGTGGATATAAATTATATATGAGTTCCGTTTTGTCCCACATTTCTTCAGTAATGATTAAGTCCCATGTAATAGGGGTTGACCCTATGGCCATCAACCGGGCACAAATAAAAATTAATAAGCTCCTTCCATGTACTTGCTTTAATTTCCAGGATGCTCTTAATTTATCCGCCTCCCAAAGTCAAAGCCTCTTTATATTATACATCAAATGTTCTCAAGACTCTAATAACAATATTTATGCATCTGCACATACGCCGCGAGATATGCTGCGATTATAAATAATTATAAACTTGTAAGACGCATAGCCTGAGATAAACCAAGTTTTAATTAAGTTCCACCAGCCGTAAATATTCAGCATATTAATTTTCCAGATTTACGTAGCTGGTTATTCGTAAATGTAAGCTGTTCTATTTCAATGCAAAAACTTATTCACATTCACAGGAGGAATTGGAAGAAGAACTGAAGAATGCCATAATGGTGTAGTGGTCGCACGCGTGACTGCTGAGCACGAGGTCCTGGATTTGATTTTCAGGTCAGGCAAGGTATCTTTAGATTTTTCCATCAGGAATATTATCAGCCTGTGCTGCCCCCTATTACATGGGATTATAAAAACATGACAGGTGAAATGTATGTGTGCTATTGGGTACACCTCTGCCTAAGCCTTCGGGGATAACAGACCTGATGTTATGTACGTAGAAGGAATTGTAATTGATCAACACGCTTTCTAAGTGACTTAGGCCATTTCAGCGACCTACTTGGGACTGAAATTCTAAAAGCGACCACCATGATGAGAAAACATACTGAAATACCTTGGGCAGTCGTTTTATAAGTCAGCAGCCGAAAAGTTCATGTCAACCCTGTAGAAAGTTGCTGAATAGTTTAATTGAATCAACCAATCACCTACTCCGCTGAAGTATTTTCAGAGGAAATGTGTCCGTGTATATGATCATCACCAACCTAGCCCAGATGTGTTGGGGGTCGGCTTCCAATCTAACCGATTGCAGCTGAATACCAGTATTTAACAACAAAAAAAAAACTCACAAAAAATCACCAAGCTCCACATATCAGAAGACATCCACACACTTGCACTAAACTGTCCTATACAAAGTACCACACCTCTATTTATTAAGAAAAAAAAAACAAACAATTTGTGTTCACAAGCACTGGTCGAGTAGCACTACTCTACGACGGGTGATTCAACATTGTGAATGAAAAGCCGCCGTTCTCTTTGAGGTAGGTAGGTTCACCGCCCTACCATGAGGTGCCGTGAAAATTGTGTACTTGGGAGTAGAGGCGTTAGTGCTTTGTGATTGCGTGAAATGCTCTCTGAGAGTGACCTCAAACCCGTCGGGGCTGCGGGTTGTTCGAAAGAGATACCGCGGCCTCGGCGCAAGGGCTAAGAAGGAACATGGGTGGTTTTTAGTCAGTAGAAGTCTGACACTCCCTTCCGCTCTGTCCAAGAGCGGAAGGGGTTATTTGATGATTTTCCACCCGCCAAAAAAAAAAGAGTGACGTCAAAAGTCTTAATATAAAAATTCTCACCTAATATTTTTTTTAAGGATATACCTAATGTTATCTGGGCGGAGCAGAAGGGAGTGTCAGTCTCCTACTGACTAAAACCTTCCATGCCCTTTGCGTTCTAGGGTTACGATAACTCTTTAGAACAAATTCCGCAACCTTAGCAGGATTCAGCTATCCTGGCAGGAACACACCTGATACCTACTTTGCAAATTAAATCAAAGGGGGCTACGGGTTGTTCGCAAGAGATACCGCGGCCTCGACATGAAGGGCTAAGAAGGAACATGGGTGGTTTTTAGTCAGTAGAAGTCTGACGCTCTGCCCAAGAGCGGGAGGGGTTATTTGATGATTTTCCACCCGCCAAAAAAAAAAAGGATGTCACATTACGTAATTTCTTTGGCTTATTATACTGTGTTGTTTTATATCTATAGAGCATGGGGTCATATCGAGACAATAACACATTCTTAAAAGTAAGTCTCACTTCTATACTTTATTAATACATTATATTCTCACAGTTCACAATACACTATATTGTTTGAAATTATTTACGATCTAGCGATTTGACAACAACGGATATGGTCCTTAGTTTTTATAGTCCTTGTGAAGTTATATTTACGAGCATTATGATAAATGAACGATTGTGGTTGACTCCTATTGAATCATGTTATGTCGTAGTAGAGTGGAAAAGTTTTCGCGAGTTTTCTTTTCATTGTCTTTATAAACAGATTATTGTGATTTTCTATCTATTCCGGTTTTGATATTTGGTAGGTACATTTTGGAATAGGGCTTAGGTAGCAAAGATGCTATTTAACATAACATACCAAAACTCACGCCCTTTTTCCATGGGGGTAGGCAGAAACCACAGAACGCCACCTGCTATAAGGATCCTTACATACTCCTTTTTCCTCGTCCACATTCATACATCTGGTCATACACGTAAGCCGGTTGCGAGTACTACGCGCCTGTCCTTTCTGAAGAACATCTCCAATAAGGTGAGTGTATGTCTTTCTAGGGCGTCCGCTCCCGGCGTTGCCACTCACATCTGCCTTGTACGTTAATCGACTTTCTCACACAATTTCTTTACGTGACCAAAAGACCTATGCATACCCTTTTCAATTTTTGTCAGTACATTTTCTTTTAAACCGCAACGTTATCATACAACCTTTTTTTTTTTGGGGGGGGGTGGGAAATCATCAAATAACCCCTCCCGCTCTTGGGCAGAGCGAAAGGGAGTAAGGTAGTGTCAGACTTCTACTGACTAAAAACCACCCGTGTTCCTTCTTAGCCCTTCATGTCGAGGCCGCGGTATCTGCGAACAACCCGCAGCCCCGACAGGCGTCGGCCCTTGCGGGCCCCTTCCATGTTGCTGACATCTCTTTGAGGCGCGCGTGGAACACAAACGCGCCGTCGACACGGCCTGTCGTCGTTATAAGACGGACGGACGGCGAGCTTACCCATCACTCACCGTCCACAGGCCCGCGTCTACGGTGGCCGGAAGCCATCACGTGGCCCCCGACGCCCGGAGCGCCTCCCGCGGCGGCTGGGACGAGAGGTTCTCTCCCTCTCACGTTCCGCCGCCTCCTTCGCTAGCATCACTGCTTCGCAGAAGGAGCGTGTTTTTTAATGTTTTTAATTATTGCTAAATAATTTTATGTCTTATTTAAGTCATAGACTTAGGTTATCAGTAAATCAATGTCCAACGTAGGCCTACGTTGGACATTTTTCACTAGCCCGATTGTGCTTTCATGATACACGCCCGATACACACACGGACTAAGCGTGTATTTTTTAATGTTGTGATAAATAGAGATTTATTATTAAGATAAGTTTGCTTATTAACTCTTTTTTTTCATTGTCGGTCATTTTATGACGACAAATATACTTTATGCCATAGATTTGGGATAATATCGTACTATCAATCTCTGCAATATCTGTTAATCAGCACACCACATACAAAATTACAAACCATTCACAACTTCAAAGGCACTAAACGCAAGCATTACTTAACTAGACAATGTGACGTTAAATAAAAACCTTTTGATATTGATTGTCATGTGAATGGCGATAAAAAACTACGCTGTACCAATACCGACGTTTCATACTAATGCTAGACTTACATGATTCAATTTTGTCTTTTATTCTGGTTAAATCAACTACATTGAACCGGGTCAAACAAAATAATTATATACTTTCATATAACCCCAATCTATTTAAGTCGCGAGTAAATAGGCTTCTTCTGGGTAAGCTCGTCCCATCATCGACCTCATCTCTGCCCTTAGGTCAAGAGCAAGCCCATTCCAAATAAATAAAAAAAAAGCAATGTCAGTCATGATTTGTATTAACATGGACGAGGCAAAGGATGAAAGGATCATAGCAGGTGGCGTTCTGTGTTATAAGTTATAATACCCCGATGGGAAAAACATGTGAGTTCATGTATGCACGTATGTAAGCCATATTATTATCCTTTATTTCTGTACTTTTCTTCAAACATCATCGTCATCTTCATGACTAAATAGCATTACATCCCTGGACCCACTCTTCCCAAATTTTACGCCATGTAGTTAATCTTCCTGCCACAGCCGTTGATCCATCAGCTAATCTGCGAAAATTGGTTTTCAACGTCCTCTCTTCAGGCTGTCCTTTATTCCGTCTGGGCTGCGGGTTGTTCTAAAGAGATACCGCGGCCTCGACACAAAGGGCTAAGTAGGATCATGGGTGGTTTTTAGTCGGTAGAAGTCTGAGACTCCTATTGCTCTGCTGCTCTGTCATTAGATGACTTCCCACCCCCCCAAAAAAAAGGGTTTCCTATATGTCGACCTTACACTTGCCGTTTCGTGGTCCTCCGTGCTTCACAATTACGAGCGTCATACGTCAAATCGAAAGAATACCACTCAAAACGTAACTTACTCATTCTACCAATGAGTGATTCAGTTTGGTTGAACAGTCTCCCTCAGCCATTATGGACAAGCATAATAATTGCGCACTAAGTACTATTAGATGTAATAAGAGTCGTTCGTTGTGGTTCATATGTAATTTTATTGCACATTGGACAATATGTGGAGCAGAAAGAAATATTTGCTATGTTAATTAGTAGTTTTCTTTTGATTACTGTCAGTTTGACATGGATTTGGACGGTTTTATGTTGTGTTTGATCTGGTTATGAACTAAGTGTCTTTATTAAATGTATTTTAGTATAATATTTACTCTCGTCGGTCTTCAAAACTCTCCGATCGGCTTCAATGTTATTATTATACTATATTTCTACGACTTCGGGGAATACAGACGTGATTTTTAATGTTATTTATGTTATAAATTATAACACTTATAACATAGACTGTTCTCTTCAGATAATCGTAATCACACATACAAGTATTTCATAATTATTGTCGTTTAAAGAAAATGTGTTAGTTATTTAGTGAGAGTTAGTAACTAACACAATATGATTTGATCATAATTTACAAAAAGCAACACTTCAAGAGTACCTATACCTACACTGCCGTCCACTAACTAAAAGGCCGTTAAGCCACAGTTGGACGTTTTTCACTTTGTAATGTAGTCTTATACAACTTTCGATGCTCTATCTTTTGCTGTAAGAATCATTTTTCTATGATTTATAGTTTTAGAGATACAGAACATTGCTGAGCAGTTAAACCACATAAATTTCGTTACTCCCTTAATTAAAAAGCGGCTAAGCCACAATACTTCTCTAGAAAGACGTTAACATACTTTAACGGCAAATTGATGTATCATTTTTTTCTAAATTTACTTAACTAAAAGTACGTTATGCAGTCATGCTTGACTAAAAAGCAGCTAAGCGTCTTTAACTACCTTCATGTATTGTGTCATACAAATAACCATCTGAAAAACTACACTAGAAAGCAGTTATACGCCAATAGCGGCTTTTAAGTTATGTATTGAAATTAGTATTAGCTAAACATCAATCGCTAGAGAGCAGCTAAACGACAATACTAGACTAAAAAGCAGTTAAACGCTCGTGATTTGCGTTTGCGTTTGACCAGCTCAGGCTATAATATTATTATATATATTTAGAAGTAATTATACGGTAGCAGTTCCTAAGAGAAAATATGTTCAGGAGCCTAAGAGAAATGCAAAAAGAGCTTTTACTTAACAAAAGAGTGATGGAGTTTTAATGAAGGTATGCAAAGTATTTTTCTTAACTACTTTAGGTTACTGCAAAAAAAAATATAAAATATTGCTTAATTCTCTTAATCCTGACAAAGATATTGATAAACGGGGCATGCACGTAAAGACTCCAGCTCTTAATAGATATATTATTACGGAACATATTGAATCTTTCAATCCAGCTGCACCGCACTTTCGTCGTGAACACGCTCCTCATCGTCGTTATTTGCCCAGTGAAATTAATATTACGTTTATGTATTCTGACTTTTGTTCGAAATATCTAGAATACAAAGTGGGCTATGAGCTATACTGATCACATCTAAAGAGTCTATAACATATCGTTCGCTCGACTAGGAAATGAGGAATGCGAAATATGCGAATCTTACAGATTGCATAGTCTTGATACAAACCATAATGTTCGCACGCAAGCTATACCTGATTGTAATGCATGTTCGACATGGGCAAAACACCATGACAAGTGTAAAAAGGCAAGAGAATTATATAATTTACACAAAACTTTGGAACAGAATACTCAACAGATATATTTTAGTAGTGACTTAGAAAAAGTAATTATGTTACCACGACTAGATACGTTTAAATCCGTAATTTTTTGTCCTAGACTTACAGTATACCAGACATTCGCACCAGTAGGAAAAATCACAAGGGATGTGAAACCTTTAGCCGCCATATGGCATGATGGTATAGTAGGGCGTAAACAGGATGATATCATGAGTGCTTATTACAGCTTTTTACTTAAATTTCGAGAAATCCAATAAATCAATTTGTGGCTTGATAATTGTACATCTCAAAATAAAAACTGGTTATTGTTTTCTATGCTAATCGACCTCATCAATAGTGACTTAATAGCCACAAAAACTATCACTCTATTTTATTTCGAACCGGGTCACACATTTATGAGCTGTGATCAATTTCACCATCAAGTCGAATTATAGATGAAGCGGAAAAAGATCATATATGATTTCACAGACTTTGAAAATGCAGTGGCCTCAGCAAATAATGGTAAAGTTCTGGTTAAATCCATGCAGAGCGTATCTTAAAAATATGACGCAAGTGTGTTTTAAACGAGGAAGTTTTGATCTCCATTATAAGGAAGCTTTTGATGAGGAATCTGTGTCTCTTAAATTTTCAAACGATAAATACTTGAAGAACCCGCATTTTGTTTTAACATTTCGTACGCAACCGAAAGGAATAGATGAGATGAGAAAGATTAATCTTTTAACAAAGTTATCGCCAATTATACCTAAACATAAGATGTTATTTTAGCAAAATTTAGCGATCATTGAAGGAAATAATATATCTGAATTGAACCAGAAGAAAAACAAAAGGAACTTAACTTTATAAACTAGGATATGTAGTAAACATAAAGACTGAAAAAGTGCCTTTAGAATAATGTTGTTTTTTTATATTTTATTAAATATAATTATTATATTTAGTATAATTGCTTATTTACCTAATCTGATTTACTAATTTTGTTAAAGTTTTTAATTAGTATTTAAGCATAAAAAATGGCCGAATTTATATTTTTTATACAAAGTCTAGTATTTAATTGATTATGACGTTATGTGTTACACACAATTATATTATTTCAACTTTGCAATTATTGATCTCTGATTGTGATAATTATGTTTATTTCATATGCATAAAAATTTGAAACCAATGTGTGTCATGTGCCATAAAGCTTTCAAAAACGATACTTACATGTTTTGGGTATTTTTATAAAATAATTATAATATAATTTTTCCTATGGTTTCGCGAATACTGATTATTATTAAAGATGTAATTGTGATCTCATTACTGAATAAGATTTGTAAAAGTTTGATTAAACTTGGTTTTTTTATTTTATATTGTTTAATTAATAAGCTATTTGTTAAGTTCCTACACAATTTAATTAGACGTACTGATTGTCTATTCTTTTTTATTAATAAATAAAGTTCTGATTTTCATAGAATAGTTTTTAACTTCTCAACTTTTTACCCGCAAGTGCTTATTTAAAAGGCAGTTAACTGCGAGCGAGATGTCTTTAACTGCCTTCTAGTTAAGCAATAGGAGAACCAGTATAAAAATATGTTTTACAATACCGAGCTTAAAAGTGTTTAAAATCCCATAACTGCTTTCTAAGTCAGCAAAGTTAGTCTTCCAAGTGTTAGTTACTAGGCTATAAGTCTGTTAAAATCCTTTAACTGCTTTATAACTAAGTATATTTTGATAATTTTTACTATAAGTACAAGACGTGGCGGCTACAAGAAATTGCTTTACTATAAAGCAGTTAAGGTATGGTTAGCGGCCTTATAGTGCAGTATATTAAGTAAAAATGAAAAAAATTGCTTAGCTAAAAGTTAGAAAATGAATTTAAATAAAATGTGATTAATATAAATGAATGAAATATATCACATATTGTGCAAAAAGACTATGACTACGTATATAACTTGCAACCTTGTTCCTAGGTAGCATACTTTTCAAGAGACATCAATTCCCACTTATTTTTGCGTTTTCTCGAAAACTAGTTTTTGCGCTTAGCGGCCTTTTAGTTAGTGGACGGCAGTACAATAGAATAGGTACCTACATCATTTGCACTTGATAAATGCGATGATTGAATCTTCGCATATATATTATAACAACTCGAACGTCCCGACGACGTGTGAGTGGATAATGCAAATGCTTGCAAAATTGTATTGGCAAAAAATAACACAAAAAAGGCTTTTGCTGTCTTCAGACAAGTTTTCCAAAGCATTAGGTATTCCATATTACGGAAGAAAATTTCTCATTTTTCTTACGTATTTTTCTTGCGACATCAGGGAATAAGGTTTACATGAGTTAATATAAAGTAAATTAAATGTCGAGCAACATGCACGCAACGACAGGTGTCTGGGAATATAGATATTGGATCCTTTGCTATGAAACACCAAGAGGAGGGTGCCACTTTTCGCACAAGTTTATTGAAAAATGAGTTTTACCCGCGAGTCATGCCAGATTTGCTTTTTTTGTAAATCAGATAGAAATATCCCATTTCACAACGGTAATTTCATAGTCTACCTGTCTCACTTTTTCGCTATTCTTTTCTAATGAATTTTGCGGGATCCAAGAGATTTGAAAAATTTCTGCGGGACTCGTCGAGCTTCATTGACTCGGTGCTTTTCTGGTTACCACCACTGTTGATAGGTAGTTTTTATTTTTTTTTCCGGTTGGAAAGTCATCAAATAACCTCTCCCGCTCTTGGGCAGAGCGAAAGGGAATGTCAGACTTCTACTGACTAAAAACCACCCATGTTCCTTGTTAACCCTTCATGTCGAGGCCGAGGTATCTCTTGCCAACAACCCGCAGCCCTGACGGGATTGTTGATAGGTACTGGCTTTCAGAAGTGACAGTGGTGGTGGTGGTGACAGTTGTATACGTTTCTTTGTACTAAGTACAAAGGAACGTATACAACTGTCACCCAACTGTCACTGTCAAACAAGTCTTGTTTAGTTCTGTCTCCTGCTGACATTATAGTGGGAAATGGCAATTATGTTTTCCCTACTCCTCCGTTTTTATTTTCTGATTAATTTCGTTGCAAGATCACATTTGAATTATTTCTTCGGGGTTCGTCAAGTTTCATTCACTCGGCGCCTTTCTGGTTCTCGCCACTGTTGATACTGGTTTTCCAGACTGTCAGTGGTTCAGGATAGTGTAGCGGGCTTTTCCTAAATGAAATCTCCCAGTGAACCAAAATTTATCCTTTAAAGCTTGATAGAGAAACAAAAATACTTGAACCTTTCCATTGCAGAAAGTAGATTTTTCTCCTACCAGAGCGCGCAGCATGGCCTAAATTCGTGAACTGATTAAAAATATCCTGTTGGATATACGGAAGCGGCGTCTGGTTTAAGTTTGGAACAAGTGCGAGCTGCATTTTGTAAAAGGAAATCTTTATGCTTGGAGTGTGGGAAAATGAATGTTGTGGCTTTTCTTTTTTTAAATGATGAAAGCTTTTGATTAAATAAACACCTTTTAAGCTCCTCGAGTGAAAATCAGTTGGTTGCTTCGCTAATATCAAAGCTTGTGTACGCGGATAGTGAAAAATAATACATAGTTCAAACTGCTTCTGGCCAAGTCAAACAAAACAGTTCAGGCTATTTTCGACCCCCTAGTATTTTCAGAGAGCCACTTTCATTCCTACCGACTCACGAGCAAAGCAATTGCTTTTTTGTTGAAAAAATCAATGAACCTTTTGTTTTTTGAGTGTTAAATTATTGAACCAAAATAAGATAATTTTAACTGTTACCTATCTGTTATAATTTTACAAAACATCACAAATCCCCGTAAGGTTAGACAAAGGTGTACCTAATAGTACATCCATATTTCGCCTAGTAATACGGGACGAACCTATTGCCGTCAACGGGTCACGAATTTAAACTTGCTACTGGTAGTAAATAACGTGGCTGCTATTGAGAAATTCCTGATTGAAAAATCCAATAGCACTTTGCCCGCCCCCGGGAATCGAACCCAGGACCTCATGTTCTG
This sequence comes from Diarsia brunnea, assembly GCA_949774965.1. Taxonomy (NCBI): domain Eukaryota; kingdom Metazoa; phylum Arthropoda; class Insecta; order Lepidoptera; family Noctuidae; genus Diarsia; species Diarsia brunnea. Next base: position 6,062,957 of record OX459015.1, on the reverse strand, counting down.
CAGTCGCAAATTCGGCCAATAAACAAGAATAATAATTGTATGTAATTTGTAAAAGAAGCACTCGTCGTAGATTGTGCTTGAGCATGAACTAGACAATAATTCATAAGCTGCATAACAAAAAATATTTGTCAGCTTATCCAAATATTTTATTACTTCAGAACAAACATTCTACAATTCCATACGTTCAAACATAAAAGACATGATTGAGTAATAAAAACCATATAAAAGTGCTTCCGCCTCCATATTGACCGTTAAGATGTGCACGAAACAATTCGGATCATTAAAATAAGTCAGCCGTAAAGATATGGCAAGTTATTGTCAGGTTTTACTGCTTAGTTTCATGGTCAGGCTTGAGATAGAGGAAAAGTTTCATGTTATGAAGATTCCACAGGGTGGAAGTGAAATCGACGCACAAATGAATAAAGTTCTCTTGACCGCTTTTGGTCAAGAGAACTTTAGAACTTTAGGTCTATCTTAGCTGTCATTAACCATTGTCAATTAATTAATTATAGTACACAAGTTTGTGCGCAGCCACAGGTGGACTTTCTGTCCATTTACTCTTATAGTCCGATGGGAGGACAATACGACACAACCGAAGAGAAATCAGGCACAGGATTGGTCCTGTGTGCCGTTGGCGGCGCAACTTGCATTTCGGGGCACGGGGTATCATATCGCCATTTTCCAAACTCCGGGCTACTACTAAGAAAAACAAACATATACCACGTATTTAATACATTATTGCTCACAAAATGACTTTGGCCATACAGATTTTGTTAAAATGAAAATGAAGGAAGTAAACTACCATCACGAAGTATGTCAATTGATGATAAAAAGAAAAACAAAAAGGAAGCACAAAGAAATATTTATAAGAAAGATATTAACAGAAATAATTTTAAAGATAGGAAAGAAAGAGAAAGATATTACAGAATCAACATAAAACGAACCCACTGGGACACAGGCCTCAGGTCGATTAAGAGATAATAATTATCATCAACATCACTGTGTTTGTTGTGCAGTCAACAATATGATAGTTATAAATGTCAGAGTGCGGCAAAAATAATTGTGAAAACAACTATCAACTAACAATTAAATTGACAAATTTAGTTGCAGGTAACAACTAAAATAATTGATTGTAATTGCAGTACCTATAGCACTACTAGCAATTAATTAATTGTGCTTTTCAAACTTTTTGTGTGCAATAAAGAATAACAATTTTTGTTGTTTTGAAAATAGGGGCGTTGAAAATAAATTATACATAGTATTGTGCCTGCCTGCCTGGGTACCAATCCATGGCCATCACTCATACAACACATAATATATGTTACTGGTCCACCACCACTCAAGAAAGAATTAAAATTGTTTTTATTTGGCATTTAAACAAATATACTGCTCAATAAGTTAGAATAAAGAAAACATATATATTATATGAGGGATATTATGACAATTTTGTGACAGATTTTAAACTTCGTTTTATAGTCTTGAAATAGAGGAAAAGTTTGTTCTCCGAAGTTTGATGTCTGAAAAGTATCGTGGAAATAGTGGGATTTTGAATTTAAAATTTCTCGCACTGCCGTGCCTCTGCCTTCGTTTTGCATTTGTATAATTTTGTTTGTAAGAACATGGCCGTTGCTATTTTAAATCTGTGGGGATCTTTGTTGTAATGGGTTGAATTCAGGAATCGTAGAGTAGCCATGTGATACACAAAATTAACACAAAAAAAAATTACTTACATAAAATGTTCTAAACTTTGTTATCGAAAGTGAAGCTTAACAGAAAACGGCTTTTAATAATACAAATTTATATATTGAGGGCTTTCGCTTAGCAACTGGTTCCTCTCTCAATAGCCCTGACCCTAGCAGCTCGAACCCTGTTCCCGATACCGCGGGCTGCTATTTTTAAATGTTTTATTTTAAGTACCTAATATGTAAAAATACAATAAAAGATATGTTTAAAACTGAATTAACGAACATAATAAATAGGTTACAACTAATCTAATCATTATTAATTACTTCTTACTTCTTTTTTCCTGGTTCTTGGGTAAGTTGGCTCAATGAGCAATCATTAAGCTTTTATCTAATCCAGAATCTAGATAATTCTAAGCCAACCGCAAAACACGTTCATTTTTCTTTCGTTCGCCATATTTACAACATCCCTGCTTCACAATGCACAAGTAAAGATCAGATCAGAGCGTTTGCTAATCTGGTAGTGCCCTAGATATTGGTGTCAGTATTGATCAATACGTTCAGTCATTCACCTAGCTGTGTGCACATAGCCGTATATTCGTCACATAAAGTTTTTGTTGTACGTATTGCTAGATGCTGGGTTTTTTCACCCGTGAGTGAAAAATTGCATATTTTTATGAAGGCTGGTGTTGGTTTGCTCAAGTTAACAGTAAAGCAGTCTTCATGTGTATTGTATATAAGTGTTTGGTATCTTTTCGGGGTGACTCGGGACTATGTGCTTGAAAATGCATCAAGCGCCAGCTCGCCACGATTGTCATTAGTGTGAATCATATATCCAAACCGCCTTCAAAGAGTTTATTGCTTTGTTTAGTAAAGGGATCAATGAGCTACCTATGAGATGGCAAAAGTGCATAGATAACAACGGTGCATACTTTGATTAATTAAATATATTTTACAAAAAAAAAAAAAACTTTATATTCCTCCCGTACAAAACGTCAATTTCATAAGTAAGGACCTAATATTATGCTGCAGGTTGTTTGAAAGGCTGCGGGTTGTTCGAAAGAGATACCGCGGCCTCGGCGCAAGGGCTAGGAAGGAACATGGGTAGTTTTTAGTCAGTAAAAGTCTGACACTCCCTTTCACTCTGCCCAAGAGTGGGAGGGATTATTTGAGGATTTCCCACCCTCCCAAAAAAAGGACCTAATATTATGACCAAATAATACTCTGAAATTCATTAATTTCAGAGTATTTCAAGGTCATACTCCGCTAAGAATTGGGAAATGGCATTATACTGGTTATTCCAAGACTAATGGCGAGATAGGAGAAAATTAAGGAAGAAGAAAACATGCTGCCCCCACCTCAAGTAAAAAAGGCTAAGAGCGGGAGAATGATGAATCAAAGATTGATGACAAATTAAAAGAAGCCATGGATAATCCGAAGACATTGCTAATTGAACAGCTATTTTCCTTTTGTTGCACGATTTCACATAATTTCGGGTCCATTTGCTGCTTGATCAAACGGACGAAACGGAGGAAAAAATGTTTGACATGTCGATTGGTGATTCGGGTCGTATTAAGTAGAACTGCTGTCTTTGATCCTAACTCAGGGATTACATTAAGAGTCTTACGGTAATCCACTGTACCTTATTTGGAATCAAACGATTTTAACATTTTGTCGTATAGTAGGTAATCTTTATTAAGAACACCAATAAAGACTGCCTTGTTGGTCTAGCGGTCAAGTGTGACTGCAGAGCATGAGGTCCTGGGTTCGATACCCGGTTCGGGCAAAGTGTTGTTGGGTTATTCCATCAGGAATCTCTCAGTAGCAGACGTGGATTCTGGATTTGTGTCCGGTTGGTGGCAATAGGTTCGCCCCACTTTTACATGGGACTTAAACGTGACTGACGAAATTTAGGTACCTATACCTTTGCCTAACCCTTCGGGGGTTACAAGGCGTGATATTATGTTATCATTTTATCAATAAACACACATTTTCTTATGTAGGACCTCCAATCAAACATGTCCTAAATGGGACTTGAGTTTATTAAAATTAGAATGCATGAATTGAATATAAAGTTTTATTTAGTACCGGTACTCTCGCGCCACCTCGAACCAGCCTTCATGATGCACGTCTCATTTCGTCACCTTTTTCTATGTCGGCTTCGGCGCGCCTTCCATTTTCAGGCACCCATCGTGTTGAGAACTTTGCCCAGCGGTCTTTATGCCTAATCTCATTTGAGTCTGGCAGCCTTTTATACTTCATCATCACTATTAATCAGTTACACTAATATCGTCCCTATTGAATTTTGGGTCGATGGTGGCCGATTTCATCGGAGACTAACTTAACACAGGAGCTATTAGAGTACACTCACTATTCCTATACGGAGAGTATAAGAGATGGGACGGACTAATCCTATACTCTCCGATGGGGCGGTAATCCGACACGACATGTTCAGCTAAACCCGAGGGTCGGGGCACGACACCATCAATTTATTAACTTCGGGTTATTATTGAAAAATTCCTAATGGAATCCAAGAATACGTTAACATTTTTTTTTGGGCTGTGGGACATCATCCAAATGACTCCTCCCGCTCTGGGCGGATCGGAAGGGAGTGTCAGACTTCTACTGACTAAAAACCACCCATGTTCCTTCTTAACCTTTTGTGACCAAGGCCGCGGTATCTCTTTCAAACAACCCACAGCCCCAACAGGAGAATACGTTACTTGACATGGGAAACAAACCTAGGACCCGACGAGACGAGGGAGTTAAACTCTAAACTACAATATGACTAAACTTGGCGCTCGGCTAACTAGCAATATTCCAACATTCATGGAAATCTCGAGACATATCCCACTTGGACCCAAGAGAGATGATGAGCTTACTGCAATGGCAGCTCGCTTTTGACTACAGGAATTGTATTTCTAACTAAGCATACTGGGATTTAAAGCTAACAATAGTATTTAAAGGAAAGTAATCTAGTTCTCTTAATTTCCTTATCTACATAGACTACATTATAACTACATACTATTGTTTACGTCTCTTCATGTTCAATTGCTCATGTATCAATTGCTTTTTGCTTACCGCGACGACAAATACAAGCGTGATGACAATGTGTCACATAAAGCAGTTCATTAATTGTTATTCTCCGCAACAATAGACTCTTCTTTGTATAATACCTATGTAGCTATTGATACACTACAACCGATTTAAAAAGATAATAACTGCGTTTCGGACAAATAAAACAAAAAAATTACGAAAATTCTGCACAATAAAGTAGAGCTGGTGAAAACCTCACACGATATTCTCGTACATGAAAATATTTTAAAAGTGGGTTTTCAGTTTATTTAAAGGAAGGAATACAATGGATGATTCTCGATGAATTGGGGCTTTGTTATATTAAAATGTGCAGGAATTAACAGAAGGTTCACAAAAGAGATTAATGGGAGGCATTTGCATGTGGCTGAGATGAGGATGCCACGGTGTGTGGTGTTATGCTAGTGGATAAAATAAAGAATCCTCCTTCCTACTAGTATCCTATCCTACTAATATTATAAACGCGAAAGTTTGTAAGTATGGATGGATGGATGTTTGTTACTCTTTCACGAAAAAACTGCTTAAGAGATTTGAACAAAATATAGTACAAAGATAGTTTATAACCTGAATTAACACATAAGATAGTTTGTATCCCGATTTTATCTTCCCGTGGGATAATTTTTGAGTTGTAGCGGGCGAAGCCGCTAGGAACAGCTGCTGAGTACATAAGTGGAAGTCTGAAAGTGTCGCCGGTGACTGCAAAGTTGTGTGGTAATCGGTTGTCGTAGTCCATACCATTCCTCCACCTGCACATCCATGTGATGTAGAGGAATGAGGAAAATGTAGTGCATGTGAATGGCTTTAAGACTAGATGAAGAACAAAGAAACTATGGATGTGTGTGAAGGATCATAATATGCCCAGAAAGGAGGTTAGTGCTGAGATGACGAGTAATACCTAGAAAAGTATGGAAGAAGATGACATGCTGTGCTGCCCCTAAATAAATCGGCATAAGGGAATGATGATCATGTACCTACCTAAGTCAACTGTGTAAGTGCGGTAGACGAATTGTTATCATTATCAACCTAGAGTATAATCATTATCATAATACATAATCGTCAACTTGAGTGGCAACTGAGAAAATCATCATTTCAGCCCAAAATCACCCACTGTTGAGTATAAGACCTCTCCTTTCTTCCGCCACTTTTCTGTGTCGTCACTCGTCCTGGTTATTTAGACTAACCTTGGCCACCATTTGGTCAGAATCTTACTCCATCGGCCATCTCCGCGTCTAGATTACTGAAATAATTTCATCATATTTTTATCGTTCTCTTTCAACCTGAGGCTCCTTTTTCTGCGCGCCTATGTGCTGAAAAAGGAGCCTCCTAGCCATCATCACAACTGGATCTTTTCAATCATGATCTAAATCCTGAACTAATTATTCATCTAGAAATTTAAAGAACTTCTGCTTCTGGTTTTATGAAGTAATATTTCATATAGTTGATAAAAATGCAAATATTTTTTGCCTTTTTGGAACAAAAGGTGCGGAATTAAAACTGATTTTACATATTTGTATGCCATTCCCTGGGAAACTGGGCTGCATTTTCTAGATTGTTGTTTTTTTGTTTTTGCGAGTGGTTTGGATAGGTATTGTAAAATCATTTATTTTTTTAACGCCTACCATGAGAAATTGAAAAAGTTGAAATGAACATATTAATTATTATGGTGATGGTGGTTTTTTTAGAGGCTTTAAAATGGAATAAATCACAGAAAAATGGTTGAAAATGGAAATTAGGTTTTAATTGACGGATACATGATGTTATTTCTATTTCAATTTATGATTTCGGGTATGTTGCCACTGGTTACCACCGTGGAAATTTAAGTCAATTTAAATCAATCTAAAAAGATGATAATACGCACTGCTTGTCAGACCTCCACAACACAGTTAGAACTCTGGGTAATATTTACCCTTTGGAAAGGTTGGTTATCATCAGACTTTCGGGCCACTGAATAGCTGTTACGACTGTCAAAGACCTACAATGACAGCCGTGTGGTCACCCATCCACAGACGAACCTAGACAATCGCGGCTTAATCGGAAGTCCGACCCGTGCGGCTGATATTTGATAAATATCTAGGTAGATTTTTTATTTAATATATCGTCTGTTTAAAGGTCAATTGTATTTTAATTTCATAACTGTTACATACCTACCTTATTGTAAAATGATTAATATTTCCCTTCCATATCACCCGTCATTCGACGACATGCAATCCTATTGTATGTTGATATAATTAATTTAAACCCTTTTTGCGTTTTCTATGTAAAACAGCTGAGTTATCCACACCGTGCGAATTGATTTATAGTGGAGTTAGATTTTACTCGCGACTCCGCCTGCGTTTAGGACGAAACTTGAATCACGAGAATGTACAACGTAATGTACGTTGTATGTAAAATGTACGGGGTAAAAGGAGGATATGTCCGTACCCTGTGTACTGTATAGTTTTTCAGCGTAAAAGAGATAGCCGGAACAAACAAACAGACAAACATTAAAAAAAAAAAATATTGTATTATTAAGTAGTAGGTAATGCCAGCGGCTTGGCCCGCTACAACTCGAAAATGATCCCACGGGAAAATAAAATCCGAATAAAAGCTATCCTATGTGTTAATCCAGGTTATAAACTATCTGTGTATCAAATTTTATCCTAATCCGTTTAGGAGTTTCTGCGTAACAAACTTTCGCATTTATAATATTAGTAGGACTTTCATATGCATTCTGGCAAAGCTATTATTTTATACAAACAGACATTACAGTTTTATTTCTATGGATAGACACAAAGAATCACATAGACATAAAGAATGACATACATAAATTAGATTGTGAGAAAATGATAACATTTACTGCTCATATTCCTGACGTTACAACGGCGTGATGAAAGATCCAATGGGTTTTTGTTCTACGTGTTTTATTTTAGTGCTGCTGTGATTTATGGGAAATAAAACGGATCTTTCTGAATGAATAATTATTTAATGGTAATTGTGCGACATTTGTGCCATTTACTTACCTATCTTGATCATATCAGATCTGGTGTTTAGTAGCATAAAAATCCAAATCTCTCACACAGTTCATTCAAAGTTTCTAAGGTCTTCAAAGTTTTGAAAATTTAATTATGTATTTAAGAAAGGCAATCAGGATTTTTACAGGCTATATTATCTAAATTGTGTCGGCTCAGAATTGAGCTACTAGTTTGGCTTTTGATAGCCTCCATCAGCTATTGTAGTGAACAATGAATAAGACACGCAGGACACGATTTTAAGTGCCCCATTGTTTGAAGAACAAAACCAGGGTCATATTGTATTTCAAATAAGATTCATTTTCGTTTGGCGTCCAACATTGTTGTCTAAACATTGTTGCCATACAGGATCACTTGCTTTAAAACGAATAGTTGTCGTATCTCGCTGTTGCAAGCGTGCCATAAACTTGATGGTCAGCTCGCTTTATGACTGCAGTCTGAATTGATAGACAAAGCGACACGTCAAGGAAATCGCTACAAAGCATCAAGTCGTATTCCCCGAAGGATTAGCGGCAAAGTCTCGGGTAATAGGGCGTCGTCCCCATAACTTTTTACGTGGTTAGTAAAAAGAAAGAAAGAAAACATATTTATTTGGCACATAGGTACCACAAGTACACACAACAAAAAAATATAAAAAACAAAAACTAAACAGGGAACAAAAAGAGATAATATTGTGTGTCTCACGGCAGCGCCAAATAGGTCCAGCAAACTGCCGAGCAGCTAGTGCCCGACGCTGGTTCAAAGCAATAGGATTGCTGATTTCTTTTGCTTTTCAGGAATTAAAACCTGACTCAAGACTGTAATGACTCTACTATTATAATAATATTGTTTTGTATTCATTTTTGTTACAAAATAATTCGACAAAGTCTTACGTGAAATAAGCCAATGTCACATTTTCTAAGCTTTAAATATGAATGATTTGTTTCAATGAAAATTAATAAGTCATATTTGTTAATAAAACTGTCTAGGTATCTAAACCTACGAAACTATAAAATCGTCGAAACTACGGTCATTTTTGGACTTGCCCTAGAGTTAAAGGATAAACGAAACACGTTGTAAGTACACATGATTGGGGCTGCGAGTTGTTCGCAAGAGATACCGCGGCCTCGACATGAAGGGCTAAGAAGGAACATGGGTGGATTTTAGTCAGTAGAAGTCTAACACTCCCTTTTGCTCTGCCCAAGAGCGGGATGGGTTATTTGATGTTTTTCCAACCGCCAAAAAAAAAACCACATGGTTACTTTTTCCTTAACGTAGTCAAAGTATAAATAGCACTTTTGTAGCCATACTACAGAAAACTTAGTTTCTGAATTTAATAGTCCATGCACTTTGGTACTTCGAAATTCATTGCTGGACGGTAGAAATAAGTAAGGCAAAGTCCAGGAGGAGCTCCACTATATTTTAGTACTGCAACGAATGACTCAGAGAATTCGCCAGGGCGTAGTTTTCTTTCTAGAGTTAGTATTTTAGGGAACACCAAGTCTTGGAGTTTTTATATGAAACGAAATTACACTGGGTTACTTATTAAACCATAACATCACGCCTGTAATCCCTGAAGGGTTAGGCAGAGGTGCGTCTAGTACACTCACATTTCGTCAGTTATTTTTAAACCCCATGTAAAAGCTAGCCTATTTCCATCAACTGGGTACAAATCCTGATTGCGTAGTTACTCCGTCGCGATTGAGAAATTCCTAATAGAAAAAATCAAAACTCAAAAGTCATTTATTCAAACTAGGCTGATAAGCAGCACTTTTCGAACGTCAAAATTAACTTTACTTTACTTATTTACAAGTGACAGTCCCCCAAAACGCCCACCCTTCGACACAAAAATTAAATAACTATATGCCAGACCCGGGAATCTAACCCAGGACCGCGAACAGCAGTCGCAATTTCGACCACTTATAGACCAACGAGGTAGTCCTCTACCTATTTATTTGACCTATTCTATCGTGAATGTTGCAAAGGCGTTAATAACACTGTTTTTAGGTCATCTCCGATACTTATTTACCGTAGGTACTAAATACCATCAATGAGGTTCAAGATACACTTAAAAAATATGTTGGTACGTATGACGATCTCTCATTGTACAGGAAGCTCATATAAACCGAGGTCAGGTTATACTGGATATGTAATAGCTTGATGAGTGGCCGTGTGTACAGTCATGTGCAAAAATACATGTACAATTCAGAACTAAAATCGTGTGAAGCGGGAAATGATGCCACCTAACGTTAACTAGTTATCGACTATAAACGTTCACAGGAATATACACACTAAAGTATCCGTGCAATTTTGCACCTTATTCTTATGAATAGAAAGAAAGAAAATAGATGAGTTACAGACACTAATAAATTACAGAAACAAAATAAAACACGTTATATTTTTATAAATAGACTTATTAGGTCACATAATACATTAATCTTCACACAATATAAAATTAGCAGACTGCTGAATTTTGTCGCCAGTTTTATACAGAGGATCAGTTATGAAAACAGAAAAAAAATTGTTTGTTTTCTAAACTTTGGCTTGTATTACAAGAAGATTTTTTAGTCACCGTCCAAATTTTTTCTAGGCATTCACTAACAACATTTTTGTAATAGATAGGAAATATAGGTTTAGTAATAGGTACAACTCTGCCTAAACTTTCTGGGATTATAACCGTGATGTTATCTTATATCTAAAATCAAACATTACAAAACACAGCAAACCTACTATAAACAATGTGTCACTAATTAGCGTTTCCCAAAACAAACATCCCATCATACATTATGTAAATAAATGCTAATTAATTTACTGATAAATCTCGCATCTCTTGATTTTCTCGCCGTCTCAGGTGACACAATTTGCTGTCATTGTCATAAATTTTGATGACGTAATTGATACCTGTATTAGGGCAGAGGTCTTAGTAATTATGCAGAGGAAGGTAGATAGAAAGTGGGATGACGCTGATGGTGGTGACGAAATACTAAGAATTGTTGTTTATTTTTAGGGTCAGTAAGAGCTGTTACTTATTTTTAACCGACTTCAAAAAAGGAGGAGGTTCTATGTTTGTGTGTATGTATTTTTTTTTTTTTTTTTATGTATGTTACCTGATTTCTCCTCCATTTGTGAACCGATTCTCAAAATTCTTTTGTGTGGTCCAATTTAAATTTGGTGAAGATCTGATCCTGATCTTCGGAGATATACAATAGAACTCTTCAAAAACAGACGGCAAATCTGCCGTGATTGCTGCAATCGCTTGGATGTTTATTGTTTACGCAACATCTTAACTTACCATCACGCCTGTATGCTCTGACGGGGTACGCAGATGTGTACAGGACGCCCAGATTTCGAGAGTTAGGTATGTTAAGTTCTATTTTATTGCGGATAAGCCTATTACCGTGACATGTATTGTTAACAACGTAAAATTAATGAATATCAAATATTTGTAAAGGATATTACAACTAAAAATGGAAAAATTCACAAATAAACACAAATTCAGTTATTTTTCACTTTTTTGTGTTTTTGAAGTCGGTTTTATTTTTTGCAAAAAAGTTTTTTTATTATAGAAAAATGTTAAGTTTTCTTCATCTTATTGCATTGAAAGACTATTGACTTTTTCATGGGATTATATATTATGCACTTGTTATGGTCGTAAATCATATTTTAGTCCAGAAACAACCTGGAACTGGCCTGTAAATTGCAAAAGTAAAATAAAATTTGCAGGTTACTGGGGTGCTTTCAACTTAAGCCATATCTTGCTGAATGTTGTCCCTGGCTTAAACGGACTCATCCTCTGCCTAGCCTTTACTCAATTAGGTTCAAGTCAGCTTGTCAGATAAGTGAATACCAGTCTGTAGAGCTCCAGTATCTGTGACTTCCACAACCCAGTTACTGAATAAGACGAAACCCTTTTTTTTTTTTTTTGGTTGGTGGGAAATAACCACAAAATCAAATAGTCCCGCTCTTGGGCAGAGCGAAAGGGAGTGTCAGACTTTACTGATTAAAACCACCCATGTTCCTTCTTAGCTCTTCATGTTGTAGTATTTATACTTACACTTTTACTAATCATCCTCATCTTTTATAAAATATTAAATCTTACAATTTTTCATTGTTTACTTTTCGTCTGACATAACGTCAATTGTCAAGCTGTCATTTACTTTTTCTTTTAATTTGTGTCATAGTTTTTCTTAGTGGTTAGAACTATGAAGGTTACATTTGATTTATATAATTTAATTTATTTTTATTAATATATTAGCTCAAATAATGTAATTTATTGATAATTTCTATTAACTGTAACTTATCTCACGCTTATAAAATTAATTAACACGCTCACAGAAATTCTTTGAGGAAGTTTTTGATTGAATAATACAGGCCGTTTTAAATACAGGCAACTCACAATTTTTGATTTCAAGAACTTAAATTCTGGAAAGAATTAAAAGACAATTGGGTGGAAAAAACGGAGAGATGGTTTTATAAAAAGGGATTTCTGAAGGATGCCCTCCAGTTGAGATCTGGTTTTTAAAGAAGAATGAACACGTCTACAAGTTATTATCTGAGTTAAGAAGAACCATCGCGAAGTACCTCCAAAGTATCCTCCGGGCCTCCCTAAAGGAGTCGCCCGTGATCCTCGCGACGCGAAGTACCTCCAACGTATTCTCCGGGCCTCCCTAAAGGACTTGCCCGTAATCTGCTGGCCAGCCTTCGAGATTTACCTACCCTGGAGCTGTTCTGTGCAAAGCGTGAGTTAGGAAGGTTCGTGTTTTTATAGATTTATTTGTATTTTTTACCTCTTACCTCTAAATTAAATTCAATTGTTAAATTACTTACCCTCTTTTACTTGTTAGGGGTAAGTAATACGACAGTTTGGCGCCCAACGTAAAATCAAGACTAGATCTCACTCATTCCCTCTCTAAATTCTAAAAAAAAACTTACACAAGCAATCAAATTTGGTATATAATTATTTTTCATCATAATTCATCACTTCATCAATCTTTACTACTTTACTTAATACTAAACATACATTTATACTACACCCCCACACACATTCCTTTTACCTCTGGTAATTGGCATCCTTTCGGCCTCTTGGATGTGTTAATCCACTTCTGGACACTGCCAAGGTTGGAGATTGGTTACTATACGACGATTATTGGACAATATCTCGTAGTCGTTTCTCATTATACTTTATACTTTACCAAAACATCACTACACTGCATCCCACAGACTTGCACACATTCCATTATCGAAAGATAATGTGCACCCTTTCGGCCTCTTGGATGTGATAACCACTTGTGGGCACTGCCAAGGTTGGAGATTGGAAACTTTACGACAGCCGCAGGACAATATCCTGTGGTCGTTTATACAAATCTATATAATAATATATTTATGTAATACCTATTACAAATAATTATCATTATATCGGATCCTCTAGTCCTCTTAAACAATTATATTAAACTACGTTTAGTGTCGTGGGCTCGTTTAACTTTTATCAATACTGAGTTTTCAATACAAAGTATAGGAGACTGCTAGTAGGATATTTTAGAATACTCCTTCAGAAATTAACTCTTACTCTTTGTCCCTCCTCAGCCCTCCCTTACCCTCTTAAACTCTTTCACTCCCTTACCCTCTTAAACTCTTTCACTCCCTTACCCTCTTAAACTCTTTCACTCTCTTACCCTCTTAAACTCTTTCACTCTCTTACCCTCTTAAACTCTTTCACTCTCTTACCCTCTTAAACTCTTTCACTCCCTTACCCTCTTAAACTCTTTCACTCCCTTACCCTCTTAAACTCTTTCACTCCCTTACCCTCTTAAACTCTTTCACTCCCTTACCCTCTTAAACTCTTTCACTCTCTTACCCTCTTAAACTCTTTCACTCCCTTACCCTCTTAAACTCTTTCACTCCCTTACCCTCTTAAACTCTTTCACTCCCTTACCCTCTTAAACTCTTTCACTCTCTTACCCTCTTAAACTCTTTCACTCTCTTACCCTCTTAAACTCCTTCACTCCTTTACCCTCTTAAACTCCTTCACTCCCTTACCCTCTTAAACTCCTTCACTCCCTTACCCTCTTAAACTCTTTCACTCCCTTACCCTCTTAAACTCTTTCACTCCCTTACCCTCTTTAACTCTTTCCCTCCCTTACCCTCTTTTGGAACCTTTATTATTTTTTCTAAATATTTTTTTTTTTCATATATACACATGACTCATCTCTTTCTTCTTTCTTTCTTCTAAAATAGAGTTCCTTTTCGGCTTATTAAAACTCTATTTATTTTCTAATTCATTCATAGGTTCTTAAACCATTATAAGATTATTTTTAATCTTTCTTTATATATTACCTAACCTTCGTTTCAACTAACTCTACAAGTTAGTATGAATCTTGTTTCTACCTATTGACTCTAAAAGTTGATAGGAGCTGCCCTTGACGTTTTAGTCGGAGCATACCGACTACTATTGCGGGAGCTGCCCTGACGTTAACTCGGAGTTTACCGAGTGCGGTGTTGTTATTTATCAACTAAAGTTGACTAGGAGCGGATTACAACTCCTTTAAAAATAAGCCTTTGTTAAATTTTTTTTTTACTTCATGTCATTAATGGGTTTTAGACGAGAGCGGATTACAACTCCGAAAATAAGCCTTAAAGTTATTACCTTATCAGGTTGCGTAGTGATCATTGAATGTGAATCCTACCTGACCTAACTTCGTAAGATGTCGGTGTGTTTGAATGAAGTATGTACGTTTTGTGAATGCTGTTATACTTTAACCTTACAAAATTTTTGTTCTAGATCAAAAATTTTCTCGGGGTCGTTGGGGAAATGTAGTATTTATACTTACACTTTTACTAATCATCCTCATCTTTTATAAAATATTAAATCTTACAATTTTTCATTGTTTACTTTTCGTCTGACATAACGTCAATTGTCAAGCTGTCATTTACTTTTTCTTTTAATTTGTGTCATAGTTTTTCTTAGTGGTTAGAACTATGAAGGTTACATTTGATTTATATAATTTAATTTATTTTTATTAATATATTAGCTCAAATAATGTAATTTATTGATAATTTCTATTAACTGTAACTTATCTCACGCTTATAAAATTAATTAACACGCTCACAGAAATTCTTTGAGGAAGTTTTTGATTGAATAATACAGGCCGTTTTAAATACAGGCAACTCACAATTTTTGATTTCAAGAACTTAAATTCTGGAAAGAATTAAAAGACAATTGGGTGGAAAAAACGGAGAGATGGTTTTATAAAAAGGGATTTCTGAAGGATGCCCTCCAGTTGAGATCTGGTTTTTAAAGAAGAATGAACACGTCTACAAGTTATTATCTGAGTTAAGAAGAACCATCGCGAAGTACCTCCAAAGTATCCTCCGGGCCTCCCTAAAGGAGTCGCCCGTGATCCTCGCGACGCGAAGTACCTCCAACGTATTCTCCGGGCCTCCCTAAAGGACTTGCTCGTAATCTGCTGGCCAGCCTTCGAGATTTACCTACCCTGGAGCTGTTCTGTGCAAAGCGTGAGTTAGGAAGGTTCGTGTTTTTATAGATTTATTTGTATTTTTTACCTCTTACCTCTAAATTAAATTCAATTGTTAAATTACTTACCCTCTTTTACTTGTTAGGGGTAAGTAATACGACAATGTCAAGGCCGCGGTATCTCTTGCGAACAACCTGCAGCCCCTAAAACCCTTGCCTGGTTTTGTGACGGTAGAGGGAAGGAAGCGTCGTTTGTGAACAACCAAAAGCGTGCTAAGCGGCACGCAGGCTCACTTCAGAGTCCGCAGTAGCTTTGCCAACCCTGAAGTGAGCCTTTACAGGTCACTTTATACCGGTATACATTCCCGTTTAGGTACATTACACTCCTGACGCGGGGGACATCGAGGAGTACGTGCACCTAAAGACGAGCAATACTGGATGTGAAGTTACTAGAGTCGCGCCGCAAACTTCCAAGGCGTTCGTGATGCGAGTACCGGATTGTTATCTGCCCCTGGTGTTGGGGGAAAACTTTTGGCCGCAGAACGTGGTGTTCCGTCACTTCCGCGGATAAGTTCCACAGGTCAGCCTGCACAAGTGAAGTGCCACTAACATAGTTTTAAGCATTGATATAAAAACTAAAGATACGGTCGTCCGAACATGCAACACGCGTTCGCCATACAGAGAATTGGTGTAGTCTGCTCGTTAACGTAACCTTGTATAAGCGGCGTGGCATTTTCGAGATTTATAGAACATAAATAATGCTTTTAATAAAATTTACGACCGCACCCGAAGAGAGCCGATCGTGGACTAGTTCACTTCGGCTTAGGAAAGACCTTATTGGGACCACGTTTGTGGCGTCATTTTAAAGTGCCGTCCGCCCAGTCCTTACGCAGTAATATATAAGTCAATAGTTTTAAGTCTTATTATTAACACAAGTCTTGTATTTCGATAATATGTTAGTAAAAATAAATAATGGAACTGAAATAAATACGTATTTATGTTTAGACTGGTTGCGTTGCTCACTATTCGTACCCAATAACTGTTGGTAGCTTTTGATTACAACACCTAAGTAGAAATTTTATACTCCGAGTAGAAGGATTGACACCTTAAACTTATTATACTGCGGTCAACAAAGTGCCGAACAAGTTGTTATAGGCTTATTCTCCTAAAACGGTTCATTGTGGTCTTAAGGGAGAACCCCTGTTTAGTAGTGGACGTTTGTGGCCTGCCCCGATTAGGTAGGGTCCATTTTACTGGAGTATGGTCGTGAAACTCTTACACCAACCGGCCGTAAACAATGGGCCGCCGAATTTTAGAAAAGTTCCTATATGACATAAAAGTTGGGCTTTATAGAGCTATATATTAGTTGAGACGGGTTTCATAATGAGAGTAAAAAGACCCACAGCAAAGCCGAAAGGCGAGTGTTCTACCCGTCATTGCGATATTTTGTTTGTCCTGGACCATACCTAAAACCTTCTAGTTACAGAGTCATTGAGGAAAATAAAAAATGTTTTACTTTAAATACTCCCATGACCATTTTACCATTCAATGCATCCATCTCTTCAAAGGCATACATTTTTGCCGCATTTTTAAAGACCAGAAACAAATAATTAAAAAAATTAAAAACTTGCATATGAAGTTAAAATGAGAAGTAAAAAATAGAAAACAATTTCAATGATTTCTGTGTAACGCAAAGAATCAAACGATACAACAAGCCATCGAAATCGGTTTTGGCGTTTTAGAAGGCACCCTTGAAACATAACACTCCATTTCTGGGCAATACTGTAATAAAACACCAACATTTTTCAGCACATTCAATTTACTGTGCTACGGAAAAACTGCCATCCAACTTTTTCACTTCTAGCAAACCCAGCTTTCTTATACAACTTTATAGCATTATAATTGTCCTCCAGACAGTAAGCAGACACAATCTTCCCATCTTCTATCAGCACATTACTTATCAGCTTCAACATCAGTTCTGCATAACCTTTCTGGCGATGCTGCTTCACTGTGTACATGTGTAGTAGGTTTCCAGACTCGTTGATGAGACACCAGCAGATTAAGCCATTGTTTAGGTAGAGGCCGTAGCCATATTTGCTGTCAATGAGGAGTTCAAAGTACTTAGGTGATCCGGGATATTTGTGTGGCCAGGTCGAGTCGATCAGGTCTATGTGTTTTCTTGTTAGGAAATCGAACGTCATGCCCGATGGTAAGCTGCAAGAAAGAAAGGGGTTTGAACTTTTTTGTATGGAAGCTGGCATATCGACCCACCGCCATTTTGTTTTTTTTTAGATATTTGAAGGTAAAGAGCGACAAAGTAACAAAGTACTCATAATTATGTCGATCTTTACCTTCAAATATCTCGATAATGTGACACTTTGGGGTACCATATTTCATGACATTTTTTGTACGTCTATACAGGGTGTAAATCAACCCATCACACAGCCGTCAACCAAGCATTCTGTATATTAAACTAAGTACTCCTACGCAAAAATTTTTGCTGGGAAACAACTTTTAGTTACTTTTATTAGTCAGCTAGGTGTCCGTACGGATATCGTTGATATTGTATTTCATCATTTAATTTTACACAGTGGTGTGTTCGATTTCAGTTAGACATAAATGGGTAATTTACTTCAACAGCGCTGCTGTCAAAGCGGAAGAAAAACACCGTATATAAACCGGCGCCATATCCAAGAAACCAATTTTCGAAGAAACCATCCTAAACCTGGCCCACGTGGTGGACTAAGGCTCATCTGGCCCACCCCTTTTCACAGTGAATAAGGCCTGTATCACCAGCAGTGAGAACATTATTGACTGATTATGATATGTGAATAAAGGAAATAAGATATAAATAAGTCGTAAAGAAAAACACTTTTAAATCTCATATTTTTCTCAGCAAAAATAATAATAAAAATGACTTTTTCGCCATATTAGATTCAGAATGACTTCACTTAGCTAAACATGCATTGCCATTCAAATTAAAGCTATTATTATTATATATGAGATAGGCCTTCTCTCGACCTCAATCTTATCCAAAGGGCAGAGATGAGGTCGACGATGGAACAAGCTAACCCAGAAGAAGCCTATTTATTTGCGACCTAAATAGATTGGGTTATATGAACTCGGGAAAACCGACGCAGGCAGGGCAGCTTTCCATGTTTTGGCTGTGCGCATAATAAAAGATTTAGCTAAGCGCTTCGTACGAATGTGTGGAACATCGGCAAGGTATGGGTGATAAACTGCAGTAAGTCTAGTCTCCCGATGGAAGAACGGAGATGGTGGAATCAGCTCGTGGAGCTCCTGCGCACACTCTCCGAAGTACAGACTGTAGCAGACCGACAGATATGCAACTTGGGGGCGGCGGCCTTGGGCCAGGCTCTGTATGACATAACTTCCGACAAAGTAGCACAAGGCAATTTTGAGAGTAGTTTAACTATTCTAAAAACAGAATTGGGTAGCTATACCGGCCATTTAATATCTTTAACTGAATGATACGGTCATAACTCTATCCAAACATGTTATTTGCATGCATAAGCATATGCTTTGCATAATTATGTTAATTCAGTTTAACTGTGACTTATGTAGATGTCTACGTAATATGATCGTAAAATGACATAAGAATCGTATAATACGATTCTTACATCTCTAACTATGAAATACGATTATACCTTTATACACATAACTAACTGTAATATCTGAAGGGCACGATTACGTAGAGGTTATGTTTTTACTCTCTAATAATAGGGGGTCAGCCTATTGGCATCATTATTCATCATCATCATCATTTCAGCCAAAAGATGTCAACAGCTGGACATAGGCCTCCCCCAGGTGTCGCCACATTGACCGGTCCCCGCAACCTTCACCAGGTCATCGGTCCATCTAGTGGGAGGCCTTCTTCCGGTTCGCGGCCGCCACTCCAGAACTTTTCAGCCCCATCGGCCATCCGTTCTGCGAGCAATGTGCCCTACCCGTTGCCACTTAAGTCTGGCGATTCTTCGGGCTACGTCGGAAAACTTGGTTCAACCGGTATTGGCATCAAATCCAGGCTCCATGGGTGCTACTAAGATATTCCAGATGGAAAACCCAATAACACTTTGCACGACCTCGAATCGAACCTATGACCTTATGCTCCAATAGTAGCGCTTGCGAACTCTTGACCGACGAGGCAGTACAACCCATTATTCCTTGAAATAAAAAGAATAATATTATTTCGTAACATTATACTTTGTTGCATTGTCCTCGATGATTAGGATTATTAATGTAGTCACGGCTTTAGTCTGTGGCGCCAACACATAAGTTTAAAGAAAAAAGTTTATCTGTGCTAGCTTTCTGTCACCGGCTTCTGTAAATATCTTCATTCGGATTTTATGTCTTAATGGCGTCACTTTTTTCGATTATTTTTAGATTTCTTTTAGGTTTTTAAACTTCATTTTAAAGTTAAAATGGAAAAATAAGGTTAATATTGACAAAGTCGAGGCCAATGAAGAAATCAAAGAGATTACGAAAAGCGCATTAAACTTAATTAGCTCTGATTCGAGTGTTAAGTGTTTTTATTAGTGCATTGTTCTATGTAAGAAAACAAAATGGCTTACCTTGTGTGTGCCTTGATTCGTTTTTTGCCTACTGCTGAAGAATTGGAATCAAAAGCCTAAAGCTCTGTTGTGTGGCAATAATCGCTACATCGAAAACATGGTATGTTTTATATGCCTTGCGCTTTGCACGTGTTTGCAACTAACTGCATGCCTGCCACGTGGGCACTACATCGAAGTTCAGAGAGTACCTATTAAAATGTTTGCCTTTATTGGCTGCTAGCATGACCTGAGACCGCTCTGTTGGAGCTTGCAACGGAACTATGAAGCCCAAAATGGATACATTATGTACGACTTGCCTGGCCTGGGGACATCCTGTGGGGGTGTACATGGCCTGAAACGGCAGTGTCGTGAACTCAGCAACCCTAAAGGGGTGTCCTGGGGGGGCACACACGGTTGACTGCTATTATAACCTTCATGGATACATTATGAACGACTTGCCTGGCCTGAGGTCATCCTGCGGGGGTGTACATGGCCTGAAACGGCAGTGTCGTGAACTCAGCAACCCTAAAGGGGTGTCCTGTGGGGGCACACACGGTTGACTGTTCTATTATAACCTTCATGGGAAGTTCTGCGGGAGCTTACTTGGTTATATAAGTGTAATGTTGTTCTACAACATGCATTGTGTTTTATCCTCGAGAAGTTGATACCTATAACATTTTTAAGGAGGTTACCTTATAGAAGACAATAAAATTGTCCCTTCACAGTCATTAGAAAATATCCTCCCGTTATCGGTTGAGAAGTTGAAAATGCAGATCAAGATAAATGAAAGTGAATTAAGGTGGTAAGTACCATATAAAGAATTATTATATAATCAAGTTTCTTGAAATACTTGGTGTGGATCTATACCCAGAGAAAGAAAGAGAAGATTCATATAAAAAATATTAAATAAGCAAGTAAAACACAAAATGAAAACCCGCCATTCTCTATTTATAAACAAATGTTTTATTAATTCTGAAGATCATACAGTGGTGAATGAGGTATCCAAAAGGCATAAATAGACATAGTTAAGAAGTTGTATCTACCAATCCACACTGGGCTGGTGTGGTGGATTCCTCGCCTAGAGAGGAGGCTTGAGTCCTTACAGTAGGAACATTACAGGCCGATGATGATGATGAAGAAGCTGAATGATGCTTCTGTTTTGTGTGTATACATATAAATACAAGCAGGGGGACGTAGATCTCTTATTGTTGGTAACCAACAAAGACAAAAGAGTTTGTTACAATCAAAGACGGAAACATAAGATCAGCAAAATCTATAAATAAATCTGGTTAAGGATTAAATATGAGTGTACCATAAAAGTTCACTCATAGAGTGAGCACATGGGAGCCGTATGTGCTTCAACAATAAATTTTTAAACTGGCGGGGCCCTCCTCCATAAGTGCAAAGAAAGGGGGGCTGTCATCAAAAGTACTAGTGCAGCAGACAGAATGCGGATGGCCAGGAGAAATTATTCCCTTCAGAAATAAATTCACAGGTTGGTGGACTTAAATATAATTTATGTGATTGGAAACCAATCACTCAAACAACCCAGTTATTCTTAATTGGATGGTGGTGATGGAGTTATAGGTACTCCTCTAGATGATAAATTCTATACTTGAATTTATTCAGATAGTATCTGAAATGAAGAAGTGAATTGCTTTCATAGCAATTAAAGTTTGTTACCTACCCTTTACAATAACAACTTTGTTTACCATTTTTTCCTTGTCAAAGAGACAGAAATAAATTAAACTTACTGTCTTTTATATAAAAGACATTACATTATGTTTAGTTTGGTTGGAGATAATCTTGTATACAACAGTATACCAATTTTTTACAGAATAATGGTTTTTTCTTAGCACATTGGATTGGATGCTTATTACATGATAGACATAGGCAAGGATATAGGAAGCTTTATTTTTTCAAGGCAAATGTTATGTTTTCAATATGTCTTACCTTCTGGTTTATTTTCAGCCCCATAAACATAAATTACAAAAACATTGAAACCCATTACAGGTTTCAAAGCTTCCTTAGAGACAGAGAGGCTGTATAATGTTTAGAAAACATGAAATCATCAGTACCAAAGAGAAATGTGATTTCATACCTAAACAACACAGTAAACTTCTAGGTTTACTTTTTTAATACTATTCACTAAGCTTTAACATCACTGAAGAGAAATGAAATATAAGAATTTATTGATAAAAGGCTATTAGAACTTTAATATGCTTGCCCAGTTATTAACTAAAGGACTCTATTCACTAAGAAACTCAAGTGGCACAAAAACCTTGTTCTAAGTGATAACAATGATAAAATAACATCATGCCTGTAATCCCGAAGGATTAGACAGAGAGGTACCTACCTAATAGTACACCCACACTTTTGCCAGTTCGTTTTTATGATAATTATGATATAAACACTATGTTGTATATATTGTATCATTTGCTGTGGTCCATAGACATAGCCAGTTATTTTGAGTTAATAATTAAAATACACACATATAAATATGCTTCATCTGCATGGTACGGAATATTGTGTGGCTCATAGATTGCTAACAGACTATGGACTGTAGATTCAGCTCAGTTTTTTTAATACCAAAATTGAGTGCTGCCCCTTTTTTCTGGGCTAAAGTGTTCTGTCAGTCATTTATGAGATAGTGAAATTTTTTGCCAAGAATTGAAAATATAACATCAGAATCAGAATTTTTATTTGTTAAACATAGGTATGGTACATAATGGATACAGTATCATACTCATTTAAATAAGGAGCAGTTAAATAAATTTCTAAAATCCTTGGCAATAGTGTGAATCTAGGTATATATGGTTACTCGATATTACTTACATTAATACCAAAGGTAATAATATGATATCAGCATATTTTGAATGTGGAAGGGAATCTTAGGTGTTTTAAATTATTAAAATATTATATCCGTATTGGTGATCTTACAATTGATTAATTGTATCATGGAATAACACTAAGTATCACAGTTATGTATCGTGGCCCCGGTATCTCCAGGGGTTGTAGCGGTGATAAGTGGTGGATGCTCCTTGCCAATACAAGGTGGCATTGGAAGGAATGGTATTTAGACCAATATCATTTATTCTATACTTTTTCCACTATTCTCTACTGGGATTGATGGCAGGAGTATTATCAGGAACATTTTTTAAGATTTTGGAATTAGTATTGAAGCTGTTGATATTATTAGGA
The DNA here is from genome assembly GCA_949774965.1 of Diarsia brunnea. NCBI lineage: Eukaryota > Metazoa > Arthropoda > Insecta > Lepidoptera > Noctuidae > Diarsia > Diarsia brunnea. The sequence continues at coordinate 6,039,952 of OX459015.1, read as the reverse complement.
ATTCAATAACTAAAAGTACACAATACCAATGCTTGCCTCATCGCCTGCAATTGTAAAGACAAGATACTGTAATTAAAATATTATAAGCATTAGCAAACCATCACTGAAGTTATTCAGTTTTTTCGCTCTAAGGATTAATGAAGGTTTCTTCCTCTATTTTCATATTCTGTTAGTTCAGTTCTATCTCTAATTATAAGACCACATATAGGTACAGATGATAGTATCAAAATACGGTTCAGAGACTTGTCCTCCAAGATCCGGAGAATTCTTGGGAATTGGGATGTTTTTCAGTTTTTTATTTTCTCTCTACTGGATCACATTCAACAAAGTGATTTACAAATAATTACCAAAAAAGCGATAACTATATTACTGCTAGCCACAGAAAGAGTACAAACCATACCTATCTCTATTTTATACTTATGATATAGTGATTAAACAAAATCGTATTACTTTAAGGGTTGATACGCTAATTAAATTTGTGGGCCAAACGAATACCAACCTTTTATAACTGTTTCTTTCTTTAGCAATAGAATAGGAGTATGTAAACCCAGCTATAGGGGTGGTTAAATATTTAAAATTAACGCATGGCCTGTGGGACTGTACTAATTCATGAATAATATCCACAAGAGGCCTTAAAGATGTGTGAACTCAATTACAATAACGTGTTGGAAGATATGGAATTGACATTAGTACATGCTCAATAAACAGTACACCCGCCATGCAACAACATTGGCAGCCTCCAGCAGTTCAATATAGACGATATTAGACGAGCAAATGTTTAAATTAATCCTACTTTCCTACTTATATATATATATCCTACTAATATTATAAATGTGAAAGTTTGTGAGAATGGATGTGTGGATGTTTGTTACTCTTTCACGCATAAACGGCTGGACCGATTTGGTTGAAATTTGGTATGTAGATAGGTTATACCCTGGATTAACACATAGGATAGTTTTTATCCCGATTTTATCTTCCCATGGGATAATTTTCGAGTTGTAGCGGGCGAAGCCGCTGGCACAAGCTAGTGATTTATAACTAAAACTTTAAAATGAAACCTTTAGTGAACAATAGAAGGTTCCCTGAAGCAATTTTTTAATAACACTGGTAACGATTAAACCTGAATTGTAAAAATACTACCTTTAGGTAACTAAAGTGGCCTTAACAAAATTCTAAAAAATGACATATGACTTATAAGTTATATAATATTCATCTGAATGTTTTTAGATGGATGTTAATGGATTTTATATAATTTTTTATTGATTTTGTATAAATGTTTATCGATTTTATATGAATGCTTATTGATTTTGTATAAATGTTTATTGATTTTATATAAATGTTTATTGATTTTACAACTAGTCTTTAAACATCTACATTAATAATCCTAATCATCGAGGACAATGCAACAAAGTATAATTGAATAGTCAAACGAACTTACCTGTAAGTGAAGTTCGACGGTAATTATACTTTGTTGCATTGTCCGAAGATGATTGGTCCCACCCGACCCAAAATCTCCATGCTATTTATTCGTATGAGCATGAACCCTATGTTGTAAAACCAATAAATTGCTATGAACTTAATGAAGATATTTACAGAAGCCGGTGACAGAAAGCTAGCACAGATAAACTTTTTTCTTTAAACTTATGTGTTGGCGCCACAGACTAAAGCCGTGACTACATTAATAATCCTAATCATCTTCGGACAATGCAACAAAGTATAATTACCGTCGAACTTCACTTACAGGTAAGTTCGTTTGACTATTCAATAATTACACATACAAACATAAAATCACGCCCTTTTCCCATGGGGGTAGGCAGAAACCACAGAACGCCACTTGCTACGATCCTTATAACATACTCTTTTTGCCTCGTCCACATTCATACATCTCGTCATACACGCACGCCGGTTGCGAGTACTACGCACCTGTCCTATCTGAACAACATCACCAATAAGGTAACATATATTATGTATTTAATAAAATATATTTTTGTCTCTCACTTGCAGCGGCGTTTTATGTTGGTAGTCAACCCCATAATCATCTTGTTTGCTTTTTCCTACATTGGGGTCGTCTTCCAGTCTAACCGGATACAGCTGAATACCAGTATATATGAAGGTACCGCCTGTCTGACCTACACAACCCAGTTAGACTGGGTAATACGATACCCCTTGGTAAGACTGGTTGTCAGACTTTCAGGCCACTGACTAAATGTAACGGCTGCAAATGACAGCTGGGATCAACGGCTTAACACTTAAGGGTTGGTAGTCAACCCGTCGGGGCTGCGAGTTGTTCGAAAGAGATACCGCGGCCTTGGCACAAGGGCTAAGAAGGAACATGGGTGGTTTTTAGTCAGTAGAAGTCTGACACTCGGGGTTATTTGATGATTTCCCACCCGCCAAAAAAAAAAAGGGTTTGTAGTCAAAGTACTTCACAATAAACCCGACTTCACATAAAAAAAAACACCTGACGCTGGAAATCTTCGTCAAGGTAGACCGCGGCCAAAGAGGTGTGATGATCTGATAATTTTTGCGGGTCAAACATGGCCACATATCGCATTAGATGAAGAGGTTTAAAAGGCGATAGTGAAGGCCTTTGCCCAGCAGTGGGACACATAACAGGGAGCAAGATTCCCCTTATTTTAATCTGCCATGTTTCATCTAATCCCAAATTCTCTTCTACCATGACAGGCTAGGAAACATAAAATGAACTCACTTGACATCTTGATAAGTTTCTTTTGTCTCTAATATAAATGTTGCTGAAGGTATAAACAGCTCCTCTTCCATGTTTATATCTGATAGTATACCCTTAAATAAGTCAATCATGTCGTAACGGGCATATATCAACATGATTTGCATTTTCCAATCAATAAGTTTCGTTGTCTTCAATGCAGCTTCGAGATTTGTTACGTCACCAGTTGCGTCATGAATGATCATTGATTGACTGGAAGGAGCAAGCTGGAACAGAAAAATAGATATTATAGGCCTGTTATCCTTGAAGGGTTAGGCAGAGGTGTACCTAGTAGTAACTTCACTTGCACTTCATTATCATCATCATCATCTGCCTAGGCTTTTCCCAACTATGTTAGGGTCAGCTTCCAGTCTAACTGGAAGCAGCTAAATACCAGTATTTTTACATGGAGCGACTGCTTATCTGACCTCCACAACCCAGTTAATACTAGGTAATACGATACTCTTTGGTAAGACTGGATGTCAGAATTTCAGGTCAGTGACTACCTGTAACGACTGCCAAAGATCTACCGGGACTAACAGCTTAACGTGCTCTCCGAGGCACGGAGGAAACTCGGTATGTCGGGCGGTCACCCATCCACAGACCAACCTAGGCAAGCACAGCTTTACCTAAAGATCGACCCGAGAGGCAGTTCTTATTAAGCCACGAGCTCCTGCACTTCATTATCATCATCATTCCATAAATGTTCCGATTGCTGGGACACAGGCCTCTGGCCTCTGGAAGATTTCACATGTCTTCGATTTTTTGGTTCTAGGATATGCCGGTTTCCTTACGATGAATTACACAAAGTAATGCGCCTGCTTGGGTTCGAACTAACGACTTACTGTTCGTAAATCGGAGCGCCACCACTGGGCCACCGCTACTCTCAAGTAATGAACAAAGCTTGGCACACTTTTCACTTAGTTATGTTTAAGTCCCATGTATTCCACTTCATGGGACTCTCTCTGTCTCTCTCCGGTTAATGGATATATCCATGAATAAATCCATCAACCGGGCACTATTGAGAGATTCTTAATTTTAAAACCCAATTACATAGTTCCCACCCTTTTTACAAATATTAATCTCAGTCTACCTAAAAATTATCTATTTAAATTCGAAGTTGCATGAAATGAGCAAGCAATAGGCACATTAATTTATTTGCACTATTGAAGACAAACTTTTTAGTGTCGAAACTTTTTTAAGAACAAAGCAACTTAACCAATAAAATAAAAATAAAAAACCTATATCTCACTTGTGAATAATGTCAATGAAAAAGTCACAGTTTGATTACAGGTGTCATTATGTGCCTAATTGCGGTGAAATTAGAGCCACTTTATGAGCAAGTGTGTTGAAAACTCTATTACGGCACATTAGTTTACGTATAATGGTTACTTTACACAATTTACACAAGTAGTAATTAACTAGCTCTAAATATTTATAATTTTTGACATCATCGAAGTTTACAAATTTTTTGATAATTCTTTATCATGTCAATAAGTATTTTATCAGAAAGGACAGGTGCGTGGTACTCGTAACTGGCGTGCGTGTATGACCAGATGTATGGCCACATTCATACATCTGGTCATGCACGAGGCAAAAGGAGTATGTAAGGATCGTAGCAAGTGGCGTTCTGTGGTTTCTGCCTACCCCCATGGGAAAAGGGCGTGAGTTTATGTAAGTATTTTATAACACTGTTTTTATATATTGGTAGTTATAATTACGGATATAGGTTCTTTGTTTTGGTACACTTAATCAGAATGTGACAAGTCATTACTCGTACTCTGAAAGACGGTCTGAAGTTGCCTGAGGAGTGGGTTGAAAGAAATACTTTTCAGCCCTAGGGAGAATTGTTTTCAACTGACAGCTGTCAAATTATTAAAAAAAACTAGTATTTTTTTCACTATTGAACCATGCTCCAACTTTCTATACAGTCACTCAATTACAGCGTGATGAACAATTTAAATAACACGAAGTTAAGTATTATGTAAATTCTATGTTGCAACATAAATAAATGACATGACAATAAAACAGCTACATACCCCATCAAACACGGCCACCATTCCATTTTGCACATCACCAAAAGGACAATAAACGTTAAAACCAAAACCATATTCTTTGGACGTAGGGATTCCTCTATCCACCCACTGTTTCTGCATCTCCAGCAAAGAGTACCCAGACACTCTCTTCGGCCAGTCCTTTTTGAATGCACGCTGAAGTTCGCACCATCTTTCAGGAGGTAAGTACTGCAATGGATCTTGCGACATGATTCCGTTCGACTGTTACTAATAATACTAATGTATAAATAGTGAGCTGCTCCTTTTATCTCGGTGTATAATGCTCTTGTTTTAATACTGGTCGCTGCATTTGGTTGTGTTTGTTAATTTTTTATTAGTAAGCTAAAACTAGAAGATCTTGTTTTTCCTCCGAGTTGATATACATATATTATGTAGGAACAAGTCCTAACTATATTCTAAATGTATGCCAAAAGACGATTCTGATTGCGAGCTTTCGGCAATATGATGGTTCTACTTTTTAATGATGAAGTTTATGCTTAAAGATGATTCTGACTTACAAAATTATGCGTTTTGAATTTATGACAAATGAGTGTACGCCAAATGATTTTCGGCGAAATGACATTTATGCCATCCACTGCTATGCAAAATAAAATTCGGACATCAAAAGTTCTACTATAAAAAATAGACCCGTTCTAATACATACATATATTATGCCTTATGGGGCGTTCTGTGTATTTCACCTACTCCTATGGGGAAAGGAGTAGGCGAAAGACACAGAACGCCCTCTGCTACGAACCTTACTCATTTTAATAAAAATTAAGTTTGCACAAAAGTTTTTACTTTACATCTTGGATTTTCATTTAGGGATCGTCACCCTCTACGAGGGCACTTTGTGTTTGTCAGAACGCGTTTGGGGTATTTCTAAAAGCGCCACAAAATGTCACATCGTATAGTGGTCGAGTTTTTCGCTCAATGAGCGTTTGCGGTATTTAAGCCTAACATTTACCCTGAAAAGAGAGACGACTACACACTTTCCAGATGGAACGATCCATACGATTTTCTGTTGGATTCTTCTTCCAACCAAGGTTGCTTTCTGTAGTCGGTTTAATTATTGTATAGCCAACTGGAGCAGCTCTATCCAACACTTGGACAATGAGTTGTGTGAGATGGAGCAGTTACCAGAAAATGACGGCCAGTTTTTAGATAGGATCTAGTTGGTTTCACGCCGAAATGTTTTAAGAGGCTGCTCTCTTCACGTGCTTGGCTTGGATTCGGACTCGCCAAAATTGCTGGTAGCCTACGACTCTTTGACTGTTAATGAAGTCTTTTCTGTGGAAACAGTACCACCTGGAGAGGAACTCCTATCCAAGGTCAAATAAATCCAGTGGAGAAAACAGTAGAGAACATCGACATGACGAAGAAGATGCTACAGCATGAACAAGAGTGAACAGGCATCTTCTGGGCACGCTCGTTCCATCATAGACCTCATTCATCAGTCCTGATCGCGGTCAAGAGCAGGAAATTTTGCAAAAAATTCAATAACAATGTTTGACGCAGAAGAGCCAAACGATTTAACCCTGCCATACTACGTCAATAAAGAATTAATTAATTCTAGCAACTGCATAATACAAATGATAATATTACGGACAAAAACACCTTGACCAATATTAATGTCGCTGACATAAATAAATAAATACCACTTAGTACACTGCACTTGCATGTACAGATATGATATCTCTACGGCCATATTAAAATACAAGAGCTCGTCAAATATTATAAATGTTAATGCGGGACGTGCTGTTGTATTTTTTTTTATAAAACCGACTTCCAAAAAAAAGGTGGCTTATGTAAGTGATTCTTTTAAAAAAATTTTTTTTTTTTACTTGGTTTTGGTGCTTTATAAGTTATCCTCATATAATACGCATTATTTTCTTCATCTATGTGGATGATTTGCTCAGAGTTACAATGTTAAATTGATACTAATTGAGAAGGAGTCGAGGATATGTGTGTGAAAGCACAACTAAAAGATTTTTGTAAAATAGTTTTTTATACAGTATACAGACAGAAAACATCGACGTACAAACGGTAACAAAACCTTACCACGTACATCATCATCATCATCTGCCTAGCCTTTTCCCAAGTATGTTAGGGTCAGCTTCCGTCCTAACCGGATGTAGTTGAATACCAGTATTTTACATGGAGCGACTGCTGGGTACCTTACCACGTACACAGTACATTATTTTGAACCTCTCCCTATATTTTTTTGGTTTCGGCCGTCTACGAAACCGTAGTTTCGTAACTGGTTTCGAAGAAGGAATGATTTGTCCTTGTACGTAACTAGTTTCGATGGAAGAATTATTTGTCTTTGTACGAAACCACGGTTACGTACAAGGAATTTTTGCAAAAATATGAAATTTTACTAGTTACGAACAAGGAATAATAATTCTTTTATCGAAACTAGCGATTTATGTCATGATTGGTCCAAGATTCCATAGCCGCAATTGTCAATCTGCAAACCCAAAAATTATACAGGGTGTAACTGTAAACCAACCCTTTACGAAGCCAAGCATTTGGAATATCAAACTAAGTACCCCTACTCAAAAATTATTGCTGGGAAACGACATTTTTTTTGGGGCGAAAAATCACATTTTAGTGTTAAAAAAATATTGAAACCAGCCAGACCAATCGGAGAGGCCTAGTTATGATAGGAGCTTCATTTGTGAACCGATTTTCAAAATTCTTTTATTATTCGAAAGAGTATATTCCGCGTTCCAACTAGAGCCGCGCGGATTCTTGAGACCGAGCCACGCGGCTGTGCCCCGTGAGTGTGGGACGGTTGTCGGTCTACTTCAAAGAAAGCTGTGTAGCTCTGGGTTGTCAAAGTACTAGCTTTTGCCCACGGCTTTGCCCGCGTGAAAATGACGATTTTTCGTACCAACCTTCATTTCCTATTTAACTCTTTTAGGGATTGAATTTCGAAATCCTTCCTATTCCTTGTCTACCTTATAAAGGGAACCTCTGTGCTAGCTTTCAGCTTCTAGGTCCAAGGGTGTGGGCTGGCCCGTCGGGGCTGCGGGTTGTTTGAAAGAGATACAGAGGCCTTGATACAAAGGGCTAAGAGGGAACATGGGTGGTTTTAGTCAGTAGAAGTCTGACACTCCCTTTCGCTCTGCCCAAGAGCGGGAGGAGTCCTAATTTGATGATTTATCAGCCTCCAAAAAAAATGTGTTTGGGCTTGGCGTCGATGAGTTAGTCAGTCAGTCAGGACTCTCTTTTTACTTATAAAGATAAGGTTCAAGGTCGATTGGCAAAAAAAACACAGTTTCGGGTTACTTGATACGTCTGTACGATGTACCCTGCATTTATGGAAGGTATTTTCCGTTGCAAGTCAAGGCCTTAGATAAATAGATAACCCCGTCGGGGTTGCGGGTTGTTCGCAAGAGATACCGCGGCCTCGACATGAAGGGCTAAGAAGGAACATGGGTAGTTTTTAGTCAGTAGAAGTCTGACACTCCCTTTCGCTCTGCCTAAGAGCGGGAGGGGTTATTTGATGATTTTCCACACGCCAAAAAAAAAAAAATGTTGATTGGCAAAAAAAAACACAGTTTTGGGCTACTTGATATTCTGGCGCCTGTACGATGTACCCTGTATTTATTTAAGGTATTTTCCGTTGCAAGTCAAGGCCTTAGATAACACACAAATACAATTATGCAAAATCCTTCTTCAAAATCATCTTGATAGTGTTATCTAAATGATTAGTAAAACAACGAAATAAATTAGCATGATATCTGAGGGTGATGTCATATCAGCGCTTTATGTTTACTGTGTGTGCTGAAAATAGCGCGCAGCGGCAGCAGCGGTGGCCCAGGGGTGTCGGCCCCGACTTACGAATAGTAGGTCGTGACATAGGCAGGCGCATTACTTCGTGTTATTTATTTCATCACCGCTGTTCTCAAAACGGTGAAGGAAAACATCGTGAGGAAACCGGCATGTCTTAGAACCAAGAAATTCGAAGACATGTGACATCTGCCAACCCGCACTGGGCCCGCGTGGTGGATTATAGCCCATCCCTCTCCTAGAGAGGACGCCTGAGTCCCTGCAGTGGGAACATTATAGGCTTATGATGATGATGATGTGCTGACAACCAACCATTCGGGGTGTGAATGCAGTTTCTTGTAACAAATGCAACACAACATTTAAACTCATTTTTTTTTCTCAACGGAGGTTGACAGAAGCTGCAGGGCATCACACATACATATTCCTAGCGCCTCTTCCATGTTATTACATCTGGTCATAGACGCCTTACAAAGTTAGGGCGTCTTCTCGCGGTGTTGCCTCTCAGATCTGGGGGTCTAAAATGTCCACTTTAGCAGATCATAATATGAATTGCGTTAAAAAGCGTAAAATGGGCCTTTCATAATAGTAACTGCGTGTGTGACCATTTAGGAAAATAGATCATAATAGGAAAATAATATGTCATCGTCTGCCTAGCCTTTTCCCAACTATGTTGGGGTCGGTTTCCAGCCTAACCGGATGCAGCTGAGTACCAGTATTTTACATGGAGCGATTGCCTTAATGACCTCCACAACCCAGTTAATACTGGGTAATACGATATCCTTTGGTAAGACTGGAAAATAAAAAAAAATAGGAAAGTAATATGTATTGCGTTAAAATTCATAAAATGGTTACAAACGAACTATTATGAAAGATCCATTTTACGCTTTTAAACACAATTCAAATTGTGATCTGCTAAAGTGGCCATTTCAGAACCCCTTCTTTGCCCCGTCGGGGCTGCGAGTTGGTCGCCCGTCGGGGCCGCGGGTTGTTCGCAAGAGATACCGCGGCCTCGACATGAAGGGCTAAGAAGGCACATGGGTGGTTTTTATTCAGTAGAAGTCTGACACTCCCTTTCGCTCTGCCCAAGAGCGGGAGGGGTTATTCGATGATTTTCCACACGCCAAAAAAAAGAAAGGTAAGTCGCCTTCATTCTCTGAACATGATTATACCATAAATATACACATTCTACAATCAATACATGATACTCTTTTCAATTTGGGTCACTACAGCTTCTAACAAAGCTCAAAATATATTTAACCAATTTCACGAACATGAAAACAACAATAGATAATATTGTACTTCCACTACGACCCAATTTCAGTTGAAACTATTATGAAGAGTAACAAACCTCTATGTTTTCTCATAGAAAATGTTATTGAATTGGATTGGATTTTCAACATAGTGAAATTATTTTGCCTTTACCGAAATGTTTCAAAGAGATACAGAGACTTGAATTGATTGGCCAGCGAATGGCAGGGTGGTTTGGACATCAGTGGACTGCTGTAGGCTAACCCTTTTTTTTTTGGATGACTCCTCCCTCCCGCTCTGGGTAGAGCGGTAGGTAGTGTCAGATTTCTACTGACTAAAACCACCCATGTTCCTTCTTAGCTCTTTGTGTCGAGGCCGCGGTATCTCTTTCAAACAACCTACTGCAGCTCCAACGGATGAACAATTACACTTGTTTTTTTGAGGGGTTGGCAAATCATCAAATAACCCCTCCCGCTCTTGGGCAGAGCGAAAGGGAGTGTCAGACTTCTACTGACTAAAACCACCCATATTCCTTCTTAGCCCTTGTGCCGAGGCCGCAGTATCTCTTTCGGATAACCCGCAGCCCCGACGGATAAACAATTACTCTTGGAAAACGATTGTAAATATATTATGCATTATCGAAAAAAAATATTTATATGTAGGTAATAATACTTATATTATTGATTTGCGATGATTATAATGATACAATCTACCTAATCCCTTGATGTGCGATGTTAAATTAGCTCGTTGCATCAAGATTAGCCTATTACAACAGTCATGGGCGTTTGGTACAGTGATGAATTATTATTATTTAACTCGTTACAGGTCCGAATTCAGTAGGCTCCTTTAGATTTAAGGATCTCTTATTGGACCAAATATAATTTAATTCTTAAAATACGTAAATATGGATTGAAATGCATATTTCATGCCGACTAGGGCGTGCCAATATTGATTTTTTATGTGATGCAGAGACTAATAGTGGACATGCATTTGGGACGTGAATTTTTGAGTGCCTTTATGTTAATCAAAACAGTTTTAATTCACGTTTTAGAAATTCATGACCCTTTGCGTAAGTTTTTACTAATTTCCCTAAGTTTTATTTTATTTCGCAAGGATTTAAAATAAGGCCTCGATCCAGATGCAAATGAACAGTTTAGATTTTGGGGTTCTTTAAACTGTTCTGTCGAGATCAGTTTTATAACTTTTTTTAAATGTAATAAATCGTGAACAAAGGGTGTAAAAGACCATTTTTCTGTGGGCTGGGAAATCTTCAAATAACCCCTCCCGCTCTTGGGCAGAGCGAAAGGGAGTGTCAGACTTCTACTGACTAAAAACCACCCATGTTTCTTCTTAGCCCTTGCGCCGAGGCCGCCGTATCTCTTTCGAACAACCCGCAGCCCCGACGGGAAACCTCAAATCTTGAAGCTATAGGTACTTTCGCATTGGTAAAAGACCCTCAAGTTTATTTAAGCTTCCTGACCTCGCTCACTTTGTAAAGTTTGTACCGGAAGTGACAATGATAGACATGGACAGTTATTGCGTGGGAGTCACGAGAATGGCCCACTGGGAACAACTAAACCTTTCACGGAATTGGGGAGAAATGAAAATTGATTTTCTTTTTTGGGAGTTGAGAAGTTTGCTTGTTTGCGAATGCAGTATTATTTTTTTTGTTTTGTTAATTTATGTATAATACTGCTATAAAGATAACCAAAATGTTGGGGAAATATAGTATTTATACTTACACTTTTACTAATCATCCTCATATTTTATAAAATATTAAATCTTATAAGTTTTCAATGTTTACTTTTCATCTGACATTACGTCAGTTGTCAAGATGTCATTTGCTTTTTCTTTTAATTTGTGTCATAGTTTTTCTTAGTGGTTAGAACAACGAAGGTTACATTTGATTTATATAAATAAATAATTATAATTGCATAAGTTGATAAAAAATGCTATGCAATAGCTTTACCGCGGCAGTCTCCAGTGCCACACGTCTTTTTAGTCAGTAGAAGTCTGACACGCCCTTCCACTTCAGAGCGGGCGGAGTTTTGATGATTTCCCATCCTGAAAAAAAAAGTCTGTAAGGCTTTCGCGCCGCTGACTATCTGTAACGACAAAGATTTACAAATGACAGCCAAATCCAACGGCATTAAAATGAATAAGTATTTTCAAAAAAGGCAAAATTAGCCTAATCATGATATTAAGAGATATTCAGTGATATTCTCTGAATACAACGTCGGTACATTCATGCTCTGTGGAGACACGTCTGAGGGGCGTCCGCTGGTCTTTGCATTTAAATGTACCATTAGCGAATAATTGTGACGGCTCTGCTATCCTGAATGACAAGTAGTAGATAGAAGATACAGGCTGTTCGGGTTAGTGTTTAGATGTAGAGAAGTAAAATTATATGGAATTCGAATTTTAACGTATTTTTAACCGATTTCCAAAAAGGAGGAGGTTCTCAATTCGTCTGTATGTACATATTTATTTTAGGAAAGTGTTAGTTTCTATCATTCATTTTAAACACGAATTACTATCCATTATTATTTTAAACATGGGTTGTGATGAGTTAAGTCTGCATGTTTTTTTTTAATTGTTTTGATTAGTATTGACTGCCTCATTGGTCTAGTTGTCGCAAGTGCGAATACTGAGTATGAGGTCCTGGGTTCGATTCCCGGATCGGGCAAAGTTTTATTGGGTTTTTTTTGGAAACAAACAAAAGTCACTGACTTCCGTAATGGTTCATTTTTATTTCGGTTTTTTTTTACAAAAATGTTTTCTTATATTGTTTGTACTTCTAAAAATAGCTAAAGACAGTGTAATTCAAATAGTGGAGACGTATGTACTTAACCTACATAAATATTACCTTTATTACATATTTATCTGAACGGCGAAAACGCAATGGTACAACAACAGATGCCTACGCATATAAGAGCGAATACATGTTGTTGTGTTATGTACTTAATGCCTTTATGGTTCCCGACTGAGAACCTTTGACGTAGGTTGTGGCGGTGGGCGCCTAAGGTATTTAGGAAATATGAACTCGATCCTTACGTAACCTTTCTTGTCTAGAGTTCATCATGATCTGCCTAGCCTTTTCCTAACTATGTTGGGGTCGTTTACTAGACTAACCAGATGCAGTTGGTTACCAGTAACTTACATGGAGAGACTGCTTATCTGACCTCCACAACCCAGTTAGTACTGGGTAATACGATACCTCTTGATAAGACGTCTAGTTGTCAGACTATCAGACCACTGACAATCTGTAACGACTGCTAAAGATCTACATAATTATGGCAGTCGCGGTCAACGGGTTAAACTGGTTTCCGAGGCTTGGAAGGAGTTTAATATATAATGGGCGGTCACCCATCTACGGATCAACCAAGTGCGGGGATCGAACCCGCAACACGTAGCACAGCAGTCCAATCGCTCAGCCACTGCGCCAACCGTGCCGTCATTAGGTATAAAATGTTGGCTAACAATTGCAGTTGGGTACTTACAAGTACCTATATCCTGACAATCCAAATTTGGTTATAGGCGCAAACAAAGGCACTTGGAAACCTTCTGAACTTAATTTTGCATCTAAATCAGTTGCAAGACGTAATCCAGTTAATATTGTAATCTATCATCTTCCTGCGCCGGTCCCACGTTATTTGGGGTAGAAACAACTCGTTTTTCTTTCATTTTCATGTGACAACTATGACGCTAACATTTAATCCTTTTTCTTTCATATAATAGGGGATCGGGCAAAATAAACTAATTAGTCCGTCAGATAGATTTCCAAAAAATATTGAACACATATTTTTTATTTTTTCAAACAAACAAAAAATTAAGACGATACAGTGCTTCGAAAACTTGTGAACTCCTCGAAAACGTCACATGTCACTACATTTTTACCTACAAATGACGTCACAACCCCCCACTTATGATCTTTGACGCGTTTTGTCTTCGTCAATTTTTATTAATTTGATTAAACAAAAAAGACGTATTCAATATTTTTCGATAATCTAACTGAGGGACTAATTAGAATCATATTTTTTTGACCCAGTCCGATCCCCTATTCCTCTTATTGCAATTTAAAGCAATATTTAAGTGGAACATAGAGCGATATTTAATAAGTTGTAAAGTAGTCATCATACCAGCGAAATATTTGACAGAAATTTGCGACGTTGCCAACTTCAGAATGTACAGCCTTAAGTATTCGAAAAACACATAATATTCTCCACATCCTTTTGATATCTTCCCGAGAGGGTTGTAAAAGGTGACCGAGGAAAAGGGTTATCCCCTCGGCGCTACTTTCATGGGATGTTATGATAGTTTGAACATTATTATAAACTCTCTGGCGGTGAAGGGTTAACGCATCAATTTTGTTTGATGTTTTGATCCTAGGGAAAAGCTGATATTATACTTGTTAAGATTAGATCTAGTTAGATGCTTGGATAAATTTAAAATTAAAGAAATAGTTTATGACTAAACGTGAAAAACATAAGAATGTTTTTAAAGAGACATTGCCACTAACATTATCATTAACACTGAAAACGGAATATTTACCATGTTTACCTACTATTTTGTTTTGAAGGTTTCCGCACAATGATTTTCCTTCACCAGTTTGAGTATGAAGAGGCACAGTTTATAGTGCCTCTACACACTCAAACTAGACAATGTACTCTAAAGTACTATTATTTTTACCATGATCTATGACACAAATGAAGAACTCCCATCATAATTCTAAATCGCGCTATTAAAGTAAAGTAAAAACCACAACTGTGGGGCACCAGCCCATCAGACAATACACCCGTCTGGTTGGAAGATCCTCTCTTTTCTATAGGGAATAAAGAGCTTTACACGAATTTTCTATCACTTTTAAAAGAACAGCAGTGATGACAAAAACCATAAATTAATGCGCCTGTCTGGTTGCAAAACCACGATCTACGCCACTTACGACCATCATCATCGGTCTAGCCTTTTGCGAATTGTGTTGGGGCCGGCTTCCTTTGACCAGATGCAGCTGAATTTCAGTATTTTACATGGAGCGACTTCCTATCTAACCTCCAGAACACAGTTAGTTTTTTGGTAATAAGATAACCCTTTGTAAGACTGACAGACTTTCGAGTCATTGACTAACTTTAACGACTGTCAAACCACTACAATGACAAAAAAAAATGTATAAATTTACTAGCTGTTGCAATGCTCTTTTTCCCACCTACCTTAGTAGTACTACCCTACCTACTACCCTAAGTAGTAAGAAGTATAAAACTTCCCTGGACTTCCACGAATATTTCAAGACTAAAATTAGCCAAATCGGTTCAGCCGTTCTCGAGTTTTAGCGAGACTAACAGAATTGCAATTCATTTTATTTATATAGATTTCAATTACAATTGAGTTATAGCAAACACGATTTGAAGGTTACCTTTTAAGCAAGGAGATGCTTGTGTTAGGTGACTCCGCACTTCCTTTTAACATTAAACAGTGTATGCAATTGAAAATAAAAGAGAATACAAAAATATTAAAGGAACATAAAAATACAAAAAGTAGCGCACTTCTGTGATGTATGCGAGTGGATTTTTGAGTATGGGTGTGAAAATGGCAGCGTGGAAAAACAGCTTAACGCGTTTTCCGAGTCACGGAGAAAGCACGTGGCACAGAGAACTAGGTAATCGGTGGTCAACCATCCACAGTTCAAGCAAACGCGGCATAACCTAAAGATTGATTCGAACGACTTTTATAAATAGACACGACCACACACACCAACATAATTTGACACAAATACTTAATTGAAAGGCAATCCATCGAACGAGCATGTTCGGAAGATTCAATCTGATATCAATTTAAGCAATAAAGACATTCAAGTGCTCCTGGAAATGTGTTTGAACGAGAAAATCAATTTGTGTTGAATGTGGAAGATAAAGACATGCTTTGGAAACTTTGTGAGTGTGTGTGTGTGAATTACAAATCATGTAAACGAGTGAGGGAGCAGACACGTTATGTGTAAGTGTGTCTAGTTATTTGATTTCAATTAGACTTTCTGAGAACTTGTATGCATTGAGCACGACTTGATGGCATTAGTGTATTAGGGTTGAACCACATCCATCAGGCTGCAGGCCGAAATTAACCCTAAAAGTAATGTTTATCGGGCTGGGTACAAACATTTTTGTATAGAAAAACTGACTTCCTGAAAACCACCCAAAATGTTTACTTCCGAAAAACCCTAAACAGAATAAAATACTTTTTTTGCTACCACATTCCGAAAGTAAAGTTATTTTAATTTTTTTTTGTGTTTTTGGAAGTAGATTTTTTTGCGAGAAGGTGGCCCTTTTAACCTACACACACATTTCTCCAGTTATGTTAAAAACTCCCTGTTTTGCTAGCAACCGGGTACAACTCTATAATAACACAACACTTTGTCCGACTTGGGAATCAAACCTAAGACCTTATGCACAGCAGTAACACTTGCGACTACGACATATTTTTGGTTTAGATAAACTTTTAATATGGAGATAAGATTAAACATGTGTGGGAGTGCTAGGGAACTAGATAATGTGCCAAATCAAAAATATTTTGTTTCACATATTATATTTTTTTACATGGGCACTTGTAAAACGTCGACAAAAATGTGCACGGTTCGGGTTGGTCGCCTCCTAAGGAGAAGAACCGGAATGAAATTCCATGGTTACTCTTTTAAAATGGTTTTGTTTTACAATATTTTATGTTACAGCATTAGTATTTAGAAATGGGGGACAACGTAGGCCCGACAATAAGTCTTATAATACGACACAAAAATAAGTAGCTATAGGTATATACATATATAAAAGATATTATACAAAAAAGTAAAACAAGATAAAAGTTAACAAGTGACAAGGCCTACAATGTTACCGTCGGGGCTGCGGGTTGTTCGCAAGAGATACCGTGGCCTCGACATAAAGGGCTAAGAAGGAACATGGGTGGTTTTTAGTCAGTAGAAATCTGACACTCCCTTTCGCTCTACCCAAGAGCGGGACCGTTATTTGATGATTTCCCACCCCCCAATGTTCACATTCACAAAATAATCATGCATTTATAGAATGTGCATACATATATATATAGAATCGATAAGGCATAAGATTTAAATCTACAACTCAAGTAATGGGTCGTAACCAGCTCATATTTCCCTCATGAACTCTTCGACGTTATCAGTAAATTCATAAAGATAGTCGTATTATTCCTTTTATTTCAAAATTCCATCTCACGGTAAGCCGGGGTTTTCTGCAGTATTCCCACAGATCATTACAGGGTTGTATGAGGTGCAATAAGACAGTGTACTAGGCTCAATATTATTTATGTTACTGCTGCAACGGTATCTAAAGTGTAAGATTTTTCTAATGCGGTGATACCTATAAACCCCAGTCAGGTATTGAAACCGAACTACAATCTTCAGGGATTCGCATTTTGTTATTTATCTTGGCCTAGGTATCAAATAAAACTGCAGTTTTTAACAGAACAATTTAGTGAAGAAAAAGAAGAAGATTATAATTATTAGTGCTCATATTGGGTGTGAAAGGTAATTTAGGTTAAAAGTACATGTACTAATATTGGTCAGACACCTACTCAAATACACATTATAATGGCTTGAATACCATGATTACTATTATCTTATTCCTAATATTCAAAGTGTTACGTAGAATACGCATATGTAGAGGCGGTTTAGTACAGCTCTGCCCCTAACCACTGTTTCACTGTGTAGAAACGGACTCCCTGAAAATACCCTTAACTAAACTTAAAACACTCTCCTGGTCATCTCCTGTCACTCTCCTGGTCATTGTGACATTTTCTTTTGTTCTTGACCATTTCTGACCCCTTCTAAATAATGCATGTTGGTAACAACTAGTTATTTATAAAATTAAATAAGCAAGCTAATTAGACTATGTCAGGATTGCTCTGCTTCATTAGCCGTCTATCACTATGGCTAATTGCGAGGTCCACCACAAAACGGATTGGCCAATACTGGAAATTATACACGTACCATTTGATTTAGTGTATTTCATAACTGTAATCCTCTTTGATAAAATAAATGTTAAATGATGTTTATTTTGCAAATATCTGAGGTTTTTACAAACACTTTTTTTTAAGCAGATGGGGCTGGTGTTTCTTATCTGACTACTCTCAGAAGAAACATCCGAAACAAACTCAGAGGTCAAAGTCTCTTTTAAGGTCCAGACACAATCTTGGTATACACACATGCAGACTATGCAGAGTAGTGTCTGAGTGTTTGTTTGTTTTAGATAGTCCTGGTTTAACCTTTCATGTGCCGGAACGTAGATCCACACGGAACACAATGGCTTTTTAATTGTGTCTCTCTCGGCATACGATGAGTTAAATGTGTCTATGTTATCTTACTACTATTATGAGGATATTTTGTGCCTATAGATGGATGAATATCTAGAGGAGCTTGTGGCTTAATAAGAACTGCCACTGGGGTCGATCTTTAGGTAAAGCTGATCTTACCTAGGTCGGTCTGTTGATGGGTGACCGCCCGACATACCGAGTTTCCTCCGTGCCTCGGAAAGCACGTTAAGCTGTTGGTCCCGGCTGCCATATGTAGATCTTTGGCAGTCGTTACAGGTAGTTAGTGACCTGAAATTCTGACATCCAGTCTTACCAAAGAGTATCGTATTACCTAGTATTAACTGGGTTGTGGAGGTCAGATAGGCAGCCACTCCATGGAAAATACTGGTATCCAGCTGCATCCGGTTAGACTGGAAGCCGACCCCAACATAGTTGGGAAAAGGCTAGGCAGATTATGATGAGATGGATGAATGTCTGTTACTATTTACGTAAAATCCTCTACACGAATTTTAATTTTTACAAGAATATAGCATACAGAAAAGACACTTCTGTTTTTCACCTTATTTTATAAAAAAAATCGGTGTTGAAAGACTGAGTTACTTTCGCATTAACAATTCATTATAACTCATTCACTATATAAAGTGAGTTAAGAAAATCTGAAAACGTAATTAATTAATCCGTATCGTAATTGCTAATAACACGACTCTAATTAATTATTACCGTCTGAAATGGAAAAATAAACTTTGAGAGTCTTTTTCACAATCTTATCAGATTTTTCCCTATTTTCTTCAAGCAGAGGAGAGTGGGCCATAATGCGAAGAGCCATTCATCTCAAAAGGGGACCAGAGGGCGGGTCACAGGGTCGACGATGAGGCGACATGCGGTAGTGACGGCATCAAAATATACAGCCTTCCTATGATTTAGTAGTTTTAAATATACAGGGTCGGCTTTTTACGTTTTAAAAAGAAACTTAAGAGATTGGGGGTTCTTAGAATAAATTCTGCTCTTTTAAAGAAAAACTAAAGTTACATTACTGCGAAGGTTTGAACAGCATATAAGTGTATAGTCACACACAATGTTAAAATATCTTTTAATATAATAAAATAAATTGTGACTGTGGCAAATATGATCACCATTAGACCGATCTGCTGCCGATCCAATCTGGCTAGGTGGGGTACATATAATCGACCCATCTCTGATTGAATGTAAGAGTGGAGCCCCAACACAGGAGATGCCACACCTTCGCTCCTGCCCGTCGTGCCCCACTTATTGCACGTTCAAAGAAACAAACGAAAGTGCTATCCAGGTTTCTACGTACTGGTCGGACAAAATTTGAGTTGTCGAATCGAAAAGAAGATTAGACCGCTGTCACATTTAGGTGACTTTAGCAGTGCGACAGTCGCGTGACTATAAACAAGTAGGTAGTATCGGGTTGTTACGACCGCGGCTGTTCTTCACTACATATTATAAAACTAAGTACTCCGCCGCGTCTGTCTGTCTGTCTGTTTGCGATAAACTCAAACAACTGGCTAAGTGCAAGTCGGACTTGCACATGAAGGGTTCCGAATCATTGTAGTAGATATTAAGAGATTTTCCATGATATTTTAGCACCATAGACTTCTTATAAGTATTCCTGCAATCTATAAGAGCTGAACTATTAGGCTCAGTAGATTCGGAGATAAGAAGGAGGGGAACGTTCGGACAGACAGACACACGAGTGATCCTATAAGGTTTCCCTTTTTACCTTATGAGGTATGGAATTCTAAAACAAAACAAAATACGGATGTAATTCTGAATTAAAATATTTGAATTGAATTGAAAAACTACTGCACCGATTTCCACGCTGTTTTCACCAAAGGTTAGAGAGGTTCTCGAGGAAAGTATTAGTATATAATTTGACCGACATCCACGCGGGCGAAGACGCGGGTAACACCAAGTATAATACAAAAGAATGTGCTTCTGCCGCGCTACTGTCGCGCTGCTAACGCCCTACTGTGAAAGCGGCCTAAGTGCTGGGTCGGCTGCTGCAGGGGCTGAAAACCTCAAACAGCGCAAATAAAATAACATAATTGCTTGTAATCTGGGTCTGAGTCCCCACTAAGTATTATTATTATTTCGGGAAATTATCAAGCGGTTGGTCGATTTCTCACGTGAGCACTGAGCTGGCCTATTTTTAGTCAAAGAATCAGCATTTCTATCCAATATTGCAATGTTACCAGCCTTCTGGGCACTTTGTCTATTGACAGCGATGTGGCGAATCTTCAGACGTCCTTTGATTTATTTTCCCTTTTGATAATTATACATATTTTATCATTCTATACATCAGTAAATTGTAGTTTGCAAATGATGGATATAAAATGAATCGTATAGAAGTGTACCATCACTAAAGTAATATAATAAGCCATGTTCAAGTATTTTGACAGCCTCCTTAGTCTAGTGGTCGCAAGCGCGACTGCTGAGCATGAGGTCCTGGGTTCGATTCCCGGGTCGGGCAAAGCCATCAGGAATTTATCAGTAACAGCTACGGAGTCTGGATTTGTGCCTGGTTGATGGCAATAGGCTCACCCCCTATTACATGGGACTTAAACATAACTGGCGAAATGTGGGTGTACTATTAGGTACACCTCTGCGTAACCCTTCGGGGATTACAGGCGTGATGTTATGTTATGTTCAAGTATTTCTCCATCTTCTTTGACTGCCTTTGTCAATTATAATATTTCATGGCATGTTGAGTTTTCCTTTGAAACTAGGCCAAGGCCGCCCTTTCTCTGTGAATGTCGTAAACAACCCAAGTATGTAAACAGAGACAAAACTACCTATAATACAAAGAGCCTCTTCCTCATTCTGTCAAGAAAAATAAAGTTAAGTAATAATATACATTCTGATGGACTCACATCACATCCCCGTCCATCACACCTGTAATCCCCGTAAGGTTAGGCACACGTGTATCAGTTACGTTTAACCACCAAGTAATAGGAGGCCATCTTGTTTACCTTAAACCGGGCACGAATCGGCTCCGTGGCTGCTACTGAGAAATTCCTGATGGAAAAACCCATTATTACTTTGCCCGACCTGAGAATCGAACTCAGGACATCAGGCGCAGCAGTCGAGCTTGCGACCACCGAAACAACGAGGCCGTATTATTGTAAATGTAAGGACCATGTGCCATGTGGCTATGTGTGGCATTTTTTTCTTGTCCTTTCATTTAGGTTTTTATGATTGGCTGGCAGTTTGAGTACTGTATAGGGTGTAAAAGTACCCTTAACGCAAACGAAGGACACTTGTTGTCCCCACCACTGCGATCATTTTTTTGTTCTAGACCATACCTGGGAACCTCTTAGTTACGGAGATATTGGGGGTCAAAGTTCCAAATTTTTCACAGCTGTGTTTGTAAATACTAGTTTTTCTGTTTATAACTTTACTTAAATAGTAAACGGGTCATGGAGGTATCCATGACCCATTTACTATTGAAAGCATCCACTAGCACAATGTTTGAACAGTGCTACATTAAGTTTTACCGTAAAATGTAATTTTTGACCCAAAAAAAAAGTCGTTTCCCAGCAAATTTTTTTGCGTAGGGCTACTTAGTTTGATGTACAGAATGCTTGGTTGACGGCTGTGTGATGAGTTGATTTACACCCTGTATAAGCGACCTACTAAAATGTCTTTCCTTTGGTATTGTTCATCGTGTCGTTGAACTCCTTGCGTTATAAACCGAGCTACACGATCACTGACAAATGCTTGCACTGACTGAACAGGTTCACTCAATTCTGTGTGGTTCTTTCTTTAATAGACAATCTCAGACACTAACCTGCATAGTCCTCATGTGAGTTAACAAAGATTATGTCTGGACCTTACTTAGAAGTGACTGTTTGTTCCAGCTGTTTTTCTCAGAGTAGTCGAGTACGAAGAAAATATATTAAAAAAAAGTATTTTAAAAATTTGTGGCTTGAATCAGGAACATCAAACATTGCAAACACGAGCATAGCAGTGCCTAACTCGTATTTTACGTCATTCACGTAGAAATTTTACATTCTGTGAGAACGACATAACAAATAATAAAATAATTCTTGCCGATCAATCGTTTTTCACGTAATACCATAATTAAATTACCAACTTCGTAAGCAAAAGGCCTGCGTAATGAGACTGATGCGCCGTTGAACTCTCCTAATTTCTGATAAGGCAATGAGGCACCCTTATCAGCTGTAAATGTTTTATGCGTTGAACATCTGAGCATCGACTGCCACCGATATCACGATAGCGCCTATAATGATGTTTAGCAGGGCCATAAAAAGTGGAGGCAGGAGGAAAACACCCTCCTTATCACTTGTTTTTTAAAGGGTTAACTGACACCTTACGGCCCCATTTTTTTCAAATGACTCCTCCCGCTTTGGGCAGAGCGGTAGGAAATGTTAGACTTCTACTGACTAAAAACCACCCATTTTCCTACTTAGCAACCCGCAGCCCCGACGGGCGTCGGCCCTTGCGGGCCCCTTCCATGTTGCTGACATCTCTTTGAGGCGCTCGTGGAACACGAACGCGCCGTCGCGCGTCGCCACGACCTGTCGTCGTCATAAGACGGACGGCGAGCTAGCCCATCCCATCACGTGGCCGCCGACACCCGGAGCGTCTCCCGCAGCGGCTGGTAACACCTTACGGCCCCTAAAATCTATACATTTACGTGGTATTGCAATGATACAGCTGATTACTAAATAACAACCAAAAACCAATAAAGTTTTGATTACTTCGTGGTGTTTAAAAAAATATTATAGATTAGATATTAAGTTATTGGGGAAATGTCGATTGACGGCCAACATTGCGCCCTGGAATATGTTGTACTGGAGAAACTATGTATGTCCCACCATCATAGGGTTGTACGGTATCATCATTCATAGTTTGAATTATTATCACCTACTGCTGGATACAAACCTCTCTTTTCTTGTGCCATTTTCGTGCCAGCCTCATCCAGATTTTTCCACCGATGCCATTCAAATAGGCGGACAAAAACCTTGAAGATTTCCACAAAGTTCTCACCATGAGGGTTCCGTAAGGGTGGAGGGCCATAGATGTGAGATGATATTCGTGTAATTCAACGCAAGTGCAAACATTTGTAGACATCACGAAGAAATATCGTTAGGAGTATACTTGTTTACGTCACGGCGCGTTTGTGCGAAGAGCTCCGGTGATGACGTCAAAGGTAAAATTGTGGGCGGAATTAGGGTTACTTAGATTGTTGGTTTAAAACAAATTAGATGTCAGTGAACTGTAAGTGGTTTTTTTGTAACTTTTGTGGTCAATCTTCTACTAAAAGTAATCCTTTTACGGTTGAGGTACGAACAATAAACAAGTTTTAAAAGTCAAGACAGCACAGTCTGTCAATTTTATTTAATAGATTTTCAACTTAATTGCTATAGCATTATGTTCAAGGTTGATTTAAATATTTAGTACCTTAGCATTAGCCTCCAAAACGTGTTTATATTTCGGTTCTGTTAATATTCTTATATGATTCACTTCACGCAGTTTATTTTTAGGCGCAGTTCATTATACGTTATCAACAGTAATGGAAGCAACACATTATAATCGTTGATTATTATTGAGATAAATTTACTATTATCACTACATTGTGACCCGGTAACAGGGCAGTGGTATAAGTGAAGCTGTACACAAATGCTTATTCGTAATATTAATGTGAATTATTCGAAACTGTGCAAGTGACGTCCACCATGGCTGACAACAACACACAAGTGCGTGCTTCAGCAGCGGTTATTGACAGCGAAAACCAATTAATAGACTACGGTTTTACTGTGATAATATACATCTCTTGTGTTCTGTCAACAGTTACGTTGTTATACGGAGTGACATCATGGTGCGTCTTAAAGAAGTTTCGAAATTACAGAAATTTTGTGTTTCTTAACGTGATTTTTGTAAACCTCTTAGTTGTTGTGATTGTCATGTTATGTCGTCATGTAACAGACACCCTTTTAATAATTGGTAACATGTTGGTATATCAGCAGTTTGTAGTACTTAATTTTTTTCTATATATGTACATAGCAACAGCGAAGTTACACTGGTTAATAGTTATATGCCACATGTTTTATGTCGACATTGTTAAAGTCTTCAATGGGCATATCGAAAGGAGATATTTTAAAAGTGGTCTCTTTGCTTGGGGTCTGCCTTTCGTAACTACCCTCGTTAATGTGTATGTTATTGATGCTATCATGAATTTAAAAGCTAATACTACAAATATACAATATTTTGCATTTCTTTTACCTTTCTTGTCAAACATCTTACTTTACATTACAATTGTTTGCACACTGTTTCGTAGTTCCAACGTGATCTCAGATACCGCATCCAGTAAATGGCGCCACTTGTACATCGCCACTTTGATATTTTTATTGAGCGATTGCCTAATATTCTCTACTCAAGTATTAACGTTTTTCAATTCCAGCGTAACAGCCGAATTACTAGAACCTTTAATTATTCAAATAATAAACCCACTAATAATATACGTTTATTTCGTTAGTGTAAAGAGGAATCGAGCATTGTGGTACGAATTTTATGTAAATAAATTAAATAAACGGCAAAGGAATCGCGATATCAAAATGGATCTTAAAACAGTTCGTCCTACTGCTGACAATCTACCGGCAGTTATAAATATATCGAGTTAATATAGGTATTCCTAGTACAAACTCTGGTCTGTGCTCTTCAATACATCAATTTACTTTCGTATCGT
Organism: Diarsia brunnea; assembly: GCA_949774965.1. Classification (NCBI taxonomy): domain Eukaryota; kingdom Metazoa; phylum Arthropoda; class Insecta; order Lepidoptera; family Noctuidae; genus Diarsia; species Diarsia brunnea. The sequence goes on along the minus strand of OX459015.1, from coordinate 6,015,072 downwards.
TTTCGTTTTTTTTTTTTAAACATTGCCCCACATTAGGAATTTCTCCTCCTTTCAATTGCTATCGATATTTTCAGTGTACTAGAATTATAAAAAAAACTCTACCTGTATACTTATTAGCTTGTTCGAATGTACGTATTTATATGTATGTATATTACATTATTTACATTTCATTACATGCCTATTTGATTTATTAATTATTACCAGATCTCCCAAAAGATACCTATTTATATTATAATTTATATTTTATACCTACTATTAGTTTGTCTGAGCAATTACCTACGAACTATGTTTTAATTATAATTTACTAGTGCTTCCTCTCTCCTAACTCACTTATTTTGCTGTGCCCGACAGGGTCCATGTGATCTAATTTTAAGTTTACCACCTAAGTACTACATGTGGAATGCAATAAAGTATTGAGTATTGAGTATACGTACGTAAAACGTAAGTAGCACAAAAGTAGTGCATTTTATATATTGTTCATAGTCACCCCGTCGGGGCTGCGGGTGGTTCGAAAGAGATACCGCGGCCTCGACACAAAGGGTTAAGAAGCAACATGGGTGTTTTTAGTCAGTAGAAGTCTGACACTCCCTACCGCTCTGCCCAGAGCGGGAAGAGTCATTTGATGATTTCCCAGCCCTAAAAAAAAAAAGTTCTCATTGTCATAGTTCAAACATTCAACTGGAATAGTTACCCCTTTAGTCGGATGAATAATGTCCTCCATCAGCACCAGCCAATTCTGTTTGCTCGAACATTTCAGATATTGGAATAATCTCCATTTTTTACTTTAACTGTTGAAGTTTAAGCGAATTTTAATGTTAGCGAGAATTTGTCCATTAGCATACATACATAAACTGGCGTGAAGTTCATGTATGTAAGTATGTAAATGAACAAATTGTCATTCCCATGGCAGAACTGCTCTAATACTTTTGCCTCAACTGCGTATATGAATCTGATCACGCACATGTCGCTGGTTGCGAGACTCAAAACCCAAGTCAGCCGTAGCAAAGAGAATCTCTTCAGCTGGGAATTCATGAACGGTTCAGATCTCAAGTGTGTATGTGGCGTATCTACACAGACAATGGCCCACCTTTCATCTTGCGCTGCATGCACTGACACCTGCAGATTGGACGATCTTATGTCTGCATCAACGAGTGGCGTTCGCATAGCTGAATTTTGCTGAAAATTTGCCTTCGACACGCTAAGAAGAAGACCTGACCTTGGTTCTACATACTCCTTTTGCCACGTCCACGTTCATACATCTGGTCATACACGCACGCAGTTTGCGAGTACTGCACACCTGACCTTACTGAACAATCTTACCAATAAGATCAGTGTTTGTCTTTCTAGGGCGTTCCTTCCCGGCGCGGCGTTACCACTCACATTTCCCTTGTTAATATATTTTGTTATTCGGTTTTGGTTCATGAAATTGTTTTATTTAGCATTCCCTATTTACTGTTTCACGTTTTTCTAAAATAGCATTAACCTAAAAAAAAGGTATATTTCAGAAACCTGCACAACTTTTACAGTTAATCTTACATAGGGACCTTCTTTTAAGTAAAAGATATACCTGTGCTAGGAGATCCCGCTCTTCAATATCAAATTGGTGTACTAAATATAACCAAAATTTGAATATAAAAAAATTAAAACTAGCACATAAAAAAAAAGTAATTTCAGAATAAAACTGAAACAAGATAAGACTTGTACTATTATATAACTCACTAAGTTAAACTCATTAAAAATTACATCAATACTGGTTGAATAAATTAATACTTTTAGAATACTTCGTTGGTCTAGCGGCAACAAGCGCAACTGCTAAGAATGAGATCCTAGGTTCGATTCCCAGTTCGGCCAAATCGTTAATGGGTTTTTCAATCTCGAATTTCTCAGTAGCAGCCACGGGGTCTGGATTTGTGCCCGGTTGATGGCAATAGGCTTGCCCCCATCACAAGGGACTTTAACGTAACTGGCGGAATGTGGGAGTAGTATTAGGTACACGTCTACCTATCCCTACTGGGATTACAGGCGATATGTTATGTATGTAAAGTTTGGTGTATCTAGTCCTATACGACTCTGCTATTCTTTTCTGCGATCCGAGACAGTTAAATTGTTTCTCTGGGACTTCGTTGAGCTTCATTGCCTCAGTGCTTTTCTGGTTTTTTTCGGCGAAATTCTGGCTTTCACGAGTTACATTGGTTTGGGAATAGAGTGGTGGGTTTATCCCATGTGTAGTTTAGTTTAGAATACGCTTTTATCCTCAAAGGAAAGTCAGCCCCATCATAAGGCTCAGTTATGATGAGGCTGACTTTCCTTTGAGGATAAAAGACTCCGATATGTTATAAGAATACAAAACTAAACATTGAACTTGAAGAACTCGTTTAAAAAACTAGTATGAACGATGTTTTATCAAACAATAATAGGTACTAAGCTACGAGTATCTGGTTTGGCGCAGCCGTGAGACACATAATATTATCTCTTTCTGTTTCGATTTTAGTCTTATTTTATTTTTTGTTGTGCGCACTTGTGGCACGTGTCAAATAAATGTTTTCTTTCTTTCTTTTCTTTAGTCGGTAGTAGTTCACTGAGGGCCACGTATTATCCTTGTGTTATGTCCTAAATAATAAGGTTGAAAAGTGATCGACACAGGACGTACGACTTACGTACGTACTTGGTACATACATAGCTTAGGTGTTCAAGACAAAAACCTATAAAACTAGTTTTTAATGTGGAAATAATCATGTTTATTTTCTCCAAAAATAGTTCTTAGAATTTTATTAGTAGTTATTTAGGAAGAGTTCGCGGTAAAATAATAACACCCGCTTTGGTCAATCTTCAGGTTAAGCTGCGCTTGCTTATGCTGTTCTATAGATGGACATATTATCAAGTTTCTTCCGTGGTTTGGTCCCAACAGTCATTTGTATATCTTTGATAGCCGTTACAGTCAGTAGCCCGAAAGTCTGACAACAGTCGCTCCATCTATCCGGTTAGACTGGATACCAATCCCATTATAGTTGGGATTAGGCAAGGCAGATGATGACATATTACAGTTCTTGAAGTACATACGTTACATTACATAATACATTGATATAGTGATGACCAGAGCCTGTACTAGGAATACCTGTATTAACTCGATATATTTGTAACTGCCGGTAGATTGTGCTGAGGACGAACTGTTTTAGGATGCATTTTGATATCGCGATTCCTTTGCCGTTTAATTAATTTATTTACATAAAATTCGTACCACAATGCTCGATTCCTCTTTACAACAACGAAATAAACGTAATATTAGTAGTGGGTTTATTATTTGAACAATTATTTGATCTAGTAATGTTACTGTTGCGCTGTATTTGAAAAACTTAATACTTGAGTAGAGAATATTAGGCAATCGGTTAGTAAAAATATCAAAGTGGCGATGTACAAGTGGCACCATTTATTGGATGCTGTATGTGAGCGTTGGAACTACGAAACAGCGTACAAACAATATAAATAAAAGTAAGATGTTTAACAACAAAGGTAAAAGCAAAGGAAAATATTGTATATTTGTTGAACTTTCTTTTAAATATATTATAATAACATAAAGTAAATACAAAGATTAACAATGCTAGTTACAAAAGGCACTTTTAATTCCAGAGAATTAAAAGTGAAAAAGCAAAAAAAAAACAACAACAAACAAAAAAAACATGTTTTAAACCAACAATCTAAGTAACCTAATTCCGCCCACAATTTTACCTTTGACGTGATGACGTCAGAGCTCCGGGTGATGCCCGGAGCTCTTCGCACAAACGCGCCGCCCGTGACGCATAAAGTACACTCCTAACGATATTTCATCGTGATGTCTACAAATGTTTGCACTTGCGTTGAATTACACGAATATCATCTCACATTTATGGCCCTCCACCCTTACGGAACCCTCACGGTAAGGGCAATGTCATATAGAAAGCGGGAACCTCGTCGAAATCTTCCCGGGCTTTTGGCGCCTATTTGTATGGCATCAGGGGAAAAACCTGTACGAGTCTGACGTCTTTTTTAATGTCTCCTTGTGGCATCCTTGAATTTTTATGATAAAATAGTGTCTCTATAGTGTAATGACCGCACGTAGTTATTTATAAGGGTGTTTTGGCACATAAATAGGGTTATTTATGTGTTTGTACTAGAGCATTTATGAAATGTATTGAAAAACAAGATTTTGCTAAAATAGCCGTACACAGCTTTAAGCTTATTCAAAGATGTTATTACATCGTCCTCTGTATATTGTTTCGTATACTTGAGGCCTTGAAAACCGCTTAGTTTTCTCTCCGCCCGCGTTTAATGTGACCCAAGCTTTATAGGACCCACGCAAATGATGCGTTATTGCGACAGAAATGCTTGAGTACACTTTTCATTGTGTATTTTTGTCTAATCTGTTATTGCATTATTATATCCTTGATATAAAAGTTATTCAGAATTATATTTGGTCTAGATATAGATCTAGTAAGAAAAAAATAAGGTAAACAAATAATTTAATAATATGATAACGGACTACTTTGTTAGGCGTTTGCCTTGTGACCCGGTGATTGTGGGTTCGATTCCCACGGGAAGCATAATTTGTAAAGTTGCTTCTAGTTTGGCTAGGACATTGCAGGCTTGATTTACCTGATTGTCTGATAAAAAGATGATTTCGTGCTTCGGAAGGCACGTGTAAGCCCCGGCCCGGCCCGGCCCGGCCCGGTCCCGGCCGCCAAATGGCGGTCGTCAAACCATGTCAGAGGTCCTTCTTTCATGGATGGTGGGAAATCATCAAATGACTCCTCCCGCTCTGGGCAGAGCGGTAGGGAGTGTCAAACATCTACTGGCTAAAAACCACCCATGTTCCTTCTTAGCCTTTTGTGTCGAGGCCGCGGTATCTCTTTCTAACAACCCGCAGCCATGTCAGAGGTCCTACAGGCGGTTTAGAAACTCTGACACTAGGGTGTGTGGGGTCGTTAGACCTTACTGCCCACACGATATGAAGAAGAAAATTGTTGGTCTAGTGGTTGCAGTCGCGATTGCTAAGTAGGAAGTCCTGGGTTAGATTCCTGGATCGGGCAGATTGTCATTGGGTTGTTTCATGAGGAATTTGTCAGTAGTAGCCACGGAATCTGTGTTAGTGCCCTATTGAGGGCAAAGGGCTCCCCTCCATTCATCATCATCATCATTTCAGTCCTAAAACGTCCACTGCTGGACATAGACCTTCCCCAGAAGGGGGGGATTTGCCATAATCGCCACGCTTGGCAGGCGGGTTGGCGATCGCAGTATGGTTGTTACGAAGGCACAGAGAACGCTGCTGCCCATTCTCTGATAAGTCCCTTAGTCGCCTCTTACGAAACCCACGGGAAGATATGGGATGGTGCTATTCTTTACGTCCGACACCATACGCCTCCATTACTTGGAAGTTGGAACTTAATAATCACTGGTAAAATGTGGTTGGACAGGTAAACCTCTGCCTAACCTTCTGAAGATCATTACAGGCGTGATATTAGTTGTAATCCCACGCGTGATGTTATGTGTTTTATGTTTTTCAATACGCGTTTTATGTTTTTCACTAAATCACTACGGATTTCTGGATCAAAACCCGGTGTCGTGAACAGAAAAACTATAATACTTCTACACACTACTAAATGTTACTATAACATTTGAAGTTAAAATTACCACTACTTGTAACTCTTACATAATAATATATTTTAGTTATAGTTTACTTCATCATCCGCCTAGCCTTTTCCCAACTATGTTAGGGTTGGCTTCCAGTCTAAACAGATGCAGCTGAATACCAGTATTTTACATGAAGCGACTGCCTATCTGACCTCCACAGCCCAGTTAATACTGGGTAATACGATACCCTTCGGTAAGACTGGTTGTCAGACCTTCAGGTTTACTGACTACCTGTAACGACTGCCAAAGATCTATATATGGCAGCCGGGACCAACAGCTTAACGTGCTTTCCGAGGCACGGAGGAAACTCGGTTGGGCGGTCACCCATCCACAGACCGACCTAGGCAAGCACAGCTTTACCTAAAGATCGACCCGAGTGGCAGTTTTTATTAAGCCACGAGCTCCTCTAGTTATAGTTTACTTATAAGTAGTTATAGTTTACTTATAAGTACTAATTATAACTTTGTAGGTGAAGCAACAGTACTGTGCCTTTTTTTTTTTTGGGGGTGTGGGAAATCATCAAATAACTAATAATAAATAATAATAAGTACTGTGCCTAAATGTACACATTTTTGTATTATTTTTTTCTTAAATAAATTACTTCTTATTCTTTAATACGAGAAAATCATTAATTTACCAGTATGAACAAGTACATCCTCCTTGACTAATGAAGCAATCAAAGGGCTTCGAAGTATTTCAGGCGACTGGTTCTGAGGAAACGAGATGTGCCAAGGGTGCTGTTCAGTTAGGGGCGACGAGCCGACTTCAAAGAAATATGCCTTGCAAGGTACTACGAGAATATTAAGCTTTTCCGTAAGCATCTCTTAGAACGTTACATAACATCACGCGTCTATTCCCCAAAGGGTTAGGCAGAGGTGTACTTATTACACCCACATGTCGCCAGTTATGTTTAAGTTCCATGTAATTGAAGGTGAGCCTATTGCCAACAACCGGGCATAACTATACAAGGTGTAAATCAACCCATCACACAGCTGTCAACCAAGCATTCTGTACATCAAACTAAGTACCCCTACGCAAAAATTTTTGCTGGGAAATGACTTTTTTTTGGGTCTAATCATATTTTACGGTAAAACTCAATGTAGCACTGTTAAAACATTGTGCTAGTGGATGCTTTGAATAGTAAACGGGTCATGGAGGTAATTTCAGTAAAGTTAAGACCTGAAAAACTAGTATTTACAAAAACAGTTGTGAAAAATTTGTAACTTTGACCCCCAATATCTCCGTAACTAGGGGGTTCCCAGGTATGGTCTAGAACAAAAAAAATATCGCAGTGGTGGGGAGAACAACGTTTGCGGTAAGGGTACTTTTACACCCTATATGGCGTTTTCTGAGGAATTACTGATGGAAAAATCTAGTAACACTTTGGTCGACCCTGGACTCGAACCCCAGTTGTTATGTTCCATAGGTGGCGAGCTTATTCCTATCAACCAGCCGAAATCCATACCCTGCAGTGGCTGCTACTGAGAAATACCTGACGGTATAATCCAATAACTCTTTGCCACACCCAGGAATTGAACCCGGGACCTCATATGCAGCCATTTATATTATTTTTATTGATCAATTAAGCTAACATAACATCGCAGCTGTACATTCTTCGTAAGTGACTGAGTAGGTGTACTTGTATCTGTATTTCGGTCCACTTACAATTTCCTAATTACGTTTAGAACCCTTTTTTTTTGGTGGAAAATTATCAAATAACCCCTCTCGCTCTTGGGCAGAGCGAAAGGGAGTGTCAGACTTCTACTGACTAAAAACCACCTATGTTCCTTCTTAGCCCCTTATGTCGAGATCGCGGTATCTCTTGCGAACAACCCGCAGCCCCGACGGGCGTCGGCCCTTGCGGGCCCCTTCCATGTTGCTAACATCTCTTTGAGGAGTGCGTGGAACACGAACGCGCCGTCGACACGGCCGGTCGTCGTCATAAGACGGGTGAACGGTTAGCTAGCCCACACCGTCCACAGGTCCGCGACGTTTCGGACCCTCCTTGTAGGTTAAAAGGACGGAAAGCGGAAAGCTACTGAGAAAATCTTAATGGAATAACCCAATTGCATTTTATCTGCGCTGGGGATTTTCCAAGACGTAGATAGCGTTAATAATATAATTTCGTCTTTCCCATAGTGAGACGCTTGAAAGCCTGACAACAGATCTTAGTAGTGATTCCCAGTAACTAGGTCATAAAGGTCAGATTCCCATCACGCCGAGGAAAGTACCTAAAGCTATTCCGACGCATCTGCCAATTAAAATCGACACGAAAAGGCTACGAAGACTCGAAACTTATAATTCATTAAACAACTGTCACACTTCACATCGCGACCACTTTGTAAGATGTATTGCGGCGTCACGTTTCATCTCATAAACGTGAAGTCTGTGACCTACTTACAGTTCAACAGGAAAACCCTAATAAATTCACGCATTTATCATCAATAACTTCCTTAATATTCTCAATGAAACGCTAACGATAATCGTAATCGTGCACCGAATGGGCAACAATATGCCAAACACCATTTAAGTCATTAATAATCGTCGTAAAACGGGAAAATTTCAATGGACATCCCATCGTCGGGCCGGTTATCCATTAAATAAATTTTATTCGTGTGATAAGGCGCGGGGCGGGCGGCGGCTGGGCGGGCGCCGGCCAGACGCCCCAGTCGCCGCCCGCCGTTGCCACAGCGAGGACGTATGCCGCTCCGTGCCCAGCCGCGCTAATTTTACACGCCAGTAACTCTCCTCTGCTACATACCGTTGACCTGATAGTGAAGTGTGACAGTGCTAGTGAGTCAGCAGCCGCAGCCGCTCCCTCCTCGTCGCCCTCATAGTGAGTACCTCACCTCCACAAACTTTGACGGCGACTTATCTTAATCATCCGTCGAGCTTACGGCCATTTTATACGAACACTCAACCTTGAGTCGTTGTCAGTATTTTGGTCATTGTGACTCGCAGCTGATCTTAGGATTTTTTTAGTGAGACCGCGCGGTGGCTCAACGTACTACAGAAATAACGTGGAAGGAATTTCATTAATGTATCGGACTGCGAGATTTATTTCGTTCAGCTCCGAACGATTAATATTGTGGAAGTTGTATGAAAACAAGGCGATATTCATGTCAAGGTTCGGACACCTTGTTATATTCACGTTAATGTTCAGACGGAGTCGTAAAGTACGAAAAATGAGAAGATGGCTTGTTTGTAGCCATTACGAGATCATAAAGTTTATCTATTTTTATTCCTGAGTTTTTACAGGTATGAAGAAAGGAATGCGATGTAGGTAATAGAGTCTTGATGACTGTATACATAAGAGTACAGCTGTACGCGAGTGTTGTCAGAAATCGTAAAAAAAAACGTTGGCAATGTTCGTAGTATGAGATTCAGTTAGTAATTTGAAATATGCAAAACATAATATTGTTATTATGAGTTAACGGGCAAACATTTATGTTATTTATTTCACACTTTATTAAACTTCTGATATAATCGGGTTGTAGTCACGAACATGCGATTATGTCGTTGTTTTATTGCTTTTGTTACACTAAAATAAACGCAGGATTTATTCGACTAGAAGACACGATACTATTGTTAGTAATTAATGACCCATTTTCCTAGGCTCTGACAATAAACTAGTAATTGTGAGACTAGGACATAGACAGATAATGATCTATTACTATTAATGATTGTTACTGAATCTAGGGAGAAACATATAATAATATTATATCTACGAGTACTTACTATTGAGTATACAAACAAAGAGAAATAGGGAGACTTAGGACCAGTTTTACCACCTACGATTATGTTCCCGTAAATTTACTATGCTGGTAATTTCACATAAGTAAACTCCGTTATAGTTTTGAATATTAGGAAGCAGTGTCTTTTCGGACATCGTGAAATATGCCTAAAGATTACCACAAAGTATTAATCGTTATTTCAAAATATGTAGTGTTTATTCCGCGAAAAAGATCCAAGTCTGGACACAGGACTCCACTACACTATTTGAGTATATGTTTAATTTATTATTGCTCTCTGCATGTGCATATCTTTGTGAGGGTATGGGCGTTACTACATTCAGGCCTGGATTTTCTACTCGGGATTAAACTACATATTTTGTACAACATTTAATGTCATGGATTTTCGCTAAGTACATAACGCCTGATTCTAAAACTTATTATTGTTATTGTTGTGGACAAATGAATTTCGGATTATTTAACTATAGGTTAGATGACGGTTAGATAATAGGTCACAGGTTAACAACCATGTAAAAACATACACCTACTAATACGACTTTTAAGAATATCGTAAAACTGTTATCATTGAAGACATTTTATATATATTTTCTAAAAATCTGAAATAAAAAGTCAGTAACTGCCAAAGCGCAGTAAGCTTGGTAATGATTTTGGTGCACACGGTGAACTGTACTTGGCTAGCATAACATGGTCTCGCTTTGAAAAGACTTCTCATACGATGAGAGATTTGGATGAACTGGTTTTGTATATAACTAGATTGGTCGTCGTGCGTACCTATCTATAATATATATTTTTCCTCCATGTAAAAAGAGAGTCTTTTCCCCTTTTTTTTGGATGGTTGGAAATCTATTCCCAAACCACTATAACTCCTTAAAGCCAGAATCAACAGTGGCGACCAACAGAAAAGCGCCGAAACAATGATACTCGACAAAGTCCCAGAGAAATGATTTTACTGCCTTCGATCCCGCAACGAAATTAAGTTTAAATCCTATTATGTTTAAATCCCATGTGATAAAAAAGACCCCTTAAGAATTATCTTCATGAAACTGTAAGTAAAACAAATGATCGACTAAAACTAAGCACGAAACTGGCTTTTTATTTCCTAAAAACCCGTTTTTCATGAAACGTAATTCAATTAGTAGCCAACAAATTGGTGTGCTGATTCTTTCCCATTTCTGAATAAATTCATTTCGTTTCACAGCGAGGTTCGTTCAATACGAACGCAATTAACTAGCATTGAATAGTGATTACTTACTCACATTTAACTGATCCAGCATTCGAAATTAGGGATTACGTACTGGTTTTTATGTGAGAAACAAATGAATAATGTATTATTGGATTCTTTTGTTTTTACTTTGTGCTAATGTTCAGTCGCAGGAGCAGTGGTGGCCCAGTGGTAGCGGCCCCGACTTACGAACAGTAAGTCGTGGGCTCGAACCCAGTCAGGCGCATTACTATGTGTAATTTATTTCATCACCACTGCTCTGAAAACGGTGAAGGAAAATATCGTGAGGAAACCGGCATGTCTTTGAACCAACAAATTCGAAGGCATGTGACATCTACCAACCCGCACTGGGCCCGCGTGGTGGATTAGCCTCCTCTCCTAGAGAGGAGGCCTGAGTCCCTGCAGTGGGAACATTTTAGGCTGATGATGATGATGATGATGAAGGTTCAGTCTTCTTTGTAGGGTAAGCCTTTTTTTTGGTGGCTGGGATGTCATCAAATGACTCCCCCCGCTCTGGGCAGAGTGTTAGACTTCTACTGACTCAAAACCACCTATGTTCCTTCTTAGCCCTTGGTGTCGAGACCGCGGTATCTGTTTCGAACAACCCGCAGCCTCGATGGGTCGTAGGGTAAGCGTTACCTCATTTTCATCATCTATATATTTAGTATTTTCCTATCTAAAGTGGGTTGCAATCTATTTGTCGTCGGCGCAGCATGTCTTCTTCCACACTTCTCTATTACTGATTGATAAACCAATTTAGCGTCTTAATTTCCATTTCTAAATAGTCTAACTTATATTCATTACGTGTCCAGATATGTTGCATATTCCGGCAAAACCAAAATAGACTCTAGCAGTCTAGCCCAACGAATTCGATTAGTTTTTTGTTATGGAAGCTCTATCCGATGCACATTGACTGCCTAGTTTATCTGCTCAGCATCATGAGGGTTTGATACTCAGGTCAGGCATAAAGTTTTTGGGTTTTTCCAACACGAATTTCTCAGTAGCAGCCACGGATTCAGGTCAGTATTTGGGACTGAAACATTACTGGCGACATGTGGGTGTACTAATTAGGTACACCTCTGCCTAACCCTTCGGGGATCATATGCGTAATGTTGTTGAAGTTATGACTATTCATGGTTAGATAGGATACTTTGAATTCCGGTAATAGGATAATTTTAGAACCCCAAGAAAACTCGCCCCGAGAGCAAATCCAAAATAATTAATACCGAAACTACACACACATTAGATAATCCCAATCCATTTTTTCCACAAAATATATCACCTATTCATCCAATCGTAGCACTTAACAATCGGAATGATGGATGGCCGTCAATAGCTAGACAGCTGTCACTGGGCGGCGGAAACACCCGAAGTGATTCGTTTATCATCGGCAAAGCTTTCCGAACACAGCTACATGGATCTATGAGGTTATGCAATGGATGGTAGTCGGATATTACGTGCGCGCTGGACGCTTCCGGATATATGTAGGGATGTGGTCAGACTACGTGGCTGGCGGGAAACTGGTGTTCGATTTTTGAAGTTTCCGTTTTCGTTTTTCTTTTGACATGTTGGGGTATTTGGTACGTGGGATGCATGTAGATAGTTTTAGAGTCGGTAGAATGTAAGTAAGGTCAGTAGTTTTGATTGGTTGGTTTTTTTAAATCGACCTCTATGAATCATCATCATTTGCTTAGCCTTTTCCCAACTATGTTAGGGTCGGCTTCTAGTCTATCCGGATGCAACAAAATACCAGTATTTTACATGGAGCGACTTTGTATTGGTATTATTGGTTGTCAGACTATCGAGCCACTGACTACCAGACACAACTCTCAGATATCTATGGCTGTTATGGCTTTAATGCTTTCCGATGCATTGAGGAAACTCGGTATGTAATGTGTGGTCACCCACACACCAACCTAAGTCATTCGGGTTTAACATTTTATTTTATTCTTTTCGGGAAAATTAATTAAAAAAAAAAAATGTAATATAAAAAAAATAGGAATTTGAAGGCCATTAACAAGTTTTCACAAATAAATACATGAAACAAAAAACAAAAAGGACAACAAAAAGAAAGTAATTACTAAATAGCTACAACATAAATTAGAAAACCCAGTACGAAGATTGATTCGAGCGGCTGTTTTCATTAAGCCACTCTCCAGCTCTATAATCATGAGCGTATACTGCTGCAAAAAACTGTCAAGTGCAAGTCGGATTTGCACATGAAGGGTTCCTTACCATTGTAGTAGATATTGAGAGATTTCCCATGTTATTAGCACCATACCTAGACTTCTTGTAGGTGTTCCTGTAATCTATAAGTGTTGAACTAATTTCTGTTTTTATTTTTTCAAAGTTTTAGGCTCAGTAGTTTCGGAGATACGGGGTAGGGGAATTGTCAATTATCATCTATTTTCTTAAATATAACAAAATTATTAAAAATTAAATATTTGAGATCCTTACAATAAGCATTTTCATTTGATAAATCACGCGGTACAGTTTGCAAAACTTAAAAAAAAAACTGTTAAGCTCCCCAAAAGTGACCCCCATATTCAATACTCATGTATTTACGTTATACGTCCGTGCTTGGTTCATAGAAATACATATGTGTACCAAATTTCAACTTAATCGGTTCATTCGATTTGGAGCAAATTGGCTGTGCCAGACGGATAGCCACACGAATGATCCTATAAGGGTTCTGTTTTTTCCTTTTGATATACGGAACCCTAAAAAAGAAGCTGGTTACTCAGTCCCTGTACCAATCTATAAATAATCACTTCACCGCGTCAATTGACCTTTGCCATTCCATTCCACATGAGTGAACAAGTAAATAGGTAAGACCATTTGAAAAGAAATTAAATTAATTAAAGCAACATTTACATTCAACACTGACTGACCTTTACGTACATCTCTCATCTTCTTTACACAATAAAGCCTAGATTCTAGCTGTGAACACAATTTAATTAAGTTATTGGATTTCAGTCGGGTTGTTACTTCTGAATAAAGATTTAATTAACAGAGCAGGTGGAAATAAATGCTGAAAGCATTTTACTTAATCGATGACTGATTTTGATTTTGTTTGACGTTCGAAAAGTGCTGATTATTAGCCTAGTTTGAATAAATGACTTTTGATTTTGTGATTTAGATATTGTAGTTTAGTTTCTAACAAATATAATTGGCTGTATTTGTCAGCTATTGTAGATTTTAAAACGGTAGCTATTTACTTAAGAGTAAATGGGGTGTGAGTAAAAATAATGATTTGTCTATTTTCCCATTTTCGTTCGGATCGGCTTCCTGTCTAATCGAGTAGCATTAATATTTTACATGGGAGACTGCCTATCTGACCACTACAACCTGGGTACTATTGGGTAATACGATTGTGACTTTTTTTTGGATTGTGGGAAACTATATTGATGAAATAAATTAGGTAATATAAGGAAAAGGAAAAAGTAAACTTCTGTAAATAAAATCTATAGGTATGTTTGAATCATAGATTTATAAACAAGGTTTGAACTAAAACCTCTTAAAAACTAACTTTATTTAAAAAATATACTATTTCTCTTTGCTAGTAGGTACACTTTAAACCCTTCCAACTAAGCTAAGTATGCTTGTGAGAGTAGTAGGTTCAAGTCATTAGTGCAGCGGGAACGCAACTCATGACCGCTGCTCCCTATTCCAACACCGGCCCCGCTGCACTATACCTTGAGTTTTAATGACGTTTTCATGGTAAAATTATTTATTTTATAAAAGTGAAAAAAAATAATGTGTAGAGTATTAATATTGTGGTATATCTGAAATACTCGACCTGATTCGTGTTAATGAAGTGTTGGTAATGTTTTAACGTGACAAGGGCAACCGCGGCCATGTTTATAATTCCAGTCATAGCACAGTATTACAGAATAATGAAAGTTCTCACTTAAAAACTGATTGCAATTTGCGTTTGTACAAACGGCAGCCCTTTGGCAGTTTAATTTTTGCGTTTTCAGGGTTGGATGAACGCGATTATCCAACCATCCACCATCGACGTATGTAAAACCAACAAAACTCAAAAGGGTCTATAGCGGTGTCAAAAACAGACATTGAGAGACGTCCAAAGAACTTAATCAATGAACTGATAGTAAAATCTCAATTTATTCAGGTGTAGTAAAAGGTGATCGCGGCATACTTTGGAGGGAAAAGGTACGGTCTCACCAACCTCTGACTCAAATGAGAAGGTCCGGACGTCGTGATTGATATTTTGTTTTGAATAAATACCTCCGGACATTCCGTTTTATTTCGGACCTGTCTATAATAAGAATTCAGCCGATTGGAAATCGTTTCCAATGTTTCTGTTGACGGCAATATTAGGCCGTTTTAAAAGATTTTTATGGAGTTTAGCCGACTAAGACTGGTCGGCCAAAACGATTATCATTAATAGTCGTCAATGATCGTGAAGTTTCATGTCCACCTCTTAGTCATTCACATGCATGATGGCAAATACGTATATGTATTAAAGATAGAAAACGATCATTATTAATGATCGTCAATGATCGTGAAGTTTCATGTTCACCTTAATCATGCACATGCGTGATGGCAAATACGTATATTATGTAATAAAGATATATTTAAAATCATATTATGTATTTGCACCCATGTGACCCATGCCTGTAGTCCACAAAGGGTTAGGCCAATAGTATACCCACATTTTGTCAGCTGTTACGCTTAAGTCCCATGTAATAGGGGGTCACCCTATTGCCATCAACAGACATATTCATAAAGAAGAAACTGATAAATGAATAAATATGAAGTGTATCGTAACATCACCCTTATGCTAATCAGAATAGTCTTAGTTTCCAGTTCAACTAAAAATGGTTCTTTTCCCCTCTAGAATCACCCACTTCAGCTCATGAATAGTTTCGACAGATTTTCGGGTTCCTGACATTCCATTACTCAGACAATCCTATAATAAGTTAGCTGTTTATACACCACAATACATAGTGCCCAGTAAAGTTGAGTATTTACTTGGTTGCCATGTCAGCCCTGTTACTTGATAATTATGAGACCCCGCGTCACTTAACCTCATTTAAGTTGGAATTAGATTGTCTCAAACGTAAGGTCGCATTTACTGGGTGCCTCTTCGCCTTGTAAAGTTACCCTTAAACTTAGTTACTGTGTATTAATGTGCTTATATTTTCTACTGGCTGTGACTCGGGTTCCTCGCCTGAGTAAAATTATTTTCAAAAATATTCTTCGCTGTTTGAATCGGATTTTGTTAATAAATACAAGGGTTTTGTTAAAAAATGTTCATTAACCGTTTCTAGATTTCTAGTGAACCTATCCGGTAAATTCAAATATCTTAATTTTTTTATTTACCTTACTTTTAATAAACAGTGCTATACTGGATTCTACCTGCAGTTAGACCTTTAGATCCGGATACTGTGAAAGAGCCTTTTTTTTGGGGGGTGGGAAATCATCAAATGACTCCTCCCGCTCTGGGCAGAGCGTTAGGGAGTGTCAGACTTCTACTGACTAAAAACCACCCATGTTCCTTCTTAGCCCTTGTGCCGATACCGCGGTATCTTTCATATCCTGGTCCTGCCTTCGCTTCAAAGTAAGAAGTGAGAAAAATCAATACCCGCTGATAATATTATGCAAGCTTCATCAGGAAATTATTAACCATGACCACTAACGATGGTAACAGTTAAGCTCAAAGTATCACCGTTAAAATGAAAATTAACAAAGCGACCACAAACCTCAGTTTATGCCAATTTAGCCTAATCACAGTTGGGTTTAATCCGCGGTGGACCATGCAGTCCAAGTCTACGTCCAATTAGCCGATTGTCCCCGAACGCTCAATTTCAATTACAAGCCTAGCTTATGTCAAATTAAACTACTTACTTACCTATATGGGTAGGGGAAAATTGGACTTAGGGATGTCGATGGTTTTTCTTGGAGAAAAGGTTCAACGAGTTCCCTTTGTCAGAAGCAGACAATGGGTTGAATCAAAGGGCTTATTGGGGTTTGCTCTTGGCTATCAATAAATAAAACCTTGAACGGGTTTGGGATTTTGTTTATTAACATCGAAACTAACGAACTAGACTCTACAGTTGGAGAACCAAATTATTTCATTGCACTATGTATTTTGATGCACTGTCTATTTTTATTGTCTATTTTTTTGTCATTTTGTATGCACAGTTTGTAAGTATATGCGACAAATTAATATTTTTCTTTCTTTCTGTAATATAATTTGTCCTTGATGCTTTTAGCCCACCTTTTTTTCTTTTGTGGGGTGAGAAATCATCAAATGATTCCTCCTGGAGTATCAGACTTCTACTGACTAAAAACATCATGTTCCTTCTTAGCCCTTTGTGTTGAGGCCGCGGTATCTCTTTCGAACAACCCGCAGTCCAAAAAGACAGTAACTTAAATGTTTTCCCAGGTACTTTTTCAATATACGTTTAAAATATCCACTACCATTCCAGTAAACGGCTAAGCAAATAGTCAAAGATCCGTGGACAAACTAGGTCGGCACTCGCTCGCTAAATAGGTAAGTCCGAAAACGATTTGTAACTGGTCCCAGCGATTTAGCGGCGAGTTGCATATCCTCGTCCATACACATTTCTCATTGTAAACAAGCAGTTTAAAGTGGTTCTGTGCTATTTTACTGAAGTGTAGATGCAGGGGGCAGAACAATAGGTATTTGAAGAAACTATTGATAAACCTGCCCGTGTAGCGTGCGAGGGCCGCATCTACAAGTACAACTCAGACTGATTTTATTACAAAAATTTTGACAATATCGACGTTTAACTTTTTTTCATCAGAAACTGAGCCGATTATATTATATTTGTAATTTTTTTTTAAGAAAAAGTAAATCTGTGTTTCTATCAATTTTAGTTCATTAGCATTTTTGTAGGGTATGGGATTTTTTTTATTTATTTTTTTTTCCTTTAGCCTACACTGTCCCACTGCTGGGCAAAGGCCTCCCCCATGGCTTTCCAAGAAAAGAAAGAAAGCCATTTATTTATTACGTGCTGAAAATTGGGAATACCATAGACGTGTCCACAATAGATCTTGATTCTAAAAACAAATGCATTACAGGCATTTTTCAGGAAGAAAAAAGAGAAATATATTTGTATGGAGAATTTGGAGGTCGTGTCTCTTAACTCACTTCAATGTGCCTAACATGGATTCAAATAATATAGAAGGACATGGATAATCAGCTATGAAAGACCAAATTCAAAGCGAAGGGGCGACGTCACTCATATAAATTCTTGGTTATTTTCTGAAGCAGTTTTTCCACCACGTTGTTAAGAACCAAACCTTTGTTGAATCTGCGATAGTAGATTTAGTATTTTAGAGGTTTCGAAAAATCTGGTATCAACAACGACTGGTATTTATTTTATTAATCGAGCAATAGAATACATTATATAAGTCCTGATTCAGTAAACTACCTTAGTTTACTCAAATCTTTATCAAGCTTTCAATATACGAAGTCTGCCAAACACTTACCGGTTAAATTCTCTCTACCATGTATGCCTGTTAGGGAGGAGCCTTGCGATTACGAAATCGGTACTCCTGCAGGCTATGTGCATGTATTTCCATTTTAACCAAACATTTGCATGCAAGGCAAGGCTCCTACACACTGCGCTGTGGTGAGGCTCAGTATATGCTTCAGCAATATTTTCTTTTCATACCGCCTCAGCACCTGCCGATAAATTATTCGTGGTTCGATTCGCTAGCAGACATATATTTTCTTTGTTTTTTTTTCCTTCGTCATATTTCAATGCATTGTGTGTCTTTAAGGGGTCTCACCGCTAGTAATAATAACACTAGTTCTTCCTTCAGTGAATTTAGGTAACGTATTATACGAGTATAGGACTAACTGATTTTTGGAGGTCAGATAGGCATTCACTCCGTCCAGCTCCGTTCAGCTGCATCCAGTAAGACTTGAAGCAGACCTCAATAAGTTGAGAAAAGGCTAGGTAAACGATAAGGTTATAGTAATGCGGTCTGTCAAAGTATATTTAGATTTCAATGCGGTTCCTGCCTGTAATGCATTCATATAGGTAGGTTTATAATACCTGTAAAAATAAGTGTGATTTTTCAATTTCTATTCAAAGCTTTAGAAAGCTAACTAGCTTTAGAAGCCTGTTTACTATTGACTTTCGGACAATGCACAAAATATATCTTCTATACAGTGTACGCACGTTGGCCAAAAACCGTACAAACCAGTTTATGCGGATCTCTCATTGTGCCGGAAATCTATACAAAACGAGGCCATGTTACACTTTAAATTATAGCTTGATGTCCCGTTTCGATACAGCGTACAGTTTTCGTTTTTCTGTTCCCAATTGTAACAGGAATTTATGATGGCGTCTCGCAATTGGAAACGAAATGCATCGCCCGAATTCGTCGAAAAATATAATATCGTATGACTGGCGTTGTATGGGATCCTGTCCTGGTCCACACAGCGGTCGCATTGTTTGAGTTTTCAGCTAGATTACAAGTCGGTTCGGTTTTCTGTGATTGTCCGTTTTAGGCATAGGGATTTTAAAATCAATACAAGACTAGCACTTTTGGAGGAACTCGTTGCTTATTAATAAAAGCTGCTTGGGTGGATCGTCAGGTTAAGGAGCGCTTGTCTAGGTTTGGCCCTAGATAGGTTTTACATACCGAGTTTCCTCCGTGCCTCGGAAAGCACATAATGCCGTACCTAAGTGCGGACGGTCATTGGTAGATCTTTAGCAGTCGTTACAGGTAGTCAGTGCCAAAGAGTATCGTAGTACTCAGTACTAACTGGGTTGTGGAGGTCAGGTAGGAAGTCGCTCCATGTAAAATACTGGTATTCAGCTGCATCCGCTTATTAGACTTGAAGCTGACCCAAACTTAGTTGTCACCTCTTTACTTAAAATGACACAATAGAGACATAGAAAACAAAATTAACTTAAAAAGTGCATAAGTGTTTTAATGAATGTAAAGTAACCTAACAATATTTCATACTCTAGATCAAAAAGGTTTCTTTCATACACGGTAAAACATCAAAAGCTGTTTTTAAATCTATTCAGTCTTTCATGAATTTTTCGTCTGAAGCCTTTTCAGGTGGTAATAGAACTAGATTTTAATATCAGCTCAAAAGAACGAATAAAAAGGCGACTAAGTTAGCGTTTCCCGTAAAATTAGGATCGCTGGCTGCAGTTATTTCTCACAAAGTGTACCGAACGGAGGAAAATGCTTTTTACATGAGGAAAGTTTTTTGCGACGACAAAAGGCGGGATACCGATGTTAAATGCAACGGCTTTTTGATGAGAATTGGTATTATAGGATCCATACTAGCTGTGCCCCGTGTCCCTCGTTTGCGTGAAATTATTATAAAAAATATTACTGCCCTAATTAAATCGAATTTTGCTGATAATAATTTAACTGGGGGAAGTAATAATTCCATAATAATTTCACGCCGATGAAGGTCGCCGGTAATAGCTTGTAAAATAATGTTGAACAAGGCATCTTTTCCACTACAACGAGATAATCTCCTCAGATAAATAAGCTTCTCGCGATAGGACACGGTTAAGGCGAACGTCCTAAAAAGTGCAACTAGTTTAGAAGATTAGTCCATCAGGGTACTTAGCTGTGACTCTAAGAGTTACTTCGTCTCTTTTAGTTTGGTTTCCGACAGAAAGCTTCGCTTTTCGACTTTACTTGGGGATATTAGTTTAAGAGCTTACTTAAAATTTAATCTAACTTCAGAGTCAAAGCATACGAGTGGATGGTCTGACAATTATAAGAAAGTGTTTCGTGTAGTTTGGAAGATTGGTCCAATTTGGCAGATATCTAGTATGTTTGTCAAGTGGATTGTGGGCTGGCTGATTGGCAGAATTGATACAAATTTACTCTTGAATATCTACTATAAACGGCATAGATTATGCAAAGTCTAAACAACCCTTCACAGAGCCGCATTATGTGCATCAAAATACCTAAGTAAGTTTACGCAAAAATGATTGCTTTGTAACGATTTCTTTTTTTGGTGTTAAATCAGCTTTTACACCAGGAATCTTCTGGAAGTGCTCTTCGGCTATGTTAAGGACCTTTATACGCCAATAATTTCAAATGAAAATGTTAATAACATTAACTCACGCATTATAGCTTGTGAATCTAGAAGCGCACGCAAACTTTTCTTTCCTTAATTGGGGGTGATGGTTTGTTTTGTTGTTAATTTTATGCCCATGAGCGCCATGTTGGACATAATAAATTATCTTGTAGCAGTAAAAAACCTCTCAAAAATACATTAGCGGTAACACCAATTTTGCATCACAGTCGGGGGCATATTCAACACGTATACTCGTATCACTCATTTTATTAATCCGAATCGAGTCGATCCTACATTCAATCAAGTTAAAAAAATGATTGATATGATTTTAAAAGGCCTCGAAATTGAGAGCGTGTTGAGTGCAGTGGATGGTCATATTGATAACTGCTGAATGTATAGTCATGACCAGTAGTCTCTCTGTCGCAGGATGATTGGAGTTTTAAATATGTATCGATTTTTTTGACGATGATATTGTCATTTACTTCCAAAAACATTTCTCATTTTGAAAATCTTAGGGTTATCGCAAAGTACGGAATTTGTTCGAAACGTCACCGCGGCCGGGCGGCCGCGGGACACAAAAGGCATTAGAAGGAATACCGATGGGTCTTAAGCGGTAAGAGTCTGACACTACCTTCTGCGCCGTCCAGAGCGGGAGGAATTATTTGATGATTTTCCATCCTTATAAAAAAAAGAAAAGAAAAAAAGGGTTATCGCAAAAAAAAAACAATTATTTCCTTCTATTTTATACAATGCAATACATATACAATCATATCTGTCTGTATCTATTCTGTTTTATTTTTTAAGTGTTCCTCTTGTTTTGTTTTTTGTCAATTTTTTATTATTAATTTCTTGTCCTGTGTGAGACCAATAAATACTTTTTCTTTCTTTCTATATCATCATATTGTATTATGTACAATATATTATTCAGAATGTATAGCCAAGTACGTGAAATATCGTATATTTGAGGCGTCTGCAGGAAGCCTTATCGCTAGCCATTTTGTCATGATAATTGGAAAAATGATTGGTCGCTCGATGAAGCCATGCAGTGACGTTCATGTTGACAGGCTTTTATTATGCTATGTTAACAGCGTGCATCAGAAATGTTTGGTTATTTATGGGTGTGGTCCGACTATGAAACTAACCAGAATTTAATTTATTTAAACTTCATTCACAATAGCACAATAGTGTGGCATTTTGTACAAAGGTGGACCAAATCCCACACGGCCTTCTCTACCGGTCAACCTACAAAATAATATCTAAAAAATAACTTCTTTAGAAAATGTAACATCTGTTCCATAGAAAACTTCAATACAATTAAATATTCCTCTGTACACGGGATCATTCCCACTAGTTCTACTGCACAGTCCTACGATAGATCTACCCCCACTAGTTCTACGATTCAAGGTGGTTGCAAGGGCCGACGCCTGTCGAGGCTGCGGGTTGTCCGCAAGGGCAACCGAGGCCTCGACATGAAGGGCGAAGAAGGAACATGGGTGGTTTTTAGTCAGTAGAAGTCTGACACTCCCTTTCACTCCCAGCGGGAGGGGTTATTTGATGATTTCCCACCCCCCCAAAAAAAAAAAAAAAGGTGGTACCTACAAAATCATAGAACTAGTGGGAACCAAAATTCCCCCTAGTTCTACGATATATTTTAGGGTTGTTACAAAATCGTAAAACCTGCGGGACTCAAGTTTCTTAGTAAAAGTTTTGTATGTGAAATCCTTACTAAATGAGGGCTTAAGTAATCATGAAACATCTCGAGTGCGGCAGAAACTCGACCGTAATTACAAACCACATAAGTCATCATAGCTACCAATACCTATTATTGACGCTATATTTTCCAAGCAATACTTGGCAACAGAAAGTAAAATAGTACCTTCCTCCAAAGAATTGAAAAAATATTCTCCAGATCCCCTAAGTAGCCGGTAGCAATAACATCAGCCCTCTCAATACCTGTTAATTTGACGAGAAAAAGTAAAAAAGTAAAAGAAATATATTTTCAATCCGCCCCTATTTTTCGTGTCGACAACGCGGAGCGCCGCTGATGGCTTTTTCTGCCTCACCGGGCAAGCGGTTGGTGTCAGAAGGTTTTAGAACAAAAAGTGATTTTAAAAATGGCGTTTACTGTTTTATTGGAAAATGTTTTGCATTAGGGCTAAAGTAGCTTTGTATTTTATGTTGTCTATACTAATGTTATAAAGAGGTATTTGCTTGTATGTGTTTAAGTAGGTATGTAGGGGGTAATGTCCGGTACTAATGATCTAATTCCAGAAAATATTTCACAGGCAGAAAGCTACATTGCTCTTTAGTGCTAACAAACCTGGTGTTGATGGCTTCAAATTATATTTTTATGCTTATTTTTTGCTTAAAAGAAGGCTCCAATCACAAACTAATTGTTGTAAACTTGTTAAAGAAAAATAAACAATTTGAATTTGAATTTAACCTTCTTCGAGAACCACTCTATCATTTGGTGAAAATAACATGAAAATCGGTGCAGCAGTTTTTGAGTTTATCGCGAAGAGACATACAGACAGACAGACGCGGCTTAGGACTTTGTTTTATAAAATGTAGTTAAGTGATAGTGATATTATCATGTATATTAGCCGAGCCATCACAACTTTTGCGGACGAAGTCGCGGGGAATTCACGGGCAGTGCAAGTTCGTATTTAAATGCGAAAGTAACACAGGAGTAGTAGACTTATCCTTTTCACGCCTCAAGAGCGATAAAGGATTTTGGTAAATTAGGCACACTATAGGGGTCTAAAATAGTTACTTTATGGAATCGTAATATAATTAGAGTTAAAATTCGTAAATTGGACTATTCATAATTGTAACTGCGTCTGTGACCATTTTACGAATTTTAACGCAATTCATATTATGATCTTATTATGTTCAATTTATATTTATATGTGCCCCTGGTAACAATATAAAACGCCAATACTTCATAGCCTCTAGGATGATTCATGAACTATGTCCTTCCCTGCTAAATCGAACTAAATCTCACATGAGAGTTCCATCTATTTATTATCTGATAAAATTATTTTCATCTTCAAAGCGAGCCGCAAAATAATCTAGAATCTACACAAAACTTTCCATCAATCGTGCTAAAACAAACAAATAACTTTTAGCCTCCGTGCGTAAACAATAATATACGTAGGTACTATCTAAAATGGCCGCTACATCGACCTCGCTATCAAATTGAAGTATTGCCGATCCACCATTTTGTTTGGTAACCCTTTGTAAGTCAGTTTGTGAAACAATGAAAAATAATGGAATCACAATCATGTACTGGCTTTTTAAAAGGTTATGCGTGTTTCTGAAAACGCTTAGTAATGCCCGTTTGTGTTGAAAGGAACCTTCGTCAATTTTTAATGCTGTAACGAAAGTGAGGGAGTGGCGTTATGAAATATGTTTTTGCGGAACTACAATGCTTTGTTTACATCCATTTTCACACCAACATCACTTTGCCACGATTTGCTATTAGGTTTGACTTTGCCTGTCATTCGTGGATCTTTGGCAATAGGGATGTTTACTGACTAAAAAAAAATCTAATTACCTAGTCCGTCTGTTAGATTATCGAAAAATATTGAATATGTATCTGTAATAGGTGGTAGTAATATATGGGTGTAATATTACACATTCCTCTGCCTTACCCTGTGGGGATTAAAAGTGTTGTTTGTACAGGTTTAACAATTGATAAAGAGCATGCAATGCTGATTAAGAAACTTATGATAACTAGCACATACTAAAAGTTAACTTGAGAGAAACTTGTATCATAACCGCGATACTTGATGGAAGTATTTCATCCTGTGTCAACAACTATTTCACCTTTATAAACTTTACAGTTCATATCAATTTGAACGTGAATATGTAAACACAGGTTGATATTGTGAGACTTGTTGAGATATGACAAGGGAATGTGTGATGTAATGAATAAAAACTTGAGAGGTGTCAAGGAACACCCGGATGGAACGAAGTTATTGTTATTATTTTATATTATGTAAAAAAAAAAAAAAAAAATCTGGCTTGCTTTCTATAAGAGAGAGAGAGACAGACAGAGAAACATGCGACGCCGCACAGCTTACAATAGCTTACTATAGCAAAAAGTGTCGTGACAACTTTTCGTAAGATTTTTTTCCGTCTAGTCCCCTTTCACAACGCGCGATAAGGAACTTCGTTCCAAAACTTCGTTTTTCATGGTTGAATTCTCTAATTATTCGGATTCTGATGCGTATTGTTTAATCATGATTCATGCATGGACCATGCCTTTTTGTTTTGACGGTGGGAAATCATCAAATGACTCCTAGCTCTGGGCAGAGCGGTAGGGAGTGTCAGACTTCTACTGACTTAAGACCACCCATGTTCCTTCTTAGCCCTTTGTGCCAAGGCCGCGGTATCTCTTTCGAACAACGCGGAGCCCCGATGGGACCCGCAGCCCCGACGGAAAACCATCATACCTGATAATGTTTGACACCAGGTTAGGCACTTATCACACGATAAAAAAGAAGAAAGGTTTAATTAAACTCTTAATGATACTGTTTATGACTGATATTTCGTTTTGTTTAATTAAGCTGTCATAGTAATTAATTAATTATAGCAGTTGTTCGCCATAATACAGGGTGGTCCCGTCAATACGACAATGAATGAAACCGCTGGTAGTTCTACTTCATAGGAACATTATTAAACTATCAAATAAATCGTAACAACAAAATATATATTTTTTTAAAAATCAATAAAACTAAGTAGCATAAAACTGTAAACGAAATACATTACAATTTACAAACAAATATTGGTTTACTAACCTTAGGAATACTTTGCACCGATTAACGTGTGGAAATAAAATGTAACAAACGAATTTGGCAAAGATATTTAGGTAGTTTATTGTGGTATCGTCGGCACCACAACGGTATTAGGATTTATTTGATAGTTTAATAATGTTCCTATGAACTAGAACTACCAGTGGTTTTATTTATTGTCGTATTGTCGGCACCACCCTGTATGTATGTTTAATCACAGTTAATAACAAATAATAAAAGTTTATTTAGGGACAATAACACAACACATAATAAAACAAGTAAAACGATGGAAGCTGCAAAAGTATAAACTGTAGCGCAGCTTCCAACGCCCTTCTCCAGATACATATAGAATACAGACAAAAAGTGCTTAATAGTTATAATTTAATTTAGTATTTAAATTTATATAATTAATGATTCAAACAGAAATTAAATTAAAATGACAATAAAATTAAAAATAAGTTTTTTTTTTTTTAAAAACGTTTTTTAAAACACTAGGATTTTCTCCTGTATCGTGGGTGCGTTTACAAACATACAAAGTCACATACACAAATACCCAGACCCGGAACAGCTATCTGCAGGCCATACAAATATTTGTTCCGTGCGGGGATCGAACCCGCGACAGACACGCAGCGCAGCAGTCCAATCACTTAGCCACTGCGCCAACCGTGCCGTCAATTTAAAAATTATTAAAATAAAATTCAACAGTATATTATGATTTGGGATGTGTTTTGGCGTTGTGATGAGTGTAGGGTGAATGGGGGTGTGGGTGAGTGGTTGAGTGTTTATGGGGTGTTTGCGGTGTTCGTAGCAAGTGTCATCGTGTGGTTTTGTTGGGGTGTGTGAGGGAGAGATGAGTATTTCACACTTCCACGAGTTTCTCTGTTTCCTCATAGTTTTGTAATTTTAACCAAGAATCAAGTTTTGTTTTGCATTTGATCTTGGTTAAAGGGAAGATATGTAAGCTTTTGTTTCACCCCAGACCTATTTTTTGGTTCTAAGACATGGCCGGTTTCCTCACGATGTTTTCCTTCACCGTTTTGAGAGCAGTGGTGGTGGAATAAATTACACAAAGTAATGCGCCTGACGGGGTTCGAACCCACGACTCACTGTTCGTAAGTCGGGGCCGCTACCACAGAGCCATCACTGCTTTCCCTGCTACTACCTGTACAATATGTTAAAACAAACCCTGTCCGATCCGCGGGGGTATTACTTATTATGTATTAATTAAGATTCGATTCTATTTATGTATATGATTACAGCTCTACCCAACCCTTTGTGGTGTTTTATGAGTACAATTTCTATGTTTATAACGACACAGATAGACCAATAAAATAAACGTTACAATAAAAAGACATGAAACAAGAAACACATGATTGTATCAGCGAAACCTCTTTGTATAACACGTCTTTAACAATAACTCCAGTAGAATTAAGTGTCCACGTTGAAATGACCAAGAAAGCCATTTAGTTTTACGTTCATTGGATGTATAAAATGTGCACGTATATTTTAGATCCCTTGTACAAAGTTGTTTTAATTCCTGTACTCAAACGGAATTTTAAGGGGTTGTATTATAGTTTATGTTTCGTTGTTTCAATGCAATATTTTTATTCTAAGCTCGTTTAGTTCAGCAGATAGACTTTAGATTGTCTTCGACATTTCCAGTTAAGAATAATAAACCTTTTTCTTCTGAATTTTTGGTTTATGGTTTCTTTGTGGAATTAAGAGTTGACTAGATTTGGCAATCGACATATTAAAACCTCCTTGAGACAAGTCAGAACACATAAACATTCTCCCGTGAAGGGTAGGCAAAAACCACAAAACACTACCTGGCTACCTGCACATACTCTTTACACAATAAAATATGTATAATAAAAATTACAGGGTTAAATGTAAAGACAGCGCTTTCATATTTTCTTAAAAAAAGGCAACTACTTTTATAAATTGGTTTACTCGGCACTTTGCAGTTGAAATATTCAGCAGTGCTATCTTCAAGCTACTGGTACTTCCTACAGATTGCAATAGCGAGATAAATTCACTGAATAGTAGCACTTAAACTACAGAGTATTAGTGCTATAATGCTATAACTTTATACATAATGTCGAGTACATACAAATGTTGTTAACTCAGCAGTAAGTATATTTGCATGTCTCTCGAGTATTATACGAGAGACATTTTAGGGATAATGTCACTCAATATGACAATATACACATGACATCATTGACTTATATATTACTGCGTAAGGACTGGGCGAACGGCATGTTAAAATGACGCCACAAACGTGGTCCCAATAAGGTCTTCCTAAGCCGAAGTGAACTAGTCCACGATCGGCTCTCTTCGGGTGCGGTCGTAAATTTTATTAAAAGCTTTATTTATGTTCTTTATACCTCGAAAATGCCATGCCGCTTATACAAGGTTACGTTAACGAGCAGACTACACCAATTCTCTGTATGGCGAACGCGTCGAGCAAATGTTCGGACGACCGTATCTTTAGTTTTTATATCAATGCATGACATACATATACATATGTACACCTGTACAACTTTTCAGCACACTAGGTAACTCCACTAATGAACTGAATGCTTATCAGAAAAATGAATGCCGTGCAAAAATATCAATTAATTAACTAAACATGTCCTACAAGACTCAAAAAGCACACAAAACGAGATGACCCGTTTTTATCGAATTCACACCAAACATTTGGTTCGTACATCGGAAAAATACGAATTGTTTATCAAAAATACTAACTTGCACTCTAAATCGTTCACTAAGTTAGGTTGTGTTAGGTTTTTTTTTGCTTATCGTGAGTACATTTCCACAGACATGTGAGTCCATAATAATTATTTTTTTGGTTAGTTTTGTTAGGTTAGGTTGTTATCAGTTCAGTAAAACAGTTCTGCAAATACCATTAACCGTATTTTTATCCGTATTTTTTTTGTATTTTATCGTGCATGATTTGTGTGCAAGTCAGTATTTTTGATTTAACCTTATTTATTTATTTATGTACACACAAAATAAAAAAAAAGGAAAAAACAAAACTTAAAAAAAAATAGAAGAGCACAAAGGTACTGCTTATTTCATAAGAAATTAACCTTGTAATATTTTGTTCGCAAAAAAGGGAATATTCAGATATCGATTTAAATACATGCCTTACAATATTAGTAGACTATGTAGTAACTAGCTACTTACAAGTATTATCATCATCCTAGTCTTGTCCTAATCCCAATTAATTTTGGGTCGGCACAGCATGTCTTTTTCTTCCATACGTCTCTATTATTCATCATCTCAGAAGTCACCTCTTCTCTGGCCATAATAATATCATCCTTCAAACAGTCTATCCATCGTTTTTTTGGTCTTCCTCTACTCTTAAAGCCATATACATTCATACTCAACATTTTCCTCGTTCCTCCGCATCACACGTTAATACCACGACAACCGATTACGACTAAAATTTTCAGCAACTTTTAGGCTTAATAGCATCATCAGCCTATAATGATCCCACTGCAGGGACTCAGACCTCCTCTCTAGGAGAGGGATGGGCTTATAATCCACCACGCAGGCCCAGTTGTTGGTAGACGTCACATGTCTTCGATTTTTTAGGTTCTAAAACATGCCGGTTTCCTCACGATGTTTTCCTTCACCGTTTTGAGAGCGTTTGCTTAATATACCTACGTTAATATAACATTACATGACGCATGTGGATCCCTGAAAGGTTAAATTGAGGTGTTACGATACCCAAATTGCGCCAGTTGTGGTAAAGTTCCGAGTACACAAATGCCATTAGTTGGGCACAAATCCGTCCCCGACCAGTACGCAGAACAAAGTATTACTGGGGTTCATAACATCACGCCTATAATCCCCAAAGGGTAAGGCAGAGGTGTTCCTAATAAAACACCCACATTTTATTAGTTATGTGTAAGTCCTTTGTAATACGGGGCGGGCCTATTGCCATCAACAGGGCACAATGCCGGACTCCGTGGCTGCTTCTGAGAAATTCCTGATGGATAAACACAATAACACTGCCAGGAAAAGAACCCAGAACCTCTTGCTCAGCAGTCGGACTTGCGACTACTAACCAACCAACCTGTGCTACCAACGGGGCTTATTGGGGTTCATCATTCGGCATTTTGATGAGTTTCCGACGAAAAACCAAAAAGAATTTGCTTATAGAATTGGCTCTCTCTGACCATACGGCTCAACTCCTCAAATGCCCTTTAAAAACTGGCTGTTCTATAAAACAATGGCGTATACATAGACGTGATTATAATAGTGACAATATCAATAAATTTAAATCATATTTGAGTAGTTTGACATTTTCAGATGTATATGAATCTAATAATCCGAATATAGCTTACAATGCATTCACAGAATTGTTTTTGTTTCTATATAACCAATGCTTTCCTAAAATACCAATAACTGTGAAAGTATTCAGGAAGCAAAAGTGGGTATCATGCGGTATAAAAAAATGTAGCGCAAAGAAACGCCATTTACTGTGGCAGTATCGACTGAAACCCACGCAACGAAACAAAACTCTATTTAAAAATTATTGTAATACATTTAATAAGGTTATCTATTTGACGAAAAAAGCACAGAATTCTTATAAAATACAAACGTCTAGTAATAAATCAAAAACGACATGGCAAATTATTAATGACAATAAAATAAATACTCCTAAAAATAACATTAATAAAATCCGTATCAACAATACAATTATCTCTGACCCTGATCAAATTACAAACCTGTTTAATGATTTTTTTATTGACAAAATAAAACCAATTGCCGCTGCAGGGGCAAACGTCACTAGTCATATCCTGAACAGAAAGGATTCGATGTTTATGGCTCCGAGCTTGCCAATGTCTAGACATCTTCAATATCATTTTGGCCCTCAAAAACACGAAGAGTGTTGGTTATGATGGGGTTAGTACAAATATTATTAAAACTATCGCTCACATTGTTTGTGGCCCACTGTGTCATATAATGAACTTGTGCATTTGTGAGGGGGTGTTTCCGGATGCTTTGAAGAAATCTATAGTAAAGCCATTATATAAAAAGCAAGAAAATGACCTTTTGCAAAATTACAGACCAATTTCATTGATATCCATTTTTTCGAAAATATTCGAAAAGTATATTTCCCGAGAACTAAGCACATATTTAAATAAAAATAATATACTTTGTAAGGAGCAGAACGGGTTTAGAAAAAATAAATCAATCAATATGGCGGTTTACAATTTTCTACACAAAATTATGTTAAATGTTGATAATAATACACCCATCTGTGCAATTTACTGCGACATGACGCAGGCATTCGATTATGTTCAGCATAATATTTTATTGCAGAAGCTCGAATCTTATGGTATAAGAGGAAATGTTAAAAAGCTCTTACAATCTTATTTACAAGGAAGGAAGCAAACGACAGAAATAACGACGATTAATGCGAACACTAAACGGGAAGTAATCTTTACATCTGGGGAGCGTAACGTCAACTATGGTGTACCACAAGGAAGCGTATTAGGACCACCGCTATTTACAATTTATATCAACGATTTTCCTAAATGTATAGAACACAGTATGACACTTTTTGCGGATGACAGCACGATAACCATTCCTTGTGTAAATAAACATATTTATGAATCCGACATAAATTGTACATCAACCAATGTGATTCTGTGGTTAAAAAATAATAACCTTAACATTAACTTAAATAAAACAGTAATAATGCATTTTAGCCAGAGGCAGTTAAAACTTCCGATTTTTAAAATTAAATATAATAATAATGAAATTGACACAGTAGATTCTACTAAGTTTTTAGGATTAACCATTGATCGTAATTTAAATTGGAAGGCTCACATAGAGGTTATTAGCAAAAGACTAGGTAACAGTTCATTCGCATTATATAAACTATCGCGGATCCTTAAGACTGATGCCCTATTAACAGCCTATTATGGTATAGCAGAGTCCATTATCAGATACGGTATTATGTTTTGGGGACTATCTACGGATAGAGACATCGCATTTAAAGCGCAAAAAACGTGCCTTAGATCAATATTTAAGTTAAAAATGACTGATAGCTGCAAGCCGTTTTTCATACGCCACAACATCTTGACTTTACCATCTATTTATATTTTGGAAATCGCGATATTTGTTAAATCAAATCCAAAATTATTTCCCCGCATGGCAGACCGTTATCCCAGAAATAGACGTGATAACAGCCAACTCTGTCAACATCCGTCTCGGACTGCACTTATGCGCAAGAGTGTTTTTTGTATGGCTCCCATTATTTTTAATAAGCTCCCCTATGACTGGAAAGAGCTAAGTGTAGTAGCATTTAAAAGGAAACTTAAATCATTTTTAACTAGCAAAGCATATTATGATGTGAATGAGTTTTTAAGTGATTCATTATGATATTGACATGCTCGTTTATAAATATTAATTTAATCTGAAATGTATACAATGTAATGAATTTTTTTTCTTCTTGTTAGTGGTTTGTATTGAATATTTGTTCATTAAATTTTTATTTTTTTATGACCTACGATTGACATTATTGTAATTTGTTTCGGTTTTTCTGATTATTGAAAATTTTGCCAATTTTTGTATGACACTTTTTATTTTTATTTGAATAAAATTGACAATTTGATCAATCGATTTAATATAATTTATATACTTACTTATGTCAGCATTGTCAGTATTCATGATTGTTAGTATTATTAATTAACTTTTTAACTAAATTTGTATCAATATTTGCACACCATGACAAATATGGTAAGCATGTTAGCACAACTCCATGTACTTATAACACCTTGCATGCATTTTTCTTCTGTTAATTGTATGTACACACATGTTTGAGCAAATAAAGTTATCTCTATCTCTCTCTCTCTCTCTCTATCCTAAGACCGCACCCAAGCTGGTCTTGCAAAATTAAAACTAAACTTCCACCAAAAATAAAACTGAACAGAAACAACATTCTTTATTATTTCGTACACAGTGATATCATTCAGCGCTTTAAAATCGATCACTCATCCGCTGGATGCAGCGAATATCTAAATATAGTGGGAGCTCGCATCTGCTATACCTATATTTATATATTTATTGACCAGAGCGACCGATATCGTACCGATACTGAAGCCGTAACGGCAGACAAATATCTACCTTGTCTATTTCTGTCATATCAACATGTTGGTTTTAAACTGTAATTTGGCATTAATATACTTACAAATGAGTTAAAGTGGTAAAATACAGTTTTGACATTTTTTTTTTAGGGTAGGTATCTTCGTACACATTAAAGTGGGGATGATTTTCTTTTTCTCGCGAAGTCCATTGCGTGAGGTGTCGTTGGATAGGTCTTAATAATTATTTATTTAATATTGTAAGTTTGCTCAAACACTTTTTCGATTAAGGAATTTGTTTGTGAAATATTAAGCTTTGATGTGCAAATTTTTGTTACACTCAAGTCTGGCTACCTAAACCACCTATACGTGTGTATTTGGGCGTGTGAAAAAAATAATGGTAGTAGCATATTTCGAACATAAACGGGATACTATCACAACTAAGTAGGCTTTACAAGTTTACGAGTAATAGATGACCAACTTATAAAATTTACATGTAAAGAATATATTCCTATACATAGTGTATGGGAGCGCAGGTCTTAAAACTGCAAATGTAAGTTTGTTTTATTTTTAAATTTTTTATAAAACCTTGTTCGTAATAGTTTGAGTTCTAAAATGCTATGTCATACTAAACAACACACACACATACAATAATAATCAATATAGTAGGAGAAAATCACTTTTAAAAGTGGCTGCATGTCAATACTAGTTACTTTACTTCGTAGCGAAACAGTAATATAGCCTGTAAGAAAATAACACAATAATAGGTGCTCGTATGTATTAAAAAAAACCGACAATCCAAGCGACACCACGATTAATTTACTTTTTCCTAGTTCGACGACTCTCGGTAGTTGTCGAGAGAGCAAAAAAAACTAGCAGACTAGACCAAACAAATCAGTTGCATTCTCGCCTCTCTGCAGCACAAGGTGGTATTGTCTACATTTATATGTTATAGATACCTATTTTTTATTGTGGGAAATCATGAAATGATTCCTCCCTCTATAGAGCTGTAGGGAGTGTCAGACTTCTACTGACTAAAAACCATCCATGTTTCTACTTAGCCCTATGTGTCGAGGCCGCGGTATCTTGTTTGAACAACCCGCAGCCCACATTTATAGATACCTACAGTAGTAGATACTTTATCGTTAAAGAACTCCTCTGAGAAACACAACAAATCCAACGGTAGGTAATCCAAAATAAAAGCCCAGTTTCCAACAGCTCAACATCATCTGCCTAGCCTTTTCCCAACTATGTTGGGGTCGGCTTCCAGTCTAACTGGATGCTGCTGAATACCATTTAGTATTTTACATGTAGCGACTGCCTATCTGACCTCCACAACCCAATGAATACTAGGTAATACGATACTCTTTGGTAAGACTGGATGTCAGAATTTGAGGTCACTGACTACCTGTAACGACTGCCAAAGATCTATATATAGCAGCCGGGACCAACAGCTTAACGTGCTTTCCGATGCGACCTAGGCAAGCACAGCTTTACCTAAAGATCGACCCGAGTGGCAGTTTTTATTAAGCCACGAGCTCATCCCTCCCCTCCTAGTTTCCTACAGATCATCATCTGCCTAGGCTTTACCAACTATGTTGGGGTCGGCTTCCAGTCTAACCGGATGCAGCTGAATACCAGTATTTTACATAGAGCGACTGCCTATCTGACCTCCACAACCCAGTTAATACTAGGTAATACGATACTCTTTGGTAAGACTGGATGTCAGAATTTCAGGTCACTGACTACCTGTAACGACTGCCAAAGATCTATATATAGCAGCCGGGACCAACAGCTTAACGTGCTTTCCGAGGCACGGAGGAAACTCGGTATGTCGGGCGGTCACCCATCCACAGACCGACCTAGGCAAGCACAGCTTTACCTAAAGATCGACCCGAGTGGCAGTTCTTATTAAGCCTACAGATATTAGGAAGAATTAAAACGTTTAACCATATTTCTTTGTGCTTTGTTTGATGGCAGATCATAAATTTGTAAAATAGTCATGACTACAAGTACTATCACGTGTATCATAAATATTTCTACCATCACTCAGTACTGTTTGAGGACATCTACGAAAATGAATTATGAGATAGCTATCCTAGAAATCGCAAAAGTGAGGCAATTTCGTATGTCATGTTACTTTACGTATTACTCGTGGGCTTGTGTATGTATCAGCAGACGAAATTACGTACCGCTTTTGCACCTTTATTGTATTGTTCCTTCAACTTTGATCGGTATTTTGAATTAAGGCTGTGTTTGGTGTGGCTGCGGGTTGTTCGCAAGAGATACCGCAACCCTGGAACACAATGGGCTAAGAAAAAACATGGGCGGTTTTTGGTCAGTAGAAGTTAGACCTTCTGCTCCCCTTTCTGCTCCGCCCAGAGCGGGAAAAGTCATTTAATGATTGCCCACCCACCAAAAAAAAAGGCTGTGTATAGTGTTATTACAGGCACAATAGAAACAACTCAAAATTCGACTTTATATCTTGGATAGCAACGCACAGATCTCCATAGGGAGGGAGTTTTGATGTGACCACTTACTAATAAATAGCCTTCTTGTTTCCCACCCAACATGATTCACTCTCACACTTTATCTGAAAGTATTCGAAAGAATGTCAGAATGTGGAATAATCTCTGAATTATCATTGGAATGGCAGCCATGTTGGAATGTAATATGGTGGATATTAAATCGCTATAAGGCTTCGTTTATTTGGCTTCACAATCTACACATTCGTACTGTGTATCTTCGTAATGTACATGTTAACAGGATATTTTATGGAGTCACTGTTTTTTCGAATAGTTACTACTAAATACAGTAATTTATTTGAGATTTTGACTTACCGTAATAAAGATTTTTCATTTATTAATTCATGTCGAAGAACCATGATTTACTTTTTATAATGTAACAAAATACTTAAAATATATTATTCAATAATGATAATTATCATAAATGGTGTTTCGCTTTGTGATGTGTTCATTTATTACAGACAAATTCACTCACATAGTCACCTGGATTGAATTATTACAATTTACAACATTAAATATTACATTTTAATTACACCGACCGCCACAAACTTAATAACCGCACGGGCTGCCGGAATTGATAGCCAAATTGTTTATTATCATTTCCACGAAGCACAGTTAAGGTGATAGATTGAGAAAAATGTGGTTTTTCTAGGTCTACGAACTTGTTGAGTATGTAGAATAGGGATTTGACATTTTGGTGAATGGTTTTTGACTCTTTGGTCTAGTATCGTCGAAAATGAATACACGATTCAATGAATTTTTCTCGATACAAAAAAATTGCAAAGTTATATCAATTTTTTTACTTTCTTAGAAATCACGGTGTAACACTTAAGAATTATTCAATGGAATTGACTTTGAAACATAGAGAATTATTATATCAAGTATCCAGGAAAGTAATTTAAAATTTTATTTAAATTTTCTGTTAAAAATGGAGAAAATTCTTTTTGGCACATACGTTGTTTTATTCCGAGCAGACGCACATTATTGCCATCTCTTCTTTTGCGTTTCAAAAGTATTTGCATCACTTTCGCTCGCTTGTCAGATCAGTCGCCCGGTGGGCTTCATCGACGCAGGACCTATGACATTTTTTTACAAATCTGTGCCATCAGATTTTCGTGATTATAATAATTGATTATTCGTAAAAGATAGTAGATTGTTACTTAATTAGTGTTGAATAGGTATATAAAGACTATTCTTGAGATTTAACAGTACCTATAACGTATCGTTTTCCATTTGTGATGAGTATTTAATTGTTTATAAATAAAAATGTGAAGAAATATGAAACCAAAACTAAATAAAGTACAACGTTTGAAGTTCCTGAGGGTGAGGGCTCAGAAAATGAAAGAGAGTAAGAAGTAAGTATGTTATTTTTAATGTTATTATGTACAATAATTAATAGTTTCTATTTTATCAGTAACTATGAGCACGTTTTTAACTGCAATCGAAGTCGCCACCTCCGCTCATATACTTAGATAATCAGCTACAACCTATATTTGCCTCGCAAAGTAATATTGGGTTAGCATTCTATTTGCTAGAGCAAAATATTTATGAAATAAAAATAAAACAGGCTAAAATGTACTAATAAATCATTTTAGGTTAGACATATGTCAACAAAACATCATTAATACGTCAACTTCTATTACCGCGTGTGAAGAGCACATAAACGAATGGAGTCACATTTGAATTGCAAAAAGAGGTGAGTTTAGTCGAAATTATTTTTTTGGTCTTTAGTGAGGTATGGATTTGGAGTTTATTAATCATTTCAGTTTTCCTTACAAGTAGAGTAATTTTTTTTTGTGATTTTTAAAATAGTCCAGTCATTTGGTAGTTTTACCTGGAAAGTTTTCCGGGAGTTTTGAAAATTGGTGAGTTTATAGATTTCGACGTACTCTTTTCGAAATTTCACTTTGCCACCTCGTAACTGTGCCGCTCGCGCCGCCATTTTGAAAAAATGACACTCAAAAATAGTTTCTTGAGAATAACTTCGTTCCGACTCAATTTACGATAAAAATAGTTCAGAATTAAATTAAACTAGAGAAAATTTCCTACATTTATGTCCTAATAACGTTTTTCGTAAAATCAATAGTGACGGCGTACGAGAGCCGCAAATTGTAATTTAAAATGTGTTTGCGCTAATAACGCGTTTCCACACCACCTTGAGGTAGAGTTAGAAGCGCGTTTTTTAGGGTTCCGTACCTCAATAGGGAAAATCCCTTAAAAAAGGAACCCTTTTATGATCACTCTCTTGTCCGACTGCCGTCGTGTGTCCGTCTGTCCGTGGTTCACCACCGATTTTCTTAGGAAGGGGCTATGCTTTTACTACTATTGTTTTATAACGTTACAATTTGTTCTACTATAGAATAGATGTCCTGAGAGCATAGTCAACTGTCTAATGGTATTCAAAGTGATTTGCATTTCTGCAGAACTTTTAGGAACGACCTAAATGACTTTCAGTAGCTTATGTCGGTCGTTGTATTTGTTGTTGTGTTTCAAAGAAAGAGAATGTTAACGTAAGTAGTAAGTTAATAAAGGCTATTTTTATTTTATTTTATGTCGGTCATAGTCCAGCACCCCCTGGACCAAGACGTCCGCATGTAGTAACATAACATCACTCCTTGTGAACACTGGACACCCCACACACATTTCACCAATTATGTTTAAGTCCCATGTAATAGGTGGCGAGCCTATTGCCATCAACCGGCCACAAATTCAGACTCCGTGGCCTCTACTGAAGAATTCCTGATGGAAAAACGCAATAACACTTCACCCGACCTGGGAATCTAACCCAGGATCAAGCAAAGTAGTCGCACTTGCGATCACAAGAATATTCCCTTTTTTTTTTTTAGCGTAGTTGTATAATGGTTTACGGCGCTCGTACGCCGGAACTATTGGTTTTAAATAAGGAAAAAAAAGGTTATGACATAAATTGTAGGAAATTTTCTCTACTATTATTTTGTATAGATATGTTTTTCTTGTAAAATGCGTCGGGAAGGAGTTATTATCAAAAAACTGCTTTAAGGCGCCATTTTTGCAATATGGTGGCGCGAGCGGCAAAGATACGAGGTGGCAAAGTTAAAATTCGGAAAGAGCACGTCAAAATCTATAAAATTACCAATTTTCAAAACTCCCGGAAAACTTTCCAGGTAACCTCTATTTTTTCGACCAAATGACTGTACTAAAAGCCGTAGAACAAAAATTATCAAAGATAAAAAACAATCTGAATGTTATTATGCTCCACTTGAATGTTGATGGTTTTTATTCCAGAAATAAAAGGAAGCAACAACATGATATTGATAATGAATATAAAGAAGTTGAAGAAAACGTGAGTTCTCTCATTTTATTTACTTCTAGCTTTTGCCCGCGGCTTTGCCAACGTGGATGTCGGAAATATCAAAAATGACGATTTTCCATACTACAAACTTTTATTCCCTGTTTCCCCCTTGAGAGTTGAATTTTGAAAAATCTTTTCTTAGTGGATGCTTACGTCATAAGAGAAATACGTGTGCGAAATTTAACGTTTCTTGGTCTAAGGGTTTGTATCCTCGGTCAGTCAGCTTTGCATTAATTTTATATATACAGATATATTAAGATCTTCCCAGTACTAGAGCTTGGCATAAATAGTATTTTTCCAAGTTGATTTATACTTCTTTCAGGGTTCTAAAACTGCCGACATCAGCGGAATAATAATATTAATAACAGTCATCAAATAATTAAATTTCCAAAATGTCCAGCTACTTCTGTTGCTGACCGTACAAATAGATACAAGATGTAGTATCTGACGAATGGGAAGTGATGGCATGGTAAGAGATGAGAAAATCGGGGGAACGGGAGAAAAAAGCGGCAGACAAAGTAGGAAAGGTTACTAAAGATGGTTACCAATAATAGATTTGTAAACTTAGATGGTTGTTGCGGTAAACGTTCATACAGAACTAATTATGCTGCACTATTGGCGATTTCGTAAAG
The DNA here is from genome assembly GCA_949774965.1 of Diarsia brunnea. Taxonomy (NCBI): domain Eukaryota; kingdom Metazoa; phylum Arthropoda; class Insecta; order Lepidoptera; family Noctuidae; genus Diarsia; species Diarsia brunnea. The sequence continues at coordinate 5,975,993 of OX459015.1, read as the reverse complement.
TTCTTTTCATGGAAGTTAAAAACAAATACTGATGTATTTGTGCTTGAGTGGGAAAGGCAAATGAGATAGTAAAACAACATGAGTGTTTTAAAAATTATAGCGGATCTTCAACAGCTATGGAATCCACTATTATCGCCGAAGGATTTAAACAGTCTATAGAAATGCATTCGTATCTATGGAAGATCATAGCTAATGGAGACAGTACTACTTATACACAAATACTTGACAATACTGTATCTCTCAATCACGGTCGAAAAGATTGGTTGCAAAAATCATATATTTAGAAAGAACAATGTGCAAAAATGTATGGACACCGTCCCCGAAAACGAAATCAGTCACAATAATAATAGGGTAGTTCACAAAAAAAAAAAATTAGTCCATCAGATACATTTCCAAAAAATAATGGACACATATTTTTTCTTTTTTCACGTAAACAAAAGATGAAGACTATACAGTATACAGTGCTTCGAAAAGTCGTGTGACGTCACAAACTTAGTACTTTTTTACCCTGAAAGTGACGCCCCTCATAGTCTTTGACACGTCTTAGTTTCGTAAATTTTGATTAATTTGATAAAACAAAAAACACGTATCCAATATTTTTCGATAATCTAACAGACGAACTAATTAGATGTTTTTGGTGAAACACCCTATTATGTTACCGATCCCGATGCTTGTTTTTTTTAATTATTACTGTGGAATGATATCGTTCGTACTGTTCACACCTCGGAACCTCGGAAAACATAATTTAAAAATATTAACAACAAATAAGATTTTAAAGATACGAAAGTACATAAATGTATCGCCATAAAAAATCATGGCTTACAAAATCTGCAGCAATCAGACAACATAAAAAATCTGCACCAAGATATTACGAACCCTGCCATTTATCATGCATTTGAAGCCACCTCAAATATTTTTAATAAAAATATTTGAGGTGGCTTGATACAGGTAAAGGTCGCGCCATGTAAAAAGAACGCTGGCGGTCAAGATTTATCGGCCTATTTGGTGGTAAGAGGTGGGGGTGGTATTTATGTTCTTTCTATAAAATTAGTTTACTGATATGTTGCTTTTTTTTTAAATATTTTGTGTTATTGTATACTTTTGTCATTTCGTTCCCATTACCTATTGTAGAAAGGAGGCCTGTGTCTCAGCAGTGGGAACATTATATAGGCTGATGATGGTGATGATGATGATGTAGTTTAAAATAGGTTCTCTTAAAATAGGTTTTTTTTAAATAAAGTTTTTATTTTATTTGTTGTGTGGAGCTCTGTCATTTTTCGATTTTATAGTTATAAGTCTGTTAATAAGATTGACATCTTAATATTATGTTGTACACTAAATCTATACGTCTTGGGCTTCCTAGAATATACCAGAGAATGAATTAAGTATTAAAATCGGTTCAGTAGTTTACGCTGAAATTGCGAACAAATATTATTATGCATACAAATAGACGAGTTTTTGAAAAGTAGATTAAATATAGATAAAAGTAAATTAATGTGTTAAAAATATTGATAATACATGCACCACGTTTTTATTATAAGAACACAAAAAGAATAGAAATAATAATTTGTTATCATACCTTCATTACTTAATGAATTCGTATTACATATTAAAAAATGGTTGAAAATTAATTATTTGTATTATTTTATATTTGTCTACTCCATACCTCCTGTGTGCTAATATTTCAAGAATTTCAAGTAGTGCGAGACAAGGACAACCGCGTAAACCCTCGTAAACTGCATTGCGCGCGCGGGGGCGCCGAGGAAATCACGCCCATCGAGCTATGACTTATTTTCGGCATAGCCCGTTAAACTGAATACCTCAACAAAACTGCGAAACTCTCACTAATTTATTCTGAAATAATTTCCACAACTCATCATTATAATTGCTATTACGAAATTCACTAGTGTGTACCCATTTTGTGCGATTTTCACCTCTTTAATTCCGCACATTCATGGCAGCTGTGTGCGATATTCGCTCGCGTGTGCGATATTCCCCCGCCCGGTGTTAAGAGCTGCTTGTTTTTATTGCGGAGTATTCTCACGAATATTATCACTTACACGCGGTATAATCTCATAAACATTACATATTTATACATTTCGTTACGCAACAGTATTTTTGGAGTTCCGTTTATCCTTGAGTTTCACATGTTTTTCTTATTTTTTTTCCGTAATGAGAGTCGTGTCTTGTCGTAAGTTCAACGAAATTCGGAACGAGAACACACTTTCAAGCGTTTGTCTTATATTACTAACGATATGGTTGCTTTGAAAATATAATGGTATCGATACATTTAGTTACATCATGAGCGAATTACAGCTGGCAACGTAAGTGTCTAGCTGGCAGAGAAAGTAGTTTCCAAAAAGTCAGTCTTACGAAGTATGGTCTCCAGCCGTAACAATATTTAACGGTAAATTCGGTATCTTGAACTGGATCTCGAAGTTGTTGACATGTGGGAGGAAGGTGGAGTCAGCGATTATTGTGTCGATAGTCGTGTCAGCCGAAGGCTTAATTACCAAGAGCCTCGACCAGTACCTGAGAGGCTCTTGTTAGTTAGCTGAATCAGGGGCCTAATTCAGAGGTCAGGACTTCTGGACATGTCGCGCTTTGTTAGGAGGTTTCTCTCCCTGACCACCGCGCTGGTAGCTAGAACACACCACAGCACGGTGGGACTTCGTCGAGCTTCATTATCTCGGCGCTTTTCTTGTGGTCGCCACTGTTGATTCTGGCTGACAGGAGTTACAGTGGTTTGGTTAGTGTGGCGCGCTTGTCCCAATAAAAAGAAAAAAAGAGTTGTATCGAATAGTTCACCTACATTTTGTGTCTCAGTTCTGTGGCTGTTACTGAGATATCCATATTTGGAAAACTCAATAACACTTTCCTCACGTCTTGTAAATCGAAATAGAGGAGGCATCATGCTATGACAGCATCATGCCAATTTCCTTCACGGTATACGAGTAACTTTTACTCCCGCGCTTGTCATGTTTCGCATCAAAATTGTTTGTATTAGGTACTTTTTAGGAAAGCATCAGCTCCGTCCCTTTATTTTAAACACGTTTACAAAAGAATCTTTTAGATACTGATATATTTTCCTGTGTTTGACTATTTTTTATTATTTTGAAAGCGTTATGTAAGACGAAAGGTAGCAACGTTGGCTGAATACAAACGGCTGAGGAGTTAAGTAAAACATTGTTTATTTAAACCACGACGTAATAGTTTTCTTTTTGCTTTTGAGTAAAAAAACATTGTTGTTTTACTGATGAAACGTTTGCTATAAAAATGTAATTTTAGAGATGAATGTAGGAATAGAATCTTTATAAAAATAAGTGTAAGACCTGATGTAAAATGTTCGTAAACTAGTGATAATTTGTTTCAATATACATACTATAATAATAATAAAAATCATTTATTTCAGGAAATTTCCCATAAGAATAAAATTCGATTACAAATTACAAGAAATATTAAAATACACTAGATAAAAATACAATAATACTTAGTTTTTTAATTTAAATTCATTAATGTCAATATGAACAATGTCAAGATTTAGAAAATGTCAATTTAAACTACACAACTACTACTACTATTTTAACTATACTATGATGGTTCCTGAAAACAAGAATTCAAAAGTAGTTTTGACCGATTAACAGTTTTGACTATAACACATAGAACACACGAAAACACACTATGCAACCTTATTCGCCAAGCTCTAAGAATAGTAGAAGACTGGTGCAAGGAATACAAACTAGCAGTGAACCCTACCAAAACCGAACTCGTCCTCTTCACAAAGAAAAGGATGTTAGGTACTGTCTAAGTTCCAACATAATACGCATCATCTTTTAATTAACATCTTTAGTTAAAAAAAAAGTATTATTCAACTAATTAAATTATGATTATTGATGATTATTTTCAATTTAAAATGTTGTTCGGATTTTCGTTACGTTTATTTGCACACACATATAAAAAGTTTGTTTTTTCATATTTCCGTACAAAATATCCTATGCATAGACTACATAGCATAAATACTGCTAGCTATTTGAAAACAGAAAATAAAAAAGCAGTAACGTTGGATTGGATCCTATCGGCATGTAGTCGTAAATAGTTAGTTCCCAAATATTTGTTTTTACAAAAAACCGCCTCGATCTTGCTACATATGTAATATGTATTCATGTATTGAATGAAATAGTGGTTATGCTGATTTTGATCAGAGGTTATCGGCCCATGTAAAATATTGATATTTAACTGCGTCCGGTTAGAGTGGAAGCTGACCTCAACAGTTCGTGACTACACAACTCTATACAGGATGTAAACGAACCCTTCACAAAGCCATGGTGTATAATGCTTGGTGTCAACCAAGCATTATGTACACCAAACTAAGTACCCCTACGTAAAAATTTTTGATGGGAAACGATTTTTTACTGGGGTGAAAATTCATATTTTACGGTTTAACTCAAAGTAACACTCTTAAAACATGGTGCTAGCGGATGCTTTGAATAGTAAACGGGTCATAGAGGCAATTTAAGTCTTAAAAAAACAGCTATGTAAAATTTGGACTTTTGACCCCCTATATCTCCGTAACTACTGGGTTCCCAGAACAAAAAAATTATCGCAGTGACGAGGAGAACAAATTCCTTTCGGCGTCGTTAAGGGTACTTCTACACACTTTATATATCTTAACGCTAATAGCATACTCACATTTCGCCAGTTTTGTTAAAAGATGATGCTCTGCATTCGACATTTTAGGAACCGGGGTCAAGAATTTATTGTCAATCTTAATTGGGTTCAAGAAATGTCCTGTCCGTGTACAAAATAGCCGATAAACTACATATATTTATTAAATAACGTACTCCCATTCTTTAGTTTAGCTGGTCGGCAGATCCCGACTGTGCTGGCAATGGGCTAGCAACCAACCGGCAATGACATTTGCAGAACTGACATTGACACAAAAACTATGAGTTATTATTAGATTTGCGCGTAAACAGTTCGTATTTTTTCTCATACGCATATCTGATGATTTGAATTTATTCTAATTGTGTATGTAAATTTTGTAAAATAACTACGAGTAAGTATGACTGTATTTTTTAATTTTACACACAACTTTCTGTTACATTTTTACACCCTATGCGATTAAACTATGACAATCGCTTTCAGAGTGTATCTTCTTTGTATAAAAACGTTTACTAGTTGCTCTGATATCTGGTATCTATGTCTTCGTATCGCTGGCACGCATTATATTCCGGTCCGACTACATTGTTTATGCCTTGGTGGGCAGTATAGAAGGTGGGGCATAGTTTGTGACATAGCTTCACAACCACTACCCGCCACTGATCTGTCAAGGTATTTGGGTATGCAAGCGGTTTAAGGAGTTCGAAGTGGACCACTAGACGTTGGAATCTGCAGGAAGATGCTTTCTTGGTGGTAGATTGTGACAAGGCCTGTATCCTAGCAGTGGAACCATTTATAGGCTGATGATGATGATGACGATGATAAGATTGTAAGTGGGAGGTGGAAGAGACAGGTATTTTGCTACAGTTTGCTTCAAGCGTGGGCTGGGTTTCCTAGTAGGGACGTGGTGAATTTTAGATATCGGATAATTTTGACGGCACGGTTAGCGCAGTGGCTGAACAATTGGACTGCTGCGCTGCGTGTGTAACAAATATTTGTATGGCCTATAGATAGTTGTTTCGGGTCTGGGTGTATTTGTTTATGTGAGTTTAAGTGTTTGTGAGAAATTACTAGTGTGGGGCAACGTTTTTAAAAAAAAAAGAAATCATCCCAGTAGTAAAGCAAAGCCATAGGATAAAGTAAACACCAAAAAATATGAAAATAAACACATTTAAATAAATTCAGACGGTAATCGATGACAGGTTGTGGCAGATAAAATATACTAAAGCAACTTTTAATTATATTTCAACCTTGATGAAGATTTAAATAAATAAACGTTGTAAGGTGCAGTGGAAAAATAAGATTCACGTTTCACTTTAGCGCGATGTTTTCTTGCGGTAAATGATCTACAACGTTTGAAAATCAACAGAAACACGACTAGGTACCTAGTGACTTTCAGGACTACGGGGTCTAAAATGGCCTCTTTAGCAGATCATAACATGAATTGCGTTGAAATTCGTAAAATGGTCACAGACGCAGTTACTATTACAATAATAAAAATATATATGGTGTAAAAGTACCCTTAACGCAAACAAAGGGCACTTGTTATCCCCACCACTGCGATATTTTTTTTGTTCTAGACCATACCTGGGAACCTCCTAGTTACGGAGATATTGGGGGCCAAAGTACCAAATTTTTCACAGCTATTTTTGTAAATACTAGTTTTTCAGGTTATAACTTTACTTAAATTACCTCCATGACCCGTTCACTATTCAAAGCATCCACTAGCACAATGATTTAAAAGTGCCACATTGAGTTTTACCGTAAAATTTGATTTTTAACCCCAAAAAAAAAGTCGTTTCCCAGCAAAAAAATTTGCGTAGGGGTACTTTACACCCTGTATTGGTGTTATAAATATTGGAGGTACCAAGGTTTGTGGGAGTCAGGAATCCAAACTAGGATACCCTTTATAGTCCATTTTACGAACTTCAACGCAATTCATATTATGATCTGTTTAAGTGGCCATCTTAGGGCTGCTGTAATGACTACAAAGATCTACAAATTACAGTCGGGACTAGCGGCTGAACGTGCTTTCCGATACACAGGGGGAAACTCGGTAAGTTACATTGTAATGGGTTGTTCATTAACCGACCAACCCTGGAAAACACAGCTTAACCTGAAGATCGATCCGAGAAGCTGCTTTTATTTAGCCACAAACTCCTGATATTCATCCTATAAGCACGTATAATACAATATGCCTTTTATTCGATAGATATGCTAATAAGAGTGCACGTTCCACTCATGAACACATCTCACGTTTTACTTTTTGGAAGTTTTAACAAAACGCGACCACGTTTCCGAGATACGCCATTTTTCCCCCAAATGGCTCATGTTTTAACGAAACGTCAGGCCTGAGTGAGATCTTTATCTAAAGGGGCGGAATGACAGCTTTATTCTTGGATGTAATTTTATTCTTGGTAGGCATTGTGACTTACGAACAGTAAGTCGTGGGTTCGAACACAGGCAGGCGCAATACTTTGTGTAATTTATTTCATCTCCGCTGCGCTCTAAACGGTAAAGGAAAACATCGTGAGGAAACGGCATGTCTTAGAACCAAAAAAATCGAAGATATGTGACATCTACCAACCCTCACAGGGCCCGCGTGGTGGATTATGGCGATTATAGCTGATTCCTCTCCTAGAGAGGAGGCCTGAGTCCCTGAAGTGGGAACATTTTAGGCTAATGATGATGATGAGGCATTGTTGTTTCTGGAAAACCTGACAAATGAAAGGTTCTGACTTGAATAGACCTCGTGGGAGTTTTTATCAATGACAAAATGCCTGCACCGCTTTCAGAGCATGATACAAATGATGAGCTGCGAATAGCTCTTCAGTATCCTCCGAGTAGAGGAAGACCAAAGAAACGATGGATGGACTGTGTGAAGGATGATATGGCTAGAAAGGAGGTCACTGTTGAGATGGCGAGAAATAGAGAAGTATGTAAGAAGAAGACATGTTGGGCCGACCCCAAATAAATTGGGATAAGGGCAGGAGAAATATAATATCTTCGCACCACTGGTCGGACAAAATTAAATGTCTCATCGGTTCGGGAAGATGATGAAGAAATGACAAAATCAAAACTTGTCGTGTTAGTCTTCCTTCGTATTCGTGTGATGAGGGCCTAACCTACCTTTTTTTTTTGGGTGTGGGATATCATCAAATGACTTCTCCCGTTCTGGCCAGAGCGATAGGGAGTTCAGACTTCTACTGACTAAAAACCACCCATGTTTTTTCTTTGCCCTTTTGCCGAGACCGCGGTATCTCTTTCGAACAACCCGCAGCCCCGACGAAAGTTGGCCCTTCCTGTTGTTGCTGACACCTATTTGAGGTGGTCGACACGGCCTGTCGTCGTCATAAGACGGACGGACGGCGAGCTAGCCCATTACTCACCGTGCACAGGCCCGCGTCTACGGTGGCCGGAAGCCATCTCGTGGCCCCCGACACCCGGAGCGTCTCCCGCGGGGCCTAACCTACCTGACTTGGCTTTCCATTCCGTGGAGAAATATCTGTCAGACATGCTGGTTATATAGACGTGTATGGTATAATATGAATATTATAGTCGATAGTTGTGGTATTTTATTTATTTCTGTTCATTTATTTACTTTTGTTTGGTAGGAACATGTTACCTGCCCGTTTATTAATGATGCCATTATGAGTCTGGTGAACTATAAATACAGGTTTTTCAGTACAGTATATTACATGTACTCGTATTTTTCCATTGTAAATAAAAAAGAAAATAAAAATAATTATGTAAAAAAAATAAAAATCTTTTACAGAATTACGCTTTTCCATAATCCTGGTGATTTCAGGTACCTACGTATACCAAAGCAGACTATATTAATTTCATTTAGTTCTTTGTGTGTTCGCTTTCGCAGAATTCAGTAGAAGTTTAACATGATAAACTTTATATCAACGTAGTTTTTGCTTTGATGAACTTTGTGTGCGATCCCGTTTTCAAACTGGCTAGGACCAATTTCATTTATAAAGTTATGTGGAAATGTATTCATATATGTGTATTCGCTTGTTATGTGATTAAGATGAAATGCAGTGACTGATGCCGCATGTATTTCTTTGAAAAAATAACACTTGCTTAAATAAGTGTTTAACTTGTTAACAATAATTGAAACAAGGCGGGTTAGGCAGATGGATCAAGGGCCTAATTCAGAAGTGTGCTATATAAAGTAGAAGGTTCCTGTCTCTGGACTTCTACCACCTGAAGCTTGGATCCTGCTTCCGACACCGGGAATAAAATAAAATATACAATTAAATACATGAAAACTAAAAAAATCACCATCTTTATGCGTTTTAAAACTGACATTGTCACTAACTTTATTATTAACACATGTAACGGGATATTTACCATGTTTCATTCCGTTCCCATTTTGAAATAGACTTTATTATTATTATTTCGATTTTCCGATATTTCAGCGCTAACATCCGTTGAGGTTGTGGTTGTTGGTTGTATTTTAACATTAGTTTATCCGTGACCATGGTGCTTGCAACAGCGCCGAAATGTCGGAAACTCGAAATAATAATAATAAAGTTTGTTTCAAAATGGGAAAGGAATGGGATGAAAAAAATAATAAACATGTTAAATATTCCGTTACAAGTGTTCATCTCCATTGCATAGCAATGGAGAGAGCTATGCTCGGAGTTTCTTTGCGTGATCGACTTAGAAATGAGGACATCCGCAAGAGAACCAAGGTTACCGACATAGCCCGAAGAATTGCCAAACTTAAGTGGCAGTGGGCAGGGCACATTGCTCGCAGAACGGATGGCCGATGGGGCCGGAAAGTTCTGGAGTGGCGACCGCGAACCGGAAGACGTTGCGTTGGAAGGCCTCCCACTAGGTGGACCGATGACCTGGTGAAGGTTGCGGGGATCCGCTGGATGCGAGATGCACGGGACCAGACAATGTGGCGACACTTAGGGGAGGCCTATGTCCAGCAGTGGACGTCTTTCGGCTGAAATGATGATGATGAAGTGTTCATAATTAACGTCATGTTTATTATCTTTACTAATAAGCTTCACGTACTAAATACCTTAAGGCTCTCCACAGAAGCACGCATACACGAGTAGATAAAGTTCACGATACTTGGAAACAGTGTGGAGCAAGCCTGCAGTGTTGAGAACTTTCAGGATGAAACAGTTTTTGATACGGCTAACGAAACAACACTTCAGTGATGTAATGTGTACTGTGAAATTGTGTTTCTGTGAGAAATATAGATTGTGTAGATTAAGTATGTGAAAATTGAATTTTATTTTGTTTTACGGAAACTGGATATTAATGTTCATGGATGTAGAGGGAGAGGATGGCCAAAGAAAAGATGGATGGATTGTGTGAGAAATAATATGAAACAAAAACTGGCCAAGTGCAAGCCGGACATGCACATGAAGGGTTCCGTGCCTTTCTAGTAGATATTGAGAGATTTTCCATGTTATTTGAGCACCATAAGCTTCTTATAGGTTTTCCTGTAATCTATAAGTGTCGAACTAATTTCTGTATTTTTTTCAAAATTTTAGTCTCAGTAGTTTCGGAGATAAGGGGGGGAATGGTCGGACAGACAGACAGACAGGCACACAAGTGATCCAATAAGGGTTCCGGTTTTTCCTTTTGAGGTACGCAACCCTAAAAAGGAGTAAATGATGCCGACTGACAGGGGAAAGTGGAAGAAGAAAACGTTTTGCGACGACCCTAAGTAGAATAGGATAAGGGCAGGATGATGATGATGTTTCAGGAAACGGTTTCCAGTTGTACTGCAAGCGGGTAATTGAAATAGTAATTACATGACTTCTTGTGAAATTAGATTGTTCAAATTAAAATAAAACCACCACACTTTTACAGATAATCATCATTGCATGTGTATTTCGAGCACTAGAATAAGGGAGTAATTGCAATGCTGGATTTAAACTAGTTTATTTTCTACAAACTTTTTAATTGGCTGCAGTATAAGTTTTTCCAGGATCAAAGCTCAATTAACCTCACTTTTTAATAAAATGTTTTTCCAGAATAGAGTACGGAATTCGTTCATAGCAGGATGATAAATAAACTAACAATGTAAAATTTTTACAAACATTTTCACTTTTCAACCGTAATGGATTTAATATTTCACAAAATTGACCATCATAATAATTAAGTTATTAGTGACACGATATCAATGAATAAATAAATAATTTAATGAGTAAATTGAAACATTTTGTCGTGCTGGCTGTTTATTGCGGAAAAGTTATTAATGATTCGACAGTGGACAGATTACCACACTGGCATTGCATAGTTTATACTAATACTAGCTGATGTCCGCGGCTTCACCCGCGTGGATGTCGGTCAAATTATATACTAATACCTTCCTCTTGAATCACTCTATCTACTAAAAAAAAACCGCTTTAAAATCCATTGCGTAGTTTTAAAGATTTAAGCATACATAGGGATATAGGGACAGAGAAAGCGACTTTGTTTTATATGATTTGATGATGCGGTCGATAATGATTTTAATGACCAGCGGTTGGTAAGGCAAGTATTGGTTCATTAGTGGCTCATTGTTGATAATGTTAGAGCTACACTGATCTTTGTGAATAATAGGGAAGTTGACTGACTAAAAAAAGTATTGTTCTGTTTAGTCCGTCTGTTAGATTATCGAAAAATATTGCATACATACGTGTTTTTTGTTTTATCAAATTAATAAAACGTGTCAAAGATCATGAGTGGGGTTGGTGACGTCACAAAAATGTACTAAACTATGACGTCGCGCAACTTTTCGAAGCACTGTATCGTATTCATTTATTGTTTACGTGAAAAAATAAAAATACGTGTCCAATATTTTTTTTAATCTATCCGACAGACTAATTAGGTTTTTTTTTTTGTCAACTACTCTATTCTTTGTCAATAAAGAATTAATAATGTTTAAGGCCTCTGAAAGATCCCGTCGGGGCTGCGGGTTATTCGCAAGAGATACCGCGGCCTCGACATGAAGGGCTAAGAAGGAACATGGGTGGTTTTTAGATAGTCGTAGCTAGATTAACTTTCAAAAGACCTCGGAATATCTCGATAACTTTGGAATATTTCAGTTCAAAGTTTAGTGTGACCACTAAAATTGAAAATCACCCACAAAGAATTTAAAATCACCCAAAATCTACCTTTAGGGCGCTTCCTATTTCATGGCACTAAAACATACATACATACATACTCGCAAAATGTAGGCCGTAACCCTTCGGGGATTACAGGCGTGATGCAATGTTTTATAGAACTACAATATCCGTACAATAACTGCTGCTAATAAACGTTTTAAAACTTAATCATCAGTGTATATTGAAACAGCGCGCTCTGCCGGCTTAATAAGCCAACTAGCGGCATCCGATTGCCTCGGGCTGCGCAAACACGCGGGATTATGGCGCGGTGTACGTATAACGCCATCTTATAGGTATAAGGCTACGTGCAAACCTGCATTAAACAGTTTTTAGAAGAATATACAAGGTGTAAACGAACCGTCGCACATAGGGGTATTTGATACTAAAACATGGCCAATAATCAGATTTTGAAGTTTGCTATTATAACAATATTATTATTTCGTAGAATAGTATAATACATTGTGCACATTATGGCGGCCATCTCAATGCGCCAGAGTTAGTAATTGATCAGTAGCATCAGTCGGAACATAGCTATTGTCTAGAGAGCACGTTTTGTTCTTGACGCCTTAAAAAATCAAGCTTTACGCAGTGATATAACAAAAAAATTAAGTGCTAATGACAAGTGTTGATGATGGATTCTGGTGATGGAGGTATGTAGCTTATTTTATACATTGTTTTACTAATGTTTATATCTTTTGAATCGTTTTTGTGGCATAAATTAGAAACAGTAAAAATTGTGGAAAAATATCGAAAAAGCGTAATAAATGAGTAACTTTCTTATATTTCCGGACTAGTCCGATTAGAAAAAGTAACAGAATCGTAATCAGGGATAATCTGGAAAGTTAATAATGAACAAAAATGTTGCGGAAACAGAGCGTTTTTTTTTTAATGTTTTTTTTTACTTTTAAGCTCGGATTCTTATCTTTCCTGCATACGTACATTGCCAAGAAAAAAACTCAACCGTTTTGTAGTGAAACTATTGAACTGCTGCACCCTGTGGAATTTGGAGTGAAAGCGGAGGTATTCTGGACGAGGAAAATTCGGAAAATGATGAATATCGTGAAAGTGATTAAAGTAGATTTTGTATTGAGTATGCTTTTATTAAAATGTATAAGTCTGTCTTCTTTTGTGTTTTTATTTAATGTCAATCTAATTTTGATAACAATTTTGCTGAGAAAAGTTTAAAAAATATTTTTGGCCATATTTTAGTATCAAATACCCCTATGTGCGTCGGGGCTGCGGGCCGTTCGCATGAGATACCGCGGCATAAAGACATAAAGGGCTAAAAAGGAACATGGGTGGTTTTTAGTCAGTAGAAGTCTGACACTCCCTTTCGCTCTGCCCATGAGCGGGAGGGGTTATTCGATGATTTTCCCCTCCTCCAAAAAAAAGGTGTAAACGGACCCTATACGAAGCCGTCAACCAAGCATTTTAAAACTAGGTGCCAAACCTGGTTTTTTACTGCTTTGAGCCTCACCTCGTCGTGAGGAAACCAGCATGCCGTAGATACATTTCTCGACAGCATGTACAGCCAATTCACAGGTCCATTGACAACATTAAAACTCGAACAACAGGTTAGGCATTAATCACACGATAAAGCAATAACCCTCCTTTTGGGCTTAGCCGCAGTCGGGTAAAAACTGCATTGAGCAAGCATGGTAATCAATGTTTATTCATTCCATATGTACGGAGCTCATGACTCCCACCCTCCCTTGTTAAACAAAATTAACCAGGAAAGCAATTATTATTTAAACCATAATTATTGCAAGTACTTGTACACTCATTACAGTGATTTATTAAAACGACGAGTACATTACAGCGTTTTACGACCAGCCCGCATAAATTGTAAGGTTAAATCTGTGACGGCATAATATATCGTGTCATAATATCTATACCGCTTTATAACGCCAGTAAAACATAATTATAAACTCATACTTATGTGTTTCATGAGAGAGGTAGAAAAACTATAGCGAAGACTTTTCCACCATTAAAATTTGGTTGTTTCACTGCGGAGAAAAAGTGTGTTCCTACATCATCGTCATCCCGTCACCTACAATAGGGATGTTTACTGACTATCTATATCTATATCTATACATATAATAAATCTGTAGAGAAATCGTTTTTGTACATCGAAAATATTTAAAAAAAAAATTGTCAGGGTATTAAAGTATAACCAACAGAACACATTTCCAGCATTTTTGGAATTTTTGTCTGTTTGTCTGTTTCGATGACTAAGCATCACGTCAAATTTACGAAACGAATGTAGGTAACTTTTAAACATAAATATTGTGCGTAACTTGGGCTATTACTTAGTCTTTGTTTCATCGTAATCGGTGCTCTCTATCAAAAGATATATGAATTTATAGTTTTCAAGAAGAACTTATCGTTATGGTCAAGAATGAGACAAGCAACGACATCTATTGAACGAATATGGTACTTATTACTAAATGCCTTCACAAGATAACTTTAAAAAAGTTATGATAGCAAAAGGTACATAGATATAAGTCTAAATGACGCTGCTTTCAAAATCTACATAGCCTAAACCTTATAGTGTTTGATCGCTCTTTTTTAGCAGTTTATCTTCGTCTTCGACAGATGGCGTTATTCATTTGATGTCATTTTCTGAACCGCGGTGATAGTAAACATACACACATTATGTTTCGTGAATAGTCAACAAATAAAAATTTACCAATTACACAGTATTAAAATACTATTTTTTTAAACTAAATTAAAATTAGATAAAACCCAAGACATATTTTTTTTTGTACCGTGTGGGAATCGAACCTGCGACACGCAGTGCTACTGTTAATCGTCCAGCCATTGCGCCAACCATGTCGTCATATAGATGTGGTGTGTTGTTAGCCCTATGTGTCGAGGCCGCGGTATCTCTTTCAAACAACCCGCAGCCCAACGGGCGTCGGTCCTTGGGGGCCCCTTTAATGTTGCTGACATCTCTTTGAGACGCGCGTGGAACACGAACGCGCCTCCATCGTCATAGGACGGACGAACGATTAACTAGCCCGTTACTCACCGTTCACAGGCCCGCGCCTACGGTGGCCGGAAGCCATCACGTGGCCCCCGATGCCCGGAGCGTCTCCCGCGGCGGCTGGGACGAGAGGTTGTCTCCCTCTCACGTTCCGCCACCTCTTTCGCTAGCATTACTGCTTCGGAGAAGGAGGTGGCGGCCATTTCAGATTCGATGTCCCAGATTCGGTACAGGTACCCTCTCGAAACACCCTCTAATCCCCCCTTTTTTTTGTGGTTCGTAAATTATCAAATGACTCATCCCGCTCTGGGCGGAGCGGAAGAAAGTGTCAGACTTCTACTGACTAAAAACCACCCACGTTCCTTCTTAGCCCTTTGTGTTTCGGGGCCATGGTATCTCTTGCGGACAACCCTCAGCCCCGGCAGACGTCCCTTTGGGGCCCTTTAATTGTTGCTGACATATCTTTGAGGCGCGCGTGGAACACGAACGCGCCAACGACAATCTGTCTGCACGTCGACTATAATGTACCTGTTTCAAATTTCTTCAAGATCCGTTCGGCCGTTCTGACGTGGTTGATTAACAAACACCCATCCATCTAAACTTTAGTATTAGACATAGTCAGTACTTTGCATTACTCTCTTCTTATTTTCTACAGCGTCAGTAAGTTAACGCAGGGCAATGATTAAATGTACTTTTATCTAAGCGACGCATTTTAGTTTCCGACAAGCACGCGAACGAAGTCGCGGGCACAGCTAGTAGAAAATAAGATTCTAATTAGTCCGTCTTTTAGAAAATCGAAAAATATTTGATACGTATTTTTTGTTTTATCAAATCAATAAAAATTGAGGAAGATAAAACGCGTCGAAGATTTGAGTGGGGGGGGGGGGGGGGGGTTGTGACATCACTCACCGTTAAAAAATCTCATACTAATGTCTTAGAATATGACATCACGGGAGTTTTCAAAGCACTGTATTGTCTTCATTGTTTGTTTACGTGAAAAAAGAAAAAATATGTGTCCAATATTTTTTGGAAATCTATCTGACGGACTAATTAGTTTTTTTTTGTTAACTACCATAATATGGTGGATCTTCGAATAAGGTACTTCCTAAGTATATGTACGCTGCCTCCTACCTCAGCCATCCGTCACAGTTGCATTCTGCATTTATCAAGGGTAAATATGTCATATTACACTGTAATCAATGTTATAGATGTCTACAATGTCATTCTAAATTAAAAAGTAGGCGTTTATGTCAAATTACAAATAAACTATAGTGTCGGTTCTACCGTAAACCTACCTACGTTAGGTGCTCTAAATACTATTAATAAGCCACAAGCTCCTCCTCGTCCTTTTCATCCTGTGGAGTAGAAAAAAGAATTGTAAAAAAATTCCTAACGTCAAATAAGAGTAGCACCGAACATAACCCACTGCTGACGCAAGCTACTATCTGTAACACTTAGTATATTATAAGATAACGCAGGAGTTTCCTTATCTGATATTATTAAACCCTTGTAAACCGATCACCCGTTATCAAAACATTTGGCGGGTATATGAAAGGCACAGGTACACGCGGAAGGATATAAATATAGATATTGTCAGGAGCGCGGGAAGCGGATGTATGAGGGACGCACAGATCAAAAAGGAGTGGCAGAAAAAAGGGGAGACGTATACCCAACAGTGGGTGATTCCGGGATGAAATGATGATGATGATGACACGCAGAAGGTACACACATCAAAAGTGTCTAGGGATCAACATTTATTTTTGCAATAACTTTTCTCCTGATTGATATTAATTAAAATTTTCTTTAAGGATTCATCAAATAAAGTGTTTTCGTTTGTCACAGTAACGATAAACCAAGTCACCTTTGCATTAATAAAGAAATTTGCCATTTTCCTAATAAAGGGATTTTTGACATTTGAACCACTAACATTAAAGTTCGAAAAAAAGACTGAAATAACAGTTTTCTTTAAAATTTTATTGGGTAACTTAAACAATTAATAATCCGTGTTTCTACCGCGAACACTAACAACACAAGAACATCGGTTTGGCATACTCAAAATGAGTTCATCCAAATCACGCTGTGGAATGGCCGCCCATGGTCGTTGCAACAACAAAAAAAGGTCTTCTTGCGACTGGATACCCTCCATTTTCGGCAGAGCTCTTCTCTGTAGCATATCCCATGCATGCTCAATCGGGTTCAAGTCTGGCGACTGAGCAGGCCAGGGCAGGACATTGATGTTAGCTGCGGCGAGAGTCTGTCTTACAACTCTTGCGGTGTGCGGTCGTGCATTATCATGCATTAACTGAAATAAGGGACCGATTTGCACTTGTAGAGGAACGATGACGTCTGATACAATCGTCTCAGCATAAATTTGAGCGTTGAGGTTGCCTCTGATCCAAATCAACTCAGTTCTTCCGCCGATCCAAATACCCGCCCATACCATGATGGTTCCACCACTATAAGGATGGACTTCCTGGCAGGATTTTAATCGCTGTTGGCGTCCAGGGGTTCTCCAGTGTCGTATACTTCTTGTATCCGGTCTCATACCAAAACGAGACTCATCAGAAAAGCACACGAAACGCCATTGTTCTTCTGCCCAATTTCTGTGTTCAAGAGCCCATTGATATCGAATCCTACGATTGTGCATTGCTATAGGTGGTACCCGTAGCGGTCTTCGGGAATGAAGGTTCACTTCATGCAAGCGGTTTCTGACTGTTTGGTCGCTAATTAAGTTCCCTGAAGAGTGATGAAGCCTCACGGCTAACATCATGGCGGTTATTGTTGGAGCTCTTCGAGTTAAGATTTGAGTCCTGCCCTGGCCTGCTCAGTCGCCAGACTTGAACCCGATTGAGCATGCATGGGATATGCTACAGAGAAGAGCTCTGCCGAATATGGAGGGTATCCAGTCGCAAGAAGACCTTTTTTTGTTGTTGCAACGAACATGGGCGGCCATTCCACAGCGTGATTTGGATGAACTCATTTTGAGTATGCCAAACCAATGTTCTTGTGTTGTTAGTATTCGCGGTAGAAACACGGATTATTAATTGTTTAAGTTACCCAATAAAATTTTAAAGAAAACTGTTATTTCAGTCTTTTTTTCGAACTTTAATGTTAGTGGTTCAAATGTCAAAAATCCCTTTATTAGGAAAATGGCAAATTTCTTTATTAATGCAAAGGTGACTTGGTTTATCGTTACTGTGACAAACGAAAACACTTTATTTGATGAATCCTTAAAGAAAATTTTAATTAATATCAATCAGGAGAAAAGTTATTGCAAAAATATATGTTGATCCCTAGACACTTTTGATGTGTGTATATCATATTGAATTGTGAAGTCTCTTAAAGTAGCTGTTCTTTTTAAGGCTTTCAAAGGAAAAACAGCTTAGTTCTAGTCAGTTTTTTCGTTATCATCAGCCTAATGTTCCCACTGCTGGGACAGAGGCCTCATCTCTTTGAGAGAGAATAGGCTATAATCTATGGGGGCCCAGTGCGGATTGGTAGATGTCACAAATCTTCGAATTTTTGGTTCTAGGACATGCCGGTTTCCTCACGACGTTTTCCTTCACCGTTTTTGAGAGCAGTGGTGATGAAATAAATTACACAAAAAAAATCACGTTTACTGTGATTGATGTTGGAAGTCTTTTTTTGTAAAAAGGTAACACTAGTACCTATAAGCCTAATCAGCCTTAATGTTCCCATAGCTGGGACATTATAGGCCTTCTCTCTATGAGAGGGAATGGGCTATGGTCCACCAGTTAGGCTCAGTGCGGTATAGTTAGTACTTATCACCTGTCGGTTTCACAATTAGTACATTCTCATTGTCCATGAAAAAAAATGTATGATACCAAATATTGTATGATATCGTATTGGACTGCCTCGTTGGTCTAGCGGTCATAAGTGCGACTGCTGAGCTGTGGGTCCTCGGTTCGAATGGAGGTCGGGGAAAATGTTGGTCATGGAGCGTGGATTCGTGTACAGTAGATTGCAATAGACTCGCCCCAATTACTTGAGGCTCAAACATAACTGACGAAATGTGATTGTACTATTAGGTACACCTCTGTCTAACCCTTCGGGGATTACAGGCGTGATGTTATATTATAGTATCCTTTATCTATTTGCTTGTTATTTATCTACGTTAAAGGAATATTATTGAAAAACGGCAGCATACTCGTAAACATTATAGCAAAAGAGCAAAACATGGCACGAAGATACAACAAAATTACACCGAAATTTCTAATGAAACCGTTGAATAATTTAACATATTGATTAGGGGCTGAACGCGAAGGTGCGGGGGGACCAATTAGCACGACAACTTCCTCCTCCGACCTCCGAGAGACAAACTTTCCTGAATGGAAGGAATTATTGATATGTAAGTACCTAAGTAGGCGTATTACCTGTGTGAATTAAGAATAGGAATTTACGAAAAGTATGAAATACATGTGAAAGTATTACCTTTAATTCACACAACATAACATCACGCCTGTAATCCCCGAAGGGATAGGTAAATGTACCCACTAAGTACACCCACGTACAGTCATTTGAAGAGCTTTGACAGTCCTTACAAGTAGTCAGTGGCATGAAAGTCTGACATCCAGTGTTACCAAGGGGTATCATATTACCTAATACTAATTTGTGGAGGTCACATAGAAAGTCGCTACATGTAAAATAATGGTATTCAGATGCACCCGGTTACAGTGGAAGTCTCCCAACTTAGTTGGGAGAAGGCAAGGCAGATGATGATAAATAAAATGATGTTGTAATAATAATAATTTATTCATTAAACAGAATACAGACAGCTCCACTGTTTTAGTAACAAAATAACTTAGCCTATGTTAGTAGTTAATAATAATTTTAAAATTATTGAACAGACAAACACGATTCACAAACATTTATACAAGAAATCCTTACAATACTAGAATGTTAGTAACAATAGAACTTATAAAACTTTGTTAGTACTTATATTCTACTATAGACAAAGTGGTTTTCATGGTTAGTTGGTTGAATTTTTTTGTGGTTTTATGTTGTGTAATTTAACTGTCAAAACACGTCTGCAATATCATGGCAACCTCAACCACACCTTTATTGCTAAATTAAACAATTTAGTTCGGCTTCCTTATCTACCTCCAGATACTATAAACGAACTACTTCTATAACGATCTATCTCTTCCAAAGTATGTACACATATCTACCCCTAAGCAATTTACAGACAGGTAAAGACAGGTTATTTAACCCTACCCTGCAGCAGGCACCGAATATCTAAATACTCGCACATTCAACTACCGTTTGTTTGCTCCGGGCCCGGTCGCGCGACCGATGTTTACCAACCCTGCTTTGTCAGGGGTGACACTTTACTAATTGCATTTTAGATAAATCCCTCGGGTATTGCAGGGTTAAATAATAATATATTAAGGGTTTAATTAGTTTCTATATCGGTTTTTAGTGATTGGTTTTGTATTGATCGGTTATGTGCTATCTAACACTAAAAGCTTATATACAGTCGCATTTGTAAGTCGCGTTATCATGATTGAAACCTCTAGAGGGATTAATCATGAAGCAAAAAGAGGAATATATGGAGAAGCCCTTGTTCCCTCTTAACTTTAAGATTTTTGACATTAAGTCCGCCTATGTTCGGTTTTTAGGGTTCCGTACCTCAAAAGGAAAAAACGGAACCTCTATAGGATCACTCGTGTGTTTGTCTGTCTGTCTGTCCGACCACTACCCCCACCCCCCCCCTTTTCTCCGAAACTACTGAGCGTAAAATTTTGAAAAAATACAGAAATTATTTCAACACTTATAGATTACAGCCTGTAATCTATAAGTGTTAAATTGACAGGAAAGGTCCTATAAGAAGTCTATGGTGCTAAAATAACATGGAAAATCTCTCAATATCTACTACATGGTACTTGTACAAGAAATTTAATAACTAAATAAATAAACTTTCAGAAAGTGCCCCCATGACATCATGAACGCAACTTATAAAATACCTAGATAAGTAGCAAGTATGACGACCCGTATGAAAATAAGACGTACCATTTTTTGACTACCTACCTACTATGACATCATAAGCACTATTTAGTAACAATACTAAAAAAGTTTTTGTTCCTTAAATGTCCAGAACCCAGTTCTTGAGCTGTAACGATGGTTGTATAACCAAATTAGGTAACTACGACATCCATTGAAATGTTAGATTTAGCGTGCACTTGTTAGAGGACGCAATTTTATTTTCGCACAAAACTTTTTTATTTTGGTTCTACGACTAAAAGTTACGTGACAAAAGTTGTAGATAATCGTATTTGCAACAAAAATGTTCACTAATTTTTGTTGTGAGACCTATAGTT
Organism: Diarsia brunnea; assembly: GCA_949774965.1. NCBI lineage: Eukaryota > Metazoa > Arthropoda > Insecta > Lepidoptera > Noctuidae > Diarsia > Diarsia brunnea. Next base: position 5,954,886 of record OX459015.1, on the reverse strand, counting down.
CGCCAGATAAACCATAAAAACCATTTAAACCACCTCTTTTTCTAAGATGGCGGCCGTGGGACAAGGGTTGCAACTTGCAACCCCACAAATTTGGATTTAACTTGAAACTCCCTTGATATCTAAAAAATAAAATTGCGTCCACTGACAAATGCACGCTAAATGTAACATTTGAGTGAACTAACAGTAGCCATTGCTCTTGCGTCATCTAGGTATGTCTATATTTATGTCCATAAATCATGAGATAATACATAATGAGAGTATTATGAGATTATAGTTCACGCTCAACTAAGTAGGTAGTGCTGATAATATTTCAGCGGTCACAAATGCACGCGCCGTTGAGTCGCAATTAGGTATGGCGATGTATATGAGGCATATATATACATCGGTTCAGATTTATGATGTGCTAACTGCTAATGTGCCAGGGTAATGTAGACGGTACTAACTTTATGTCGTTTTTACTAGTCATATAAGTAGACATTTATGTGTTTGGGTGAGGAGAGACGAGAGGAGTTTTGACGAGAAAACGTCTTGTAAAGTGATGAACGCCGGCTGCACTTACGAAAAACTGGCCAAGTGCAAGTCGGACTTGCACATGAAGGGTTCCGTACCATTGTAGTAGATATTGAGATATTTTCCTTGTTATTTTAGCACCATAGACTTTTTATTGGTTTTCCTGTAATCTATAAGATTTATACTAACTTCTGTATTTTTTTCAAAATTTTAGGCTAAGTAGTTTCGAAGATAAGGGGGTGGGAATAGTCGGACAGACAGACACGCGAGTGACCTTATAAGGGTTCTCTTTTTCCTTTTGAGGTACGGAACCATAAAGGCATGACTCATTGTCACGTTCCGCCTGAGTCGAGCTTCCAAGCGAAAGAGAGGCACGATCGGCCAAACCGCACTGAAAAAAAAAAGTGTTTGCTTTAATAAACATCTTGTTTATTGTGATCACGCATCTTGACTCCATACGAGCCTACTAAGATCTTGACTTCTGGAACTATGAGAACTTTGTTAAATTATCATAGTTCCGTCTACTAAGTAATGAATTGGTTTAATCACGGGAAATTAATTAAATCAGCTCAAATGTGTTGTCACATTAACACACTTGACTTGTAGATTCAACTAAGATCTTGCACGAGACGTCTGTGAAACGTTATCAGATCAATGAAATTCGTAAGTTGTTTCAACTAAGATCTTGCATCAAGTAACCGTAATAAACTAATTATTTCAACTAATCTCATATTCGTCGTAGACATGAGTCGTTGTCATATGAACTACCTGTGTTCGTCAAACTAAGTCAGTGTCTCTTGCATATTAACAAAGTAACTTTACTGCAATAACTAAAATCTTGCATCAAATAACCGTGATGAACTGAAGAAATTAATAAATTTCAAAACGAGAACAAGGTATAAAGTTATTGTTTATTAACGTTTAACCGCATGATCGCCTATCATTAGATAGGTCATACCTACCTACGCAATATAGGTAGTGATCTAAGATGAAACTATTAGAGATAATTATACCAGCGAACACATTTTGATCAGTAGGTCGTCACCGTTCAAAATTAATAGAATAGAATAGAATAGAATACATTTATTTTCAGGTAACAAAGACCCATAGACAAATACCTTAACCTAAATATACGTACTAATAACATTTGTGTTAGTATAAATAACTAAAAACTATGTTAGTATCACTTCACTTCACTTGCACGATACTTAGTGCGATCTTGTGGAATTAGTCCGTTTGTCCGGTAGTAATGGTGTGGTCTGCAAATTATCTATTATCCTACTAACAAAATTAACCATAAGTAGCTCCCATGTCCTTAATAATTCGGCGACTTCGTCCATGTTTATTTATAGCACTCACGACTGTTTTCTAGGGTAAAATATAAAATTGTCACACAAGACTCAGACGCAGACGCCGGCGAACTTGTCAAAACGCGTGCGTTTGTTCAATGTTCAATATTATTTGGTCGTCTATGAGCAATGGGGGGTTGGAGAGGCGCGGGGAGCATCGCGTTTAGTTGACTTTACAAAGCGTTAATAAATGCGACCCTTCACTTGTTTGATTTAACTATGCAGCCTCTTTATTCAACCATGCTCGTTGTTAAAAACTATTATTTAAATTTTATAATGCTAACAAGTTGCTTATTACCTTCATGGTAATATTATTTGATATATAAGAGTGAAAAGTAAAATCAAACAAAAGCATATATGATGTGACAAACACCGTAGATTATACTGAACATGTGCATATTAGTCGACTTAAATAAAATGAGATTGTTCTGGCAACTATGGTGTATTGTTTAAAGTAAATAGATAAATAATTATTCCAAACATTTTAATGCCAACTAAGAGAAAATGTATCTTAGTTAGTGTGCAGTTTTTTCAGTGCGTTTAGCTTGTTGTTTTCTTATGACGTTATCACTTAAAATTATCGTCCGTAAGCCGACTTTAAAGACAACCCTTTTTTTAACACTAATTTTGATCAACTAGTTATGTTCAATTACGCAAGTTTGTTTGTTGTAATGTCATGATGTCTTAGAGGTTGAAGGCTGGCCTCTCAGACACGAGATTGTAGGTTGATGCCTGTAATCTCCGAAAAGTAAGGCAGAGGTGTTCCTAATTTTACACCTACATTAACGTTAAACGTTAATGTAGGTGTAAAATCAGGTTCAGTCAGTCCCACGTAATCAGGGGCGAACCTATTGCTGTCAACCGGGCACTTATTAAGACGATATGACTGCTTCTAAGAAATTTCTGATGGAGAAACCTAATAATATTTGCTCACCCCGAGAATCGAAACCAGGACCGCATGCTCAGTAGTCGCTCTTGCGAACACTAGACCAACTTGGCAACTTTTCTAAACCAGTCTATTCACCTTTTTTTTGGAGGGTGGGAATTCATGAAATGACTCCTCCCGCTCTGGGCAGCGCGGTAGGGGGTGTCAGACTTTTGCTGACTAAAAACCACCCATGTTCCTTCTTAGCCTTTTGTGTCGAGGCCGCGGTATCTCTTTCGAACAACCCGCAACCCCGATGAAACCAGTCTATTCACCTAACAAGAGATTTTTTTTACCGACTTCAAAAAGGACGGGGTTCTCAATTCGTCGGAGACTTTATTTAATTTGTTTTTATTGCGTAATATTCACATACCGTGGTAACAAACCTACTTCTTGCGAAACATAAAAGTCACTCACGAAACCCATCACATAAAAACATTACGTAAATTGTTCCTACACCGTTATATATAACCGAAATGTATAGAAACAAGGTACCATCGTAAATCATAACTGAAATATTTTCGACATTTGTGACCGTCGCTTTTCAAGTACGAAACTGTCGAAGCAAATGCCCGATGTATTTATGTCACAGAAATTTTTCATAGCTCTGGAACTTGAAAAGTATGCTTTTGATATGATAATATGTTAGATTAGCTGCTGATGCCAGCGATCTTCGTACACGTGAATTATTTTCAAAATACAATTTTCCTATTTCAATCGGATTTCTTAACAATTTCATGGGCTTTTTATTTTGCACGGAACCCTATTTTTTTTCTCAAATTATATTAGTCTTTTTTTTATGGTGGGTGGAAAATCATCAAATAACCCCTCCCGCTCTTGGGCAGAGCGAAAGGGAGTGTCAGACTTCTGCTGACTAAAAAACCCATGTTCCTTCTTAGCCCTTCATGTCGAGGCCGCGGTATCTCTTGTGAACAACCCGCAGCCCCGACGGGAAATTATATTAGCCTACGTTACTCTTAAACAACAGCTATCTGCGATTAAAAGTGCCATAAAAATCGGTCCAGCGACTTTGTAGATTAGGCGGAACATTCAGAGACAAAAATTAAATTATTTTTTGTTTTATGTACTTTCCTATTATGAATTTAATAAAAAGCTGCAACTTTAAAATTACAAACAGACACTTCAATTTTTAACCGATTTCCAAGAGGAGGAGGTTCCCTATTCGTGTGTATATTGTTGTATAGATAGGTCTCTATGTATGTCAATGAGTGTATAGTGTTTGTGTCATGTAGGTAGCTAAACAATTTGAACCGCTTGCATTTTTCTCAATGCATACCCGAATAAACTCAATAGTTTACTATCGTTTTATTTGTCTTCGAAGTACACAGTGTCTATTTTTGTTTAAATACAGAACCGTGTGCTTTTCAATTTCCGAATAGAACCTATAGAATCATATTTTTATAGGTTTAATAATTATTGCTTGCAGTGGACGTGTCTCACACACTATATTACACCCACAGTATTAATTGGGCTGTGGAGGTCTGATAGGCAGTAGCTCTATGGAAAATACTGGTATGTATTTGGTTAGACTGGATCGATCCCAACATAGGAAAAGGCTAAGTAGATGGTAATTATATAGTGTCGGTACTCACCATAGATATAATAAATATTTCTAGGATACTCACAGATACATGAGATATTAGTTTTTATATTTTTATTACATCTCATGCTTTCATACATAACATCACGCTTGTAATCCCAGAAGAGTTAGGCACGGCAGAGGTGTTGTAGTACACTCACATTCCGCCAGTTACATTTAAGTCCCATGTAATAACGAGCCTTTTGCCATCAACCGGGCACAAATCGCGAACTCCGTGGCTGCTTCTGAGAAATTCCTGATGGAAAAATGTAATGACACTTTGCCTGTCCTTGGAACGGAACCCAGGATCTCATGCTTAGCAGTCACTAGACCAACAAGGCAATCACAACCTCTCTATACTATTTTATATCTCCTTAGTACTAGGTACGGTCAGCAACAGAAGTAGTCAAACATTTCGGAATTTTAATTATTTGATTTGCAGCTATTATTTTTAATGTTTAAGAAGATTATATTCTTTAAAATATTCCTAACTCTTCAATAAATTGTAAGCAACGAGTTATTGCTAACATTTTTTTTTATTAAAAACCATCTTAAACAGTTTAAACTTTGGGCAATGTTATTCTACTTCTGTTGCTGACCGTACTACAAGAAAACAGAGAAATCGTGTCTGCTCTGATCTTATACATACATGTCAAATCACTTTATGGCAGTACTGATTCTGCGAAATATTCCAAACTTAATGTGCCTATGTGGTTTACTACATATATATATGAATCAAGTACATAACTTCTCAGAGGTCTATTCAAGGCCTCCGCCACTACGTTTGTACGAATTTTAAGCTTCATTGAATCTATTTGAGAGAATTTAGGCACTTCTCTGAATTTGTATTATAGGTAGGCGCTTTGAAAGTACCTCTCACCACAAATTTAGAGAGATATATGTGTCGATGGATAGTAAATTAAACGTATGTTTTAACAGAAGGCTCTCAATTATTAATAAAAGGGAATTTTCTTTCAATCACACTAATAATGTTATAAAGGCGAAAGTTTGTGAGTGTGTATGTTTGTTACTCTTTCACGCAAAAACTACTGAACAGAATTCGATAAAATTTAGTACACAGGTAGTTTATAACTTGGATTAACACATATTAGTTTTTTGTCTCGATTTTATCTTCCCGTGGCATAATTTTCGAGTTGAAGCGGCCGCAGCCGCTGGTAACAGCTAGTTATTAATAAAAGGTAACTTTATTTATACGAATTCGTTCGTATAATATTTTTTGACACTATTAGGTAAGAATTGGAAGAAGTTAAGCTATTATATATTTAGATAACAATTAATTGGTTTAAAACGTAACTTCGATACCGATTTAAAAAAACTATATGTTTAAAAATCGGTGTAGACACATTAGGTAGGTTCTTTACGTAATCTATTTGTTTCGTCACTGCTGCTCTATAAACAGTGATAAAAACATCCATAGCATGTCATAACATTACCCGTTATTTTCGAAGTATTAGGCAGAGATGTTCCTGATAGAACACCCACGTTTCGCCAGTTATGTTTACATCCCATGTAAAAAGGGACGAGGCTATTGGCATCAACCGGACACAAATCCTGACTCCGTGGCTGATACGAGCCTGCGTGGTGGATAATGACCCGCTCCTTCTTACAAAAACGAGGTCTGAGTCCAAACAGTGGGAACATTATAAAGGGTGTAAAACTACCCTGAACGAAGCCGAAAAGCATTTGTTCTCCCCGTCACTTCACTGCGATATATTTTTTATTCTAGACTATACCTGGGAACCCCCTAGTTATGGAGATATTGGGGGTCAAAGTTCCAAAATTTTCATAACTGTTTTTTTATTACTTACAAGTTTTTCATGTTATAACTTTACTTAAATTACCTCCATGACCCATTTGTTATTCAAAGCATCCACTAGGACAATGTTTTAAGAGTGCTACATTGAGTTACCAACAACTAACCCAACCAACCAACCCACCAACCACCACCCACCAACTATGTTTTAATTATAATTTACTAGTGCTTCCTCTCTCCTAACTCACTTATTTTGCTGTGCCCATGTGATTTAATTTTAAGTTTTACCACCTAAGTACTACATGTGGAATGCAATAAAGTATTGAGTATTGAGTTTCACCCAAAAATGTGATTTTTCACCTCAAATAAAAAAGTCGTTTCCCCGCGATAGTTTGTACTTACTTACTTTACTGATGCTCATAATGCTTGGTTGATAACTTCGTGAAAGATTCACATCCTGTATATCCAACACTCCGCCATTCTAGCACCAGTGCCCGTCAGTAGTAAATCCTCACCACAATAACTTGAGTATATACAACATCAAGTATATAGAAAGGCAGTAGATCCCTCACAGAGACCGGAAGGATAAGGCGGGGACAGTAAACGCCATTAATCAACCCACAACACAGTCTCTGACAAACAGATGGTGCAAGGAAAATGGCCGACGTTCACTTCATCAGCTTTGTATCTAAGAACTAAAATAAGTGTTATAGGAGTATTTATTTACTAGCTTTTGCCCGCGGCTTCGTCCGCGTGGATGTCGAATAATATCCGAACAAACTTTCATCCCTTATTTAACTCCCTTAGGGGTTGAATTTAGAAAAAAAACTTTCCTCAAGAACCAGAACTGTTTTCACTTATTGGTGAAAACAACATGAAAATCGGTGCTGTAGTTTTTGAGTTTATCGCGGACAGACAGACAAACACGACGGAGGACTTTGTTTTATAATATGCAGTGATTTATTTATGTACAAAAAAAATACAATACTGGTCATAACGTTAAAATAGAAGTGCACAAAGGTATTGCCTATTTCGTAATAAATTTCTTCCAGCAGAGGAAAGTTGGATTAGAAATATGAGTAGGAATTTTTGTTTCTTAGAACTAAAATACACTGGGTGTAACATAATAAAAGTAAGACCTCTGGTGTGGTGTCACTGAACGTCTTTTGACAACTGCACAACTGAATAACTTTTGGTCAATGAATTTTGGAACTTTATTTTTATTTTCAGTTCCTTTATAAAGTCCATTTTTTTTAGCGAATTTCAAGAACACTTTATGCAAAATTTGTTTGATTTAATGATCCGAGAGACCGCACGTGAGGTCTTGTGTTTATTATGTTACTCCTTGTTTGTAAATAGGTAGCTTTTTCCTGTGGCTTCACTGACCATCGGCAAGGATTTTCAGTACAGTACAGTGTGATTATTATACAGAAGTTATCCATATTATGCCAATTTTAATCCTATAAATACCCGTTAAAGTCAGGACGTGAAAAGAGAACAGAAAAACATAGTCACTTTCATATTTATTTTTAGTGTCGAAGGGTGGGCGTTTTGGGGACTGTCACTTGTAAATAAGTAAAGTAAAGTAAATTTTGACGTTCGAAAAGTGCTGATTATCAGCCTAGTTTGAATAAATGACTTTTGATTTTGATTTATAAGAAGGATAGCTCGTCTGGTATTCTACTTTAGTAATTGAGTGGTGTGATAGTGCACTAATTGTGTTACAGTGATGTTGGCATCTGCTTCTTTAAAAGAACAAGCTTAATACAGGGTGTACAACATTACACTTTCCATTAGCTAGATTAGCACATTACTTAACCGTCATCTAAGCTTTCGAGACAGCAAACTTAACAATTGTCACAGAGTGTTTTATTTTTGCTGTGAAATATACCGTTCCGAGTAATGTAAATGATGTTAAACAATGAACCAAACCCAGTGTCTGGAGCAGCGTTTACGACCGGGTGGAAAATCATCAAATAACCCCTCCCGCTCTTGGGCAGAGCGAAAGGGAGTGTCAGACTTCAACTGACTAAAAACCACCAATGTTCCTTCTTAGCCCTTCATGTTGAGGCCGCGGTATCTCTTGCAAACAACCCGCAGCCCCAACGGGAACAACCCGCAGCCCCGACGGGAACAACCCGCAGCCCCGACGGAAACAACCCGCAGCCCCAACGGGAACAACCCGCAGCCCCGACGGGTCCATAGAGATCCTTACCCATTTTTCTCCAAAGAGATCAAATTATTCTGCCTTGCGTCTCTACCTTTGCGTTCTTTGTTTTCCTGGCATTCAAAAATACATGTAATGGTCTAATTGAAATAAATGCTTTGAGTTTGAGTTTTATTAGACCAACAACGAAGCATCCTCGAGCATGGAAGAATGCTACGTAAAAAAGTTTACAAGCATCAGATTATAAAGTCCATTCGAACGCCGAAAAAAACATAAAACGGAACAGAAACGGTTCTCTCTATAAAACCAAATGAAAGGAATAAGAATATTTAAGAAGTGGCATTATTTTGCTTAACTTTGGTCTCAAAATATAAAATTCATGTCAGAAGTACGCTAGGGCAGCTGCGCTTGAAGTTTAAAACTTGAAAGAAACTGTGTTGGAAATAACTGAATAATAATTTGGCTTTTCTGTTTTCTTTTGCGGGGTTAAGACTTGTTTCTGTTTATGACGGTTATTAATTTGTGGCGTTTCTTTTTCTACGACGATTTTTAAAATGTTGGTCTGTTTGTTAAGCTCCAAAACGGCAAGATCAATTTAAAAAAAAAAAAAAATTAAATAAAAAATAAATTTAAATTTATTTAAAAAAAGAAGTAACTTTAAAAAAAGAAGTAACAGATTCACGCAAAAAAAAAACTGAACTAATTTTGAAAATTGTTCACAAAATCATGTTCAGATACTATAAAATTTTATCCACAAAGTCGTATTTTTGTAATGATTTCACGCGGACAAAATCCGCAGAAAAGAGCTAGTGATACATAAAATAAACTTTCTTTTATATTTCCTTCCTTTTATTTTCTTCTTTTTAAACCACACTGAAAACATATTATTCATCCTTATCAACTCATAAAACCGTCTCCCAATAAAAACTGACGGCAAGGACTTTTAAAACGTCCCCGAGATTCTTTTGCCCTGTCCCTATTACATATCTTAATTCCGTGTCGACCTCGTATGAGACGTGTCGGGATGTTAATTCCCTCGAGGTGGGGGGTGAAGCGGGAGGGGGGGAAGCTGTTATAGCTGATGACTTTATTATGACGTCACTTGTATGTGAATTAATCTGCTCTGCCCTTACAAGTTGTTTAAACGGCGGCGTTTGAAGGGCAGAAAATGTTTAATATTTTTCTGAATGAGACTATGTTTTATTGCGTTGTGCTTCGCGTTTGTGGTAGAGTATTTTTGGTTTTCGTTGACGAATAATTAGGGAATATAGTGTGTTTTTAGAGATCTATAAAGGGTGTAAAAGGGACCCTCAATGGTCGGTCTTCCTGTTATTGCGATTAGTATTTTGATCCAGAATATTTTAGTCCATATCTTCTATTTACGGAGATATTGGCGGTCGATTTTTTTAATACTACATAGTTTTTATAGCTATAACTCTACTTTATACCTCCAAAACTCGTTTACTATTTAATGCATCTTTCAGCACTGCATAACCATTTCCTAACAATGTTGGGATGACCTTCCAGCCTAACAGGATGCAGATGAATATCTATATTTTACATGGAGCAACTGCCTGTCTGAACGTCACAACCCAGTCAGTACTGATGATCAGAATCAGAATTTTATGTATTTCTCTAGTTTTAACAATACATTTCGCTTAAATATCGAATTTTACAATTGTTGTTAGTAGATACTAACGATGAAAATAATTAGAGGATTAATAATTATGAGATTCATTACTATAGTTTGCTAATTTTATTTGTCTTTCTGTTTCAGGTAAGTCCTCCACTACATCTTTAGAACTGAGTAAGATGAGCTGACAATGGTGCAATAATTTCAAGGGGATATAACCGATGTGGCATATCAACCATTGAGATTTTTTTCGAAATCGCGGCCCAAAGTGTCACGTTATCGAGATAGTTGAAGGTAAAGATCGACATGAGTACAATGATCACATAAAAAATAGACCTTTTGCGTATCTATAAGCGTTGATTATTGTTCTTACTGTTTATTGAAAGAGAGTAGGTACATTACATACTACTAGGAGCACGAGAAAACTATTCTTTGACATAACATAGCGTTTCATTGCAATGCGAAGCGATTTTCTCGTGTGTATAATAAAATCAACCTGGGATCTATTATTTGAATATAATTTAACGCTTGTACACGTAATAAGGGTATTTTAAATGATTATCGATGAATCATTAATTTGTCGATCTTTACCTTCAAATATCTCGGTAACGTGATACTTTGGGGTACCTTGTTACTCGACATTTTTTGTTCGTCTATATGTCCTCTATCCATACATACCACTTCCATTATGGGCCGCGATTTCGAAAAAAAAACAAAATGTCGGGCAGGTTGATACGCCACATCGGTTCTATCCCCTTTTACTAACTGCACTTAACACGTTGAAATAGTTAAGTTAACGTCTTAATTTCTAACTGCGGTGCAACAGTTTCTAAAATGTGGCTAACTGTTGCATAACTTCGGTTAAACTAGTCAGGTGGAAGTTTATTGGAGGCTACATTTTGAACAGTTTGCATTAAGTCGAGAATGTAAAATGTAGGATGTAATTGAAATTAATGCATTATCTACATAGGAAGAAAGTAAGTAAATAAGTAATATTTATTTGTTTAAACATGGTGTACATGATACATTGCATGCAGGATAATAATGAGACACAGAAAGTTCTAACATGTTCAGCCACATATCGCGGCGTACAAATCGGTAGGAAGAGATGGTCGTAGACCGTGATAATATTCATAAAAAAAAAATACATTATATAAATTATGTAGACACATTATTCATTTAGGATTAGGTAGGTATCGTTACAATTCATCAAGCAAATATTTTAGATAAAATTAAATGTCAAAGTAGGTAGAAAGAAAGAAACAACATTAGTATGTCGCTGATACATGACGTGCATACAAAATGCCAAGAAAAAAACAATAAACAAACAACGCATAACAAGTTCATAAGTTTTGAAGGTTCATCTTTTATTCGTTCGTTTGGAACCCTATCACAAATAAACTTATGGGGGTATGCGGTGGCCGCGGTGGGATATCTTCCGTGATTATCCATTATTATGAGCTCCGAAATTTTGACGCTGTTGCAAGACCCACGATCGAATTACATTTTCATCTCCAATCTGAAATAGAGGTATTTCAACCTCGTACAGAATCTATTTAGTTTATTGTACGTCATATATTTTAAGTTTTTATTTAATAACTTATGTAGTTCTTTTTAAAATAGATTTTATTTTATTGTTTTTCCTGTGCTTGTCTAATAAACACTTCTTCTTTATTTCTTTCTTATAAAGATTTTAGACCTTTTTCTTTCTCTGAAACGTCAATGACACAGATTATTCTAACATCAAATAAACAATGTACCAAAACAAAATCGCAAACACATAATATAAAACGGCGGAAGATGAATAATCTGTCTCAATAAACCACGTTACCTTGAACCAAATCCCTTTGCTAAACCCGATTCGAATCCCTGCAAGCGTAGGTAGGTGTTATAAAAATATCTGCGAAAACGGAGAAATATTATGCAAACGAGAACTGCGAGAATTACGAGAACCATGGGGTTTTACAACGCAGTTACATTGATTGTATGTTAGCCGTTATGGGTTCCTATAATAATATGTTACTTAAGGGTATGCGTAGGTAAGTATCCTTCTATGGTATGATCATTGTATGGTGGTTAATAGACACTTGAGCCCGGTTGCTGGCAATAGGGCTCACGGCTTAGATCTTTGACAGACGTTGCAGGTAGTCGGTAGAGGCCCTAAAATCTGGCAACTGCCTTACGTCATCATTCATTATCATCATTTCAGCCATAAGACGTCCACTGCTGAACATAGGCCTCCCTCAGAAGGGGGGGATTTGCTATAATCGCCACGCTTGGCAGGTGGGTTGGCGATCGCAGTATGGTTGTTACAAAGGCACAGAGAACGCTGCTGCTCATTCTCTGGGAAGATATGGGATGGTGCTATTCTTTACGTCCGACACCATACGGATCAAATGACTTACCTACGTACCTTCCGAATTTTCTCCGGAAAGAACTTACACCATTTGTCTCGGCTGTCAATTGTAATCCTTTGATAGTCGTTAAAATATTAGAAGCCCGAAAGTTTGGCAACGAGTCTTGACAACAATAGTCCTATCACCCCGTACAAAAGTATTGTGTAGGTCATGTGCTCCCGTCGGGGCTGCGGGTTGTTCGCAAGAGATAACGCGGCCTCGACATAAAGGGCTAAGAAGGAACGTGGGTGGTTTTTAGTCAGTAGAAGTCTGACACTGGGATTTCGCTCTGCCCAAGAGCGGGAGGGGTTATTCGATGATTTTCCACCTGCCAAAAAAAAAAGGTCATATAGGCAGTATAATATAGTTTCATGTAAAAAACTGGTATTCCGCATCCGGTTAGACTGGGAGACGCATACTTTGAAATACGCGGAATTCCTGCTATTCAACTTAAACATCAAAATTATCCAAGACCTTCCTTATTGTGGCAAGTTTCGCCCAATCCCACGCACTGCGCGCACATTGACGTCACGCGGTGAACTGATGGCGAAGAACGAACGACATCGTGGCTTCGTTCACTCTTTGTTATACCTACTATTTTAGTACAAAATCAATAGCCTGACGTCAAAACATCTCTGCATAGGAAGTACATCGTACATGGATAACTTTTCACCGTTATCTGGTTATATTAGAACTCGTTTACCTGAAATTATGTTAAAATGTTGTTATTTTACGGTGAAATTTAACTGTATTGCCTCGTTCGTGCTACGAGTAAACCAATTAGCTACGTTCGCAGATAAAATTGACTTACAACCACATACATAACATCACGTCTGTAATTCCCGAAGGGTTAGGCAGAGGTGTATCTAATAAGTAGCGACCCGCCCCGGCTTATACTAAATATCAGAATAAAAATACAGAATTTTCTTTTAATTGGGTAAGGATTAATGCTGTATTTGTATGCAAATTTCATAATATTTAATTTTCAATTCTAAGTCAGGGTACTATTTTTTAAACAAAAGAAATAATTTATCATTTATCATTGCCTAAAATCACTTCGTAAATAAGCCATTTTTTCCCGTAAAATGTAATGGATCAAAATGGTTATTGTGGGTTATCCTTATGAGACAGACATACCATCACGGACTTTATTGTTGACCTTTTTAAGGTGTAAAATACTGTAGTACATTATTTTGATTTATCTCGTGGGGTTCAGCCAGCGTTTGCAAAAAAATGGGTTTATTTACGACATCACATTAGAAACCTCTAAATTTATCAGTGTTTCTTTACAATACTATGCATGTATTATACGTATAAACCCTCCTCTTAAATCACTCTATCTATTAAGAAAAACCGCTTCAGAATCCGTTGCGTACTTTAAAAGATTTGAGCATACATAGGGACGGACAGACAGCGACTTTGTTTTATACTATGTAGTGATGATGATGATGATGGTAATAGTGATGATACACATTCGCAAGTTATGTTTAAATCCCATTTGTCTCCATATAAAATACTGGTATTCAACTGCATCCGGTAAGACTGGAAGCCGACTCCAACATAGTTGGGAAAAGGCTAGGTAGATGATGATGTTTTAGCGTTGGTTAGCTAACTGGACCAGGGCTTAATTGTTGACTCGAAAATAAAGTCTCAAAAGATGGTTGACTATTTTATTTCCAATATTTTCAGAGTGACCGTAAAGCTTTTTATATTTACCAGTTGCCTAGTAACCGAAGTTACAATAGAATATCAAAATCCAGCATAAAACTTCTTAAATAGTTCTGAAGATTGAAGTGAAAATCACAGAGGGTGCTGGAGCTTCTGCTTTTGCTCTCTCTGCTACTGTGTCACTACAATTTTAAAAATTATATGTATCGAAATGCCAATTGAAATTGAAATAAACTTTTTTTTTAAGTCCCATGTAATAGGGGGCGAGTCTATTGTCATCAATCGGACCCAGATCCAGACACCGAAGTTACTATTGAGAATTTCCTGATGGAAAATACCCAATAGTGCATGTGCTGTTAGCCTATTATTAATTGTTGCACTTATAAATGTACCTATAACCAATGTATTGCTGGTTAACCAAATAAATAAATAAAATAAAATGCCACTTTGGCCGACCCGGCAATCGAATCAAGATCACATGCTCAACACTAGTACTTGTGACCACTAGACTAGATCAACAAACCGTTTTGTTTACGTTAAATTTTACCTATATTACCTTGCTCGTGATCTATGTAAACCCATGATTAGCTATATCATCATCATCATCATTTCAGCCATAAGACGTCCACTGCTGGACATAGGCCTCCCAAAGAGAGGGGGGATTTGCCATAATCGCCACGCTTGGCAGGCGGGTTGGCGATCGCAGTATGGTTGTTACGAAGCCACAGAGAATGCTGCTGCCCATTCTCTGGTAAGTTCCTTAGTCGCCTCTTACGACACCCATGGGAAGATATGGGATGGTGGTATTCTTTACGTCCGACGCCGTACGGAACATATAGCTATATGCGCAGATAAAATGAACTTACGACCAGTTAAATTTTAATTGCTAGTGGTAAATAAAACGCCTCGTTTTCCAATGTAGGAGAGCAGATATATACCATGTATTTTATCGATCGAGTTGAACGCCCGCGTCGTGAGCAGAGTAACACAGTTTTCAAAACTAATTGTCTTTTAATTAAGCTGGAATAACAAGCCCTGGGGTATTTCAAAAGCGATCAAGAGTACATCGTGGTTTAATTGGAATTATGCAGAGTTTTAGATGAGTAACATAATTGGTTGCAAAGACACAATAGATCAAACGTTGTGGTTGCGTTGGGTATAGATATAATTATTATTTTCTTCTTCTACTTTTTATGTACTTATACCTTATTAGATTGTGCCAGCGGCTTCGCCCGCGTAGAGGTCGATAATTGACCCACGGGATCATACTACCGGGATAAGAAGTATCCTATGTATTAATCCAGGTTATAACCTATCTGTGTTCTTAATTTCATCCACATCCATTCAGTAGTTTTTGCGTGAAAGAGTAACAAACATCCAATCATCCATCCATCCATCCATCCATACATCCTCAAAAACTTTCGCATTAATAATATTAGTAGGATAAATTATTATACATAACATTAAATACAACACGATAACCCCTTGAGTCAGTTGCCAAAAATCTGACTACCAGTTTTACCATGTGGTTATCGTATTACCCAGTACCAAATGGGTTGTGGAGGTCAGATAGGCAGTCGCTCCATGTAAAATACTGGTATTCAGCTGCATCCTGTGAGATTTATGGCCATCTACATTCTTACTCAAATTTTTTTCTCATTCTTCCGCATCACATGTCCATACCACAATAACGGATTACCACAAAACTTTTCAGTCACTGGCGCCACTTTCACGCTTCCTCTAGTAGTTCTTCGTAATAAAGTGACAAATAAAAATGTGTTTCGAATGTCCTCACACAGTCGATCACAGCTGTTACATTTTTACGAGTTTTTCTAAACCTTTTGATAAATAAAATAGCTCCTGAGCTGGGTTATACGACACAAGAGTGTCCTACTCATTGTCTGTTGGAGCTAACTCAGGCAAAGTTTATTAAACACCTATTATTTCTACTCCCTATTGCTTTCTGAATCAAGTCTATACTCCCAAAAGACACGTAAAACGGCTGATATTATATTGTTTCCCGTCCAGGACTTAATATTGTCGTCACGACCACAATATCGCCGTCTCAGTTGCTCTCAAGGGCTTAGTAACTGAACAAAAGAAGAAAAAAGATGTCTAAAGCTTCTCTGAAGAGGGGAACTTGTGTATAAGCTTTGTGTTTCTTAATTAAAGTGATGATAATAAGAATTGTGTGGCGGAATAAATGGGCGGTCTCTGATTGTAGTGCGGTTGAAGATTAAGTTAAGGATTATACGAGTAAATGAAACACAGTTTCATACACTTTTATAGAAAAAAAAATGTTTTCTTACTTTCTCCCAATTTATTTAGAATAGCTGAAGTCTGTTTTCTTCTTTCATACTTCTCAACAGTTACCCGTTTTGTTTTTTTTTCTCATTTTCTGGCCATATTATTTATTTACTTTTTAATAAAGACGTTGCCCCACACTAGGAATTTCTCCTGTATCCACGGTACGTTTACACACATTTAAACTCCCAGACCCGGAACAACTATCTGTAGGCCATACAAATATGTGTTCCGTGCGGGGATCGCACCCGCGACACGCAGCGCAGCAGTCTAATCGCTCAGCCACTGCGCCAAACGTGTCGTCACTCTCCATCAATCGTTTCTATGTTGTTTCTCTACTCTAGTTGCCATTCTCGTTCACACTCAAAACACAGTCCTCACAAATTTTCCTAATACGTCCGCATTATAATGACATACGATGACCATCGATTACCACACTTAAATTCAGCTTATGAACTTGTCTTCCTACAAAACAGTCTAACTACCGAATACCCAGTACTTACCGAATAACTACAAAGATCGAACAGAATTTATGGAACTACCTGTCGTAGGTGCTGAAACAGGCCCTAAGTATCTTATCTTTTAGACTCGATAGCATCAATAGCCGATGAATATCAACCCTAAACCCAATAAATACAATAATCCCTTCACACAGCCAAAATTACACATCCAATTGTACCTTCACAGTTCACTTGATCACAATACAGACCCTTTCCTTCAGTAACACTGAACAAAGACATTAACTACCTGCCGCCTCACGCTTCTAAGATAAACAGCCTCTTTGGTCCACGCCTCTTTGTTGAATGTCTCACGTTATATCCCTTAATCTGCACCCTACGCATCCCTTTCTCTTGCTTACCTTACTTTGAGGAGACGTTTTCGAAGTGTAGAGCGTCTTTGGATGTTTATTGGTATAGTGTTTTGAGGGTGTTGTCGTGGTTATTTGAAGGGTTGTTTTTGTTTATGATATGTGTAGATAGGTACAGTTTATGTAACATCACGCCTGTTATAACTGAAGGGTTAGGCAGAGGTGTATTTAATAGTACACCCACATTTCGCCAGTATGTTTAAGTCTTATGAAATAGAGGGCGACTCTAATGCTATCAATCAGGCACAAATTCAGACTCCGTTGCTGTTACTGAAAAATCCTGATGGTAAAACGCAATATCACTTTCAACTTCAGGACCTTATGCATAGCAGTCGCGCTTGCGACCACTTCACCAACGGGGTAGTCACGGTACAGTCCTTTTTTTTTTTTTTAAATTGGGACAAGCCCGCCACACTATTCCCAAACCACTGTAACTCCTGTAAGCCAGAATCAACAGTGGTGACCACAAGAAAAGCGCCGAGACAATGAAGCCCGACGAAGTCCCAGAGAAACGATTAAACTGTCTTAGATCCCGCAACGAAATTAATCAGAAAATAATAGCGGAGGAGTAGGAAAAACGGTACAGTCCATTTACAGTTTATTTTAGGTTCCGTTGACCTGGTGAAGGTTGCGGGGATCCGTTGGATGTGAGACGCACGGAACCGGTCAAAGTGGCGACATTGACACTTAGGGGAGGCCTATGTCCAGCAGTAGACGTCTTTGGGCTGAAATGACGATGATGATGTTTAGGTTGCGTTGCGTGGTGACTCCAGCACACTCAGTTTCTTTCATTCCTTCCTGTTCAATTTCATTTTCAGCAGTCTTTTGGCAATACGCGGGTCGCTTGAACGTACGTAATAAAATGACCTAATTCGAAAAATGCGCCGTTTTTCGAAAACTCTTTTGTGATATTCAAATAATAAATATTCAGGCTACAAAATTGATTTGGGTAAAGTCACGTACACCAATAACTTGTAAAGGGAAGAAAATTTCAAGGTATTATAACCATTGACGAGTTGTTTGCTGATCGCTTAGTCCACAATAAGAAATGTAAAGTTCGTGTCTCAGTAGACAGAGTAAGATCAAAGAGTAAAAGGTATTATGAAGACTCGGTTCCCTCAGTACCTCTGTAAGAGGGAATATGGATGTTTCCTGACTAAATGAAATATGATTCTGTTTAGTTCGTCAGTTAGATTATCGAAAAATATTGGATACGTGTTTTTATTTGATCAAATTATTAAAAAAATACGAAAATAAAACGTGTCAAGGGTTTGTGACGTCCCGTTGGGGCTGCGGGTTATTCGAAAGAGATACCGCGGCCTCGACATGAAGGGCTAAGATGGAACATGGGTGGTTTTTAGTCAGTAGAAGTCTGACACTCCCTTTCGCTCTGCCCAAGAGCGAGATTTGATGATTTTCCACCCGCCAAAAAAAAAAGGGCTTGTGACGTCACTTTCTGGTAAAAAATGTCATGCAATGTGACGTCACATGAGTTTTCAAAGCACTGTAGCGTCTTCATTGGTTGTTTACGTAAAAAAGAAAAAAACTGTTTCCATTATTTTTTGGAAATCTATTTGACTGACTAATTAGATTTTTTTTGTCAACTACTCTACTGCCATACTATGTTTTATCATGGATTTAATACACGATACCGGTCTTGATATTTTTAGCAGGTTATGAAAAAAATACCTGTATCATACAAAAGTGCACGGTCAAAGTAGGTAGTATTTTCTAACTTAAAAGGCGACGAAAAATTTCAAATGACTGACGAAAAACTGGCTTGAGGTCTTCTCCCTTTCTTACATTGGACTAAGCATAACTGGCGAAGTATGAGTATGCTATTAGGTACACTCCGGCGTGACCCTCACTACAGGCGTGATGTTGTTATATGTAAAAAATAATCTGTATTGTA
The DNA here is from genome assembly GCA_949774965.1 of Diarsia brunnea. NCBI lineage: Eukaryota > Metazoa > Arthropoda > Insecta > Lepidoptera > Noctuidae > Diarsia > Diarsia brunnea. Next base: position 5,935,780 of record OX459015.1, on the reverse strand, counting down.
CAACATTGCAACAACTACACGGTCAAAGTAATGCAGTTGTTATTTTTGGAATTTGATAGCCGACAAACAATTTCAACACTAGTGGGTCTAGAACATAAGAATAACGAGCCACAACACAATATTTCCCCCAAAAAAATGAAGGACTGAAGTTTTTACGAGACCATACAGTAAACAAAAATGTCAGGCGGAAAACTTCAAACGGATTTTACACACCTCGTCACTTTACAAAAAAGGTAAAACTCTCGCTCAAGTAACCTCGTTTGAAAACTCGGTCAAAATGTGGTAGAGAAGGTAATGACAAAACTCGGTAGCCCGTTTGCACATTTAACGATGGTTCAGCCACAGATTTGTACAGAAGGTCCATACAACGATTGAAAATGAACACACATAGACACTTTTGACTTGCAGCGAGTCTAAATGCAATCGCGATTAGCTGCGTACTGACTGAGCGCGCAGCCTCGCGAGGCAATTCATGCGGTGGGTCAGGACGTGCCTCGCCCGAGAAAAACAATGAAAAATCGTGTCGCGCGGCATACGCCCGAGGCTGTCTCCCGAGACTGTGCGCTCAGTCAGTACGCGGCTATTGGCGTTTTTTTGCATTTGCTGTTCCCGACCGCGGCCCCTGGAACCGAACCGGGCTGAAACCGAGGCTACCATTTCATAACATAATATGTAAGGTTAAAATATCACTGTTACTTGGTCATCTAAGAAGAGTATACGCTTCCCCAATCATTGTCTGATAACAATGAGACAATGATTCTCTTGTCCTTATCCCAATTAATTTGGGGTCGGCGCGGCGCATCATATAATTATCTTCTTCTTCCATGCTTCTCTGTTTCTTAACAAAAATACAACAAACAACACAACAACAATATATATATGAAAGGAATGATGATGAGATGTTTGTAATATACATAGAACTGTTACAACCATGGACTTGTCAATTGTGTCTATAAATATTACCAAGCCACTATGCAGTTCAATTTTATCCTCGAAACTTTTGAAGAAAGTAACTCGACAGAAAGATACTTTAGACAAAATGCGTAATAAAATGTGCAATACTGTGTGACAGTACGAAACTTACAAGCGCTGTCTCTGCGAGAGTTTACTCAGTGGTGCGATGTTCGTGCTTATTCGGAAACACGAAGATTACCGATGTGTACACTTTCTAGTTAAAGTGCATTTGCACCCCATTTTGCACTCGTATGAAGCCGGTTTTCTGTCCCTATCTATTTTGTGGCACTATCAGGCAGTGTTTCAGCCATATTGTACTGAATTCATGAGCTGTCGGGAATTTTAGAATATTATCTAATGCTTAGCGAAAAGTTTTTATGAGGGAGTTTAAAACTGAGCTTGTTTCAAATTGTCTTTTTTGGAGAGCTGAAGTGGAGATTGAAATTAAGAATAGAAAAAAGTAATGGTAACGTTCAAAGTTGTACATTTAATTTTTACAGCTCCAAACTTAGAACTAAAGGAGATACTGTGCACACAGACAGCTGCTAGTTGTTTATTGAGTGTGCTACAACTGCCGCTCCCTATGCACACAGAGTGGCTAGATAGAGGCAATAACGACCTAAGTTCCTACCCCTAAGTCCCTAACGCCTACAACCTAGCTCTTACAATTCAATGCCTACCTGTCTGACTAGCCCTAGTACCCTATCAGCCCTAACGCCCTAGCCCTAACATACAAACCATAACACAACGTACTAGTACTGTTGTGTGGGCAGGAAGCCTGTTACCAGCGACCTAAGGCAACAGACCGGAGCGGGTAGGAAGGCAAGGTAAGTGTACCAGGTGCAATGTACACAGGAGGTGGATATCTCACTGCCGATCCCACAGACTCACAGGATCGATCGTACTGATGGCTAAAGGTGTCTTGGCCACAGTGAGGGGTAACTCGACGGAGAGGAATCAAACACGACTCCAGCTTGGTGACTAATTTTATTTACAAAGTTTACATCTTATATACTAATTATAAACTAAATACACATAGATGCTTGTTTAGTGTGTGTGCCTTCCGTCATCCATGTGTGATGTTGTTGATGCAGCTATCTCTCGTAACTCGGCCAGACAAAGTGCTGATGCTGATCCGAACTTTGTACAATAAATGTTGTAATCCGTTGATTTAGCGATTAAGATGAAATTAGCTGCATTGCAATGTTTGGATTAGGGTTCCGTGGTGCTATGGTTCACTTGTGAACATTCTGGCCCCTCTCAAAGGATGACTTACATCTGTTGTAATTCAACGATTTCGCTCAAATTAGCCGTTTGGTTACGGCGTGAATCTGGTTTTGGTCTTCTTTCTTCCTTCGGTATTGGTTGACTGTATGTCGGTTCCATGGAAACTGCTGACTGCAGCTGCCTGGGTGGTTTGTCTGGTGGCCTTTGGGTTGCTGCAACCTGTCCTTGTCCTCTGGCTGGGTGACCGGTTGGTTTTGCTGACTCTCCTCCTTTTGGTGTGTGCACGATGTTTGCTAGCCAACTTACTATACGTCGACCATAACAAGCTATAAACAATATAATTGCTAATATTACTATTGATGATACGAAACTGGTTAAATATGTGTGAGAGCTGATTTGAGTCCATACAGTATTATCTAAACTGGTTTGTAATGCATTCTCTTTATTTATTAAATGTTGAAAACTATCTGTTGAATCAGCCATTACTTCCTCCCTTGTTAGATTCACTAAGTTGTTAGCAACATTCTGAGTATTTACTGTGAAATCTAATTGTTTCGAGTACGACATTACTATTGGTAATGACACAGTTCTTTTTGCGCTTAGTATGTTATTAACCGTTTTCATGATACAACTATCTGATATTTGAATTACACCAACACCTCGAAGCTCTAACTCTTCTCTTTCTCCGTCACAAATAATTGACGTCGTAATGTAGTCGGGCACTATAAATAACCAAGTATTCTGCATATATAGTTGTTTCCATATAACTTTATTCGGTATATGAAACGTTTTGGACAAACATTTTGTATTTGTTTGATTTTTGAAGATTTGGTCAACAATGCAATTTTCGCTTAATTGCATGTTCTTCACCGCCCCAGGAAAACAAATAAAGTGAGCATATTTCTGCAAACAACTCTTAAATTCGTCGTAGTTTAATTCAAAATATAATTCGTTATTGTAATCTAATCCTATGTAAGCTTTAGGTATAGCTATAGATTGCACTGACTTATCTGTTTTTATGTTCGGAACGGGTGTAACGTACATTAACATGTATTTAGATATATCCTTTATAGGAAAATAGGCATATACTTGTATATGGGTATCGTTTTCTGATATCTTGGTATCTAATAATTGTTGCTGAACTATTTTTAAATTTGACGGCAATTTTTGGTTTGCTGACGATATCAATTCACTGACATTCCTTGGTGATATTACGCTATAAACCGTTGCCTTTGTCAAGTAGATTTGTAAAAACCCAGTGTAATGATCCATGACTTCTGATATATAATTAACTGCTAATTGGTAAGTTTGCATAATGCGTATGCTTATGCTATTATGGTCAACTGTACTGAACCAATGGTTGTATGCGTCCATATAATCAATAACTTGGTTCAATTTATTTTGAAAACCTTCAAGTTTTAGCTTTATCTTTTCTTCTGTTTTATTGACTTGTGAAATAGTCGATATCATAAATTTGGTTTGGTGGTTGGCAGCTTCAATGAGTTTTTGTTGATTCATATTCAACGAGTCTATGTCTCGATAAACCTCATCATTTACGCCAAAGATTGATGTCAGTAATTGTCCTAAGATTCCTCTTTTCTTTCTAGTTTGATTTACTTCCATTAAATATTCTTTAATTCGCTCAAATTTCGATTCTTCTTCGATTAAATAATGGTGTAACTGTTTACAATGTGATGTGTCACTTAATTCTTCCGCGTTTGTACATAACTGCCGGAATTTTGACGTTACTGTCCTCACTCTATAGAAATCTTGTTCTAAGTGTTCTCTCTCAAAACTTGTTTCTATTCGGAATATTCCTCTATTTATACTTGCTGTACCGATTTCTTCAATGTAGAATCCTGATGGCACCTTTTTTACCGAATATGTTAGTGCTGCTGTTCTCAATATTTGTAACATTATTAGTAAATATATGAACCATTTTGACATTACACTACATTTCTTAGATTGATCACTTTTACTTCTATGGTTTCTAACCACGGTAATGCTATTAGTTCGTACCGTTAGGTTTTCTTGATTAGTTTTCCATTTGTATCGTTGTTGTAGTTGATGTAAATAATCTTTGGACCAGGTGTTCCAGAAATCCCTCTTCATTTTTTGAATACGTTTCCATTTGTTTATTAAATCCGTGTTATTGTCTGACAGTGGATCTGGTATTCCTACTGATTCCCGTCCTATCAAAAAATGGCTAGGAGTCAATATGACATTGTCATCAACATCTTCACTTAGTGGACATAACGGTCTTGAATTTAGGCAAGCCTCAATTTGGTGCAAAAATGTGCTCAATTCCTCATATGTAAGCGTTTGTTCTCCTATGACTCTTCGCAAATGATGCTTCATAGACTTTACTCCTGCTTCCCAAATCCCACCAAAATGAGGAGATGATGGCGGAATGAAATGCCATTGCGTTCCAATGCTGGCCATAGTGTTTTGAAACTTGCTTGATTGTGTTACTTCTAACATTTCGTTATGTAGAAAGTTCGCAGCTCCTACAAAGTTCGATCCATTGTCACTATACAAGTGCGACACTGGGCCTCTGCGTGCTATGAATCTTCGCAAGGCGGCTATGAATGTCTCTGTCGACAGATCACCTACTAGTTCTAAATGTATAGCCTTTGTGGCTAAACACACAAACACTGCAATATAGCCTTTGTAGGATTTATGCCCTCTGCCTTTCATTGCTCGAACCTGGACTGGTCCTGCGTAATCTACGCCAGTGTGAGAAAATGGATAATAATAATAATAATAAGTTTTAATAATAATAATAAGTTTATTAATGCTTCAGTTTACATAATTGATTGTGTTTGGAGCCTCCATTTAAGCAAATAATGCCTGTGTTAGGAGACTCCGCTCTTCCATAACATAGCAATAATTACATGCTAGAATTGAATTACAATTTATACACTTAAAACTAAAAAATTATAATGAGAACGGTGGGTGTTGAGAGTATATCTCGAGTATGGATTGTAGTGTGAGTGGGTGTGTGTGTAAGCGCGTGTGTGTGTGTATGTGTGTGTGTATGTGTGTGTGAGAGCGTGGATGCAGGTGTATAGGTGAGGGTTGTGGGTGCGCGTGAGTGTGAGAGTGTATATGGCGTGGTGGTGTATTTGTTAGTATATATGCTCTAGAAGTGCCTCTGTGTCATCATAGGTAAGTGTTTTAATATAATTGGTTAAGATTTTTTTACATTCAAAACTTGTTTTATTGTATAGCTCAATTTTTTTGTTTAACTTGTTATAAAGTTTAGCTGACCTTTTACTAAATTGCCTGGTGGCAAATATAGTTTGAGTTCGTGGAATTTGTGCAACAATGTCAGCCCTTCTTTTCTGCAAAAACACTGGATCAAAAGGTAGGGTTTTATGTTTTTTGATGACTGTTTGGACAATGTAAAGCTTTCTTACGGAAAGAAGATCACTCATTTTGTACAAGATCTCGGTGGGGTATCTTTTCGTTTTAAAGAGCATGATCTTTATCAGTGCTCGTTGGGCTCGCTCGATATATATAAAATTTGTTTTGACTGCACCTCCCCAGATAGGGATGCAGTATAGCAAGACCGACTGAACCAACGCGCTGTAAATCTCGTTTAGAACATTTCTTGTGGGGTCTCGAATACTGGTAAAATCTTTGGGTACGATATGCCGGAGTGTTTTAAAAATCCAACTCAATCTTCTAACTCTGTTGGCAACTTGTTCAAGATGCTGAAACCATGATAGTCGCTGGTCAACAATTACGCCAAGATACTTGGTGTGTGTTTCTTTTTTAATGCTTGAACAACTACAGTTTCTGTTTTTTGCATCTCCACATGTATGTATTTTAAGATTAAGATCCTCACTAGGTTGACTATTTTTGCTAATGCTAAAACATATGTAGTTTGTTTTGGAGGTATTTAACGACAGTAGGTTATTATTTAGCCATTTGGCTACTTGCGCCATTCCCATCTCAGATTTGAGTTTAACATCCTGCCAAGAGGTCCCAGAGAAAACGATAGCGGTGTCATCAGCATAGGAGAAAATTTTAGCACCATTGATGTGCATGTTGCAAAGATCATTTAAATACACGAGAAATAATGTCGGACCGAGTACGCTGCCCTGGGGGACACCGTATGTGACCTCAGCATCTCCGCTAATCATTTCTCCCACCTTAACCCTTTGCTTCCTAGATGTGAGATAATGTTCGAGTAATTTTAGTGGAGTATCTCTTATGCCAGCTTTTTCAAGTTTACTGATAAGGACAGGGACAGAGACGGTATCAAAAGCCTTTTTAAGGTCTAGGAAAACAGTCAAGCATTTATTACCAGAGTCAAGTTGTTCAGTTACTAGAGAACTCAATGCTGTGACTGCATCCTCAGTGGATAAACCCTGTCTAAACCCAAACTGTGAGTTGGAGAGTAAATTAAATTTTGTAAGATAATTGGTTAATCTAATGTTAATTAATTTTTCCAGAATTTTCGAAATGGCAGGTAGAACAGATATAGGCCTATAGTTGTTCACGTCGTCTCTGTCCCCCCCCTTATAAATAGGAGTAATAATGGATTGCTTCAGTTGGTTTGGGAAGATACCGGTTTGGAAGCAAAGGTTTGCGAGATGGGATATTATAGGGACAACTTCCTGTCGTACATGTTTTAAAAGTTTAGTCGGAATATTGTCCCATCCGGGGGCACTATCAGACTTTAGGGCCATTAGTATTCGATCAATTTCGTTGGGGTCAGTATCTAGGAGGACAAAACTATTACATTGTGGAATTTGAGTGGTATGACGAATTTTAGGGTGATTATTATTGGATGTAATGTTCAGAGCCAACTGTTTACCAACGTTAGCGAAATGTTCGTTTATGAAGTTTACCGATTCAAGAGGAGATGACTTAATATTTAGGAGTTCAGAGTTGTTATTGTAAGATTTGTTAGAATAAGTGATGTTTTTTATATTTTTCCAAAGCATTTTATTATTAGTAACAGAGTTTGCTAAAAGTTCCCTTTCATATTTGCGTTTAAGTTTTTTTATTAAATTATTACAGTAATTCCTATATCTAGTGTAAGTTATTTTTAAAATGTCATTATGTGGGTCGGATTTATGATGTTTATGTAATTTATTGCGATTTCTTATGCAGCGCAGTATGCCTTTGGTAATCCACGGTTTAATAATCTGTTTACTAGTAGATAAATTGCGGGTTGTAGTATTGTTTTTTAAGGTATCTGTGAGTTTATTTATAAGAAGTTCAATCAGGAGGTTAGGATCGTTACAGTATAATAATTCAGCTAGATTTTTTTGTTGCAAATCTTTCAGAGCTGCATCAAAGTCGATAACAGTAGTGGTTTTTTTTGGTTTACGTGTGTATTTAACTTTAGACAGGGATAAGAATGTAGTGAAATGGTCAGTGATAGAGGTATGGAGTATCGCAATAAATGCCGATATCTTTTTGTTATTAATTTTTAGCATGAAATGATCCAAGCAGTTACTATCTCTAGTTGGTAGCGTATGCCCCGGAAGAATTCCATGCAACGACAGCATATTGAGATAACCATTCCTGTTTTTATGGTCATGTGACGACTCCGTTTCTTTAGGTTTAATGTTTATATTCAAATCTCCCGCTAGGATTATGCTTTTGTTTGATTTTAATTTGTGTAAGTGAGTGTTAAGGGACTCTATGAAGTTATCAGTGTTTGTGTTGGAGGGGGAGCGGTAAATACAAAACACCGTGTTATTTAGGACATCAAGTTGAAGACAGGACGCTTGTGATAACGAGATTTCCTCAACCCTAGGTTTTAAGTACTGCTTTACATATATTACTACCCCGTCATTTTGATTCAGCTGCCGATTAGTAAAGAAAGCCTCATAATTGTTCAGTTGCGGAATGGGTTTGCTGGCACTTAATCTACATTCAGTCAATATAATAATGTCTGTTTCAGTAATCGTTGATAAGTTGAGCATCAAGTCGTCAAAATTACGATAAATGCTCCTTATATTTTGTGAAATAATGGTTAGGTCATTTTTTTTAATATGTATGTGTCTACTAAGCTCTGAGATCCTGCATTCGACTGTGCGGGCAATTTCAATATTATCGATTTCGGTTACAGCTGATAGTGCGTCATCCATTTAGAGTCTAGGAAGTCGAATATATGTTTTTTCGAGAAGTGTTTGATAGTTATGAGTAAATTGCAATAGGTGACACAGCTTGATGATTGAGCACATACTTATAAGTTTTAGATGAATGTTTGTGAGTGTGTAGTTATGATAAGTGGTATATATATAGCGGCGAGTGTGTGAGTAGTAAAAGTGATGAAACATGGCAGTGTTGGTATGTGTAACAGCGTAAATTAAGTTCAGACAAATAGTGACAAATGAAAAAAATACAGATAATGCATAAAATAAAAGGTTTAAGTTAAGAGTTAACATTAGTATTGACATAAGATTGAGTGAACCGGTAGAACACGAAGTACAACATATCGTTAGTCATGCTTTCACTAAGAGTTGATGTACCTGTTCCTCAGAAGAAACGACTATAGATTTCGCTTGTTCATCCCTTTTTATGTACACCTTCCCATAGGCAGTCCAACAGAACTTGTAGGCCCCTGATTTAATCAGGTCTCGGGCAAGGAAATACAGTCGAGATCCTTTAGGGGTTAAATGCTCCGACAGGAAAATTAGGGTGTCTTCTTGAGTCTTGAATCCAAGGTGTTTACATCGAAGTTTAGTTTGGTTTTTTAAGTTATAAGCCTTACCCATCTTCAGAATCTCGGTCTTCAAGATAGTGGAGGCTGTTTCCACGATAATAGGGCTATTTTGTTGTTCAGGGTTTTTCCCACGCACCCTGTAGATGTCTCTTATGTCATGCTTATTCATATTGCAACTTAAGTTTTGAGACAGGCACATAATCATTTCTAGGAGGTCCTCTTTGGTTTCATGACTTTTTCTTGGTACGTTTTTGACAACAAAATTCGATTTCCGTCCTCCCATTTGCAGATCCTCAATCTTGTTCTCTAAAGTGGCGATGAGTTTCTTGTCTTCTATGGCTTTGCTTTCCAGTTTCATGAGTTTCTTAGTGAGGTCCTCATTTTGCGCGGTAAGGTAGGTAATAGAGCTCTGTATGTTGTTATTAGACTGCTGTATTTCTTTTAGGGTGTAGTTAATATTTTGTATGTCATTTCCGTGCTTTTCTGAGAATAAAGACATCATTTTCCTCATTTCCTCTTTAAAATCTTCTAACTGTTGACCGATTGAGTCTTCCATATCCTCTCTGCACCTCTTCCCTGCACGTTGAAAGACGTAGTTGGGGGTGTTGAGAAACCTTTCCCCACTAAGGTGACATCCGTTTCCGACAGGGATTTATCCATACTATTTTCCATAATTAATTTCTAAAGTTTAGTTGATACTAAAATCTTCCAAAGCTGCGCGAGCGTCGGGGCGGGAATACACCAACTACTTCACCTTAGTCTTGTAGACAATAATTGGTTCACACTTTGGTGGGCGTGACCCTAATTAGCTAATCAGGTCAAGTTTCACTCACTCGTTAGCGAAAGGGGAGTGGCCACTGTGACACCACTGGTGAGAGGATTTGCGCACGCGCAGTAATTAGTATTATTGGCTGCTTACGTGTTCTTAGGGTGGAGTCTTCTTCACTTAGAGGTAGCAAGCAGGTACCAGGAGCGCATGCCGCGTGAGACGGCTGACTATCTTTCTTTGTCGTGTACTATCGTCGTCGCGTCGTCACCACTAGCGTTCGAAAGAGCTCCTCGCTAGATATGCACTCCTATTTTTTCACTTTGATTTAATTTACTTTTTCGCGTGGAAATTAATATTTAAAATTGCTAACAAATACTGGGGCACGTCAACACCTTGCGGCGGTCCGGGGGAAGAGGAAAGATAAGGAAGAGGATAAGACTCTGTTACTCTAGCTTTTGGCAAACTACCCATTTTTTGTGTGGCTGTGCATGATCTGTATCTTATACATTTCACACACTTCCTGATATAACTTTTCACTGCTCGTTTTGCTCCAAGTATCCAATATTTCTGTCGTGTATACGCTAAGGTTAAATTGTTACCCCCGTGTAATGTGTTTAAATGAGCGTCTTGAATCATCATTCCTGTTACGGGATGATCTTGAGATAACAGAATTGGGTGCTTCTGATCATACGTAAGTTCTGAATTATGTAATCTTCCTCCAACTCGCAATAATCCATCGCTGTCGATGAACGGATCTAAACATGTCAACTTGTTCCCTTTTCTTAATGATAATCCGTTTTTTATGGTTTCATATTCCTCAGAGAACATTGATTGTTGTATCAATAAAAGAACCGTTTTAGTTGTTCTGTTAATTTCCGTACAGCTCAACGGATCGTCCCTCCTTTCCTTGTGTATGAACCTATAACAGTATGACAATACTCGGACCATTTTTTGAAAACTTGAAAACCTGTCCCACACATTATTTTGTAGTTGGGACTTCGTTGTAATATGATAACAACGTTTAATCTCTTCGCAGATCTCAGGTATTGTTTTGGTACTGGGTATGTTATCCGTGTTTAGCCAATCCGGACCACTCCACCACCTGGTTAATTTTTCTAATTTATCGGGCGTAACTCCTCTTGTGATCAGGTCTGCCGGATTTTGAGACGTATTTACGTAATTCCACCTTGCTCGTGGTAGTATCCTCTGTATCTCAGACACCCTGTTTGCTACGAAAACCTTCCATCGTTCCGCTTCTCCTTTAATCCAGCCGAGAGTAATCATCGAGTCAGTCCAACAATATATATTTGTTACACTAATTTCCATGGCGTTTATAACTTTTTCCATTAATTGTGTGAGTAGTACCGCCGCACATAACTCTAATTTTGGTAATGTTGTCTTGTGCTTTTTCGGCGCTACTTTTGACTTAGCTTGTATCATGGTTATACTATATTCACCATTATTATCACATATCCGACAGTATATTACTGCCCCGTACGCTTTTTCTGATGCGTCACTAAAGCCGTGCAACTCTATTTTACAGTCAGGCGACCAATGACACCATCTCGGGATGGAAATGTTTTCAATCGACTTCAGTTCTTTCTGTAAACCACTCCACCTTCTTTTAATATCGTCATCTACAGGCTGGTCCCACTCTGCACCGTTTGTCCAAAGTTCCTGAATTATAAGTTTCATGTTTATGATTACAGGTGCTAGCCATCCTAAAGGATCAAATATCTTAGCAATCTCCGATAAAATGAACCGTTTCGTTGGCTTTTCATTTTGATTAACCTTAATTTGAAATCTGAAACTGTCTTCGTGCGGTGACCATAACACTCCTAGTGACTTTCTAGTTTCATCTAGCGGGATCTTCATCATTTGACTAACTTTGTCTTCATCTAAAATATGGTCTAACAACTCTGCGTTATTAGCAGACCATTTCCTGAGATTGAAACCGCCTGTCTTCAGCATATGTATAAGACCTTTTTGTAACTCTTTTGCAGATTCAACATTGTCTTCCCCTGACAAAATGTCATCTACGTAGAAATCGTGAAGGGTCCTCTGACTGGCAACGGGATAGTTTGATTTCTCATCTAACGCCAGCTGTCGTAGTGTTCTAACTGCTAAAAACGGTGCTGACGCTGTACCGTAAGTCACAGTAGTTAACTCGTATTCATCGATGGTGTGTTTCGGTGACTTCCTCCATAATATGCGTTGGTATTTTAAGTCTTGCTCGCTTACGTTTATAAATCTATACATTTTCTCTATGTCCGCCATAAATACAATTCTATGTTTACGCCATCGTACCAGAATAACTGCTAAGTCTTGTTGCATTCTTGGACCCGTAAACATGTTGTCGTTCAGACTGACCTTGGTATCCGACTTACTCGATGCATCGAACACTACCCTTAACTTAGTGGTCAGTGAATCTTCTTTGATTACTGGTTGATGGGGAATATAGTATCTCCCTTGGTAATAATCGTTTTTAGGGACCTTCCTCATATGGCCCATTTCAACGTATTCGTTCAAAAACTCTTGGTAACGTGTGTGAAGATCCTTATTTTTTGCGAATTTTCGTTCAAGCTGCAGAAGTCTCGCCACCGCCCTACTGCGAGAATTCCCGTATTCCATACTGGAATCTTTGAAAGGTAGCCTCACTGTATAAGTTCCTTCTGGACTTCTTATTGTTGTTTCTTTGTAGTAGCTTTCACAAACTTGGTCTTCATGGGATTCTTGGTAGGTGTCAGAAACTTCCTCCAATTCCCAAAATTTATTTAATTGTTGAATTTCCCCAGTACGTGTCATCATACTGACTACCTTTACTGAGTTTGTACTAGTAGTATTACAACAAATTCCGGATAACATCCACCCAAACTCTGTGTCCTGAGCAATGACTCCGTCTTGAATTTTGTGTAACCCACTTAGTAATAAGTTGCTGTACTCTTGAGCTCCCAATATTATATCTATCGGTCCTCTTTTGTAGTACGTAGGATCACCAATTAGCTTGTTTTGTAGCCAATCTGACTGTAATTCCGGTAAGTTCTTGTCGGGTAAGCACCCAGTCAACCTTGGTAGTACTATCAGTGTAACTGGGAGTCTAAACTCACTCGGAAATCTTGGTTGTAGTTTGACATGTATAGCATAGTTGGAGGACTTTGGTTTGTCGTCAGCGATTCCGACAATTTCAGTTCTTATTTTGCTACGCGGGTATGCCAATAGTTGCGCTACCTCCTCTGTGCATAACGAAGCTTCTGAGCCTTGGTCACACAACGCCCTTAGCATGTACCGTGTCCCGTCCGAAGCCTGTACATGTACTAACACTGTTGCTAGCAGTGTGGTTTTTGATACGTTTGTTTGGTTAACTGTAGACACATTTGACCTGGTCTTTACAGTAGACATACTTGTAGGTAACAAGTTGTCCTTTTTCGTAGTAGTTTTTTCATGCCGAGCAGTACCATTCTGGTAGCTGTCTCGATGTAAATAGGAATGATGACCTTTTTTATTGCAATATCCACACTTTTTCGTGCTTTGACACTTCTTCGTGTTTTCATGAACCAAACAATTCTTGCACATTCGTTTCTCGCTTACTGCCTTGTCACGATCCTGTACCGACAGCGCTTTAAAACTTGTACATTGATAAATGTTGTGTTCAGTAGTATTGCAAAACCAACAGTTATAGGTCTCTTGCTGTTTGTTCATAGATGGGAATGAGTCATCGCGCACTCTATTTATAGATGTGCTTTCTTTGCCGGAACTAGACGTTTCCAGACATTTAAACCGTTTTTCCAAGAATTGCATCATATCCGACAATTTTTGTAGCTTGTTCGGTTCTGTCACTTGATGCTCGTACCTGTCATCAGTCTCTGAGTCCCATACTCTACTGAGTATCCTTGTTAAAAACGGGTCCCATGACGATATATCGATGTTTTGACATTTCAACGCCTCTAGGTTCTCATTTATCGTATCATGCAACTGTCGCAAGGTCGTTGCATTGCCCCTTGTTACTTTTTGCAAGCTCAGTATACAGTCAATGTGCCTCGTAATGATTAACCTTTCATTTTTATATCGCTTCGTCAACAGATTCCACGCGGTTGCATAATTTGCGTCGCAAACTGTTAAATGTTTAATCAGCTTAGCGGCGTCCCCGCGTATATGCGTTTTCAAATACTGCATTTTTTCCGTGTCACTCAACGATTTGTCTTCATGTACGATCTTCAGAAATAAGTCATAAAAAGAACTCCATGACTCATAGCTACCGCTGAATGTCGGAATTATTATTTTCGGTAGTTTCACTGTTGTTTTATGGCTCGTCTTTGCGGAGTTTTGACTGACCCTGGCTATTAATTCGTCAACCACGCATTCGAACTCCATTTGTGTTCTTTCAAACGTGTTTTGTCGGAAATAGCTGTGGTCTAAAGTGCTGTTTTCCATTAAAATAACCAAATGCGTGTCTTCAATTTCCTGCCACTGTTTTTGCAAGTTCGCCACCAAGGATTCTAAACACCACGTAGCTTTATCTTCCGACATTTGACGAGTTGCTGATTGTAGTTTCTTCTGCATTTGACTGATACGAAACAGTTGAATAAACAACTTAGGTGAGTTGATGTCGTCATCTTCTTGAGGTTCTATGTCTCCTGGTTCGTAGAGTTGTCCTACAACGACTAACCTTTTCTCACACTTTACTAGATACTCGATGGCTTGCTCGTAAAGTTTTTTGAGGCCGTCAAAGTAGTTGGCAGTGATGTACTTGTGTTCAGACATCACATCCTGACTCTCTAGTTGTGTGTGGTTAGTTGACGTTCTGGTAAAAATTTCTGTGAGTCGCGCCTTCCTGTCTGCGATGTATTTGTGAGTTTTTCTCGTCGCCGAGTCTTTCTTGATGTTGGTGAATATTTGTCTAATTTCATTGTAATCCGCTTCCTGGCTTCTTATGATTCCATTTATTTCTTGTGCGTCCATTCTTCCCTAACTGCCCTAGCCTTTTCTCAGGTATAGGACACTTAGCTGCGATCTGTACCCTCGTTGCGATAAGTGCGACTTCTCAAAATACCGGTGAGACCCGCTTGTGGGAGGCCGGTATTCGGCCGGGAAAAAACACAAAACAAAAGTTAAAAATTCGAAATTAAAGAACAAAACTGATCAGCGAAACAGAACTCAGAAGTTTTGTTTAAGTTATTAACAGACGATAGTAAAATAACACTCATTTTGTAACGTATAAGCTCAAACTTCCAGCATTTATTTTAATTAGACCATTCTAGGCTATAGTCGACTTTATTAGCCCTTTAAAAAAAATCTTCCAGTTCATTGAAACCTCACAAAGGTTAAACATTATTACTGGCACATCATCATCATATCCCCCCCCTAACCCTTATCCTAATTAATTTGGAGTCGGCACAGCATGTCTTCTTTTGTCCATACTTCTATATTACTCGTCAACTCAACAGACACCTCCTTCCTTGTCATATCATTCTGCACAAAGTTCATCCATCGTTTTTTAACCGACTTCAAAAAGAACTAGGTTCTCAATTCACCGAATCTATTTTTTGGTCTTCATCTACTCTTATACTCATCCACATTTATACTCAAAACTATCCTCAATACATTTTCCTCATTTACCACCACAACCGATTACCACATTGTATGTTATAACTGGCACGTACTAGACTAATTCACATGTATTGTGAAAAATAGAGGTGTTAATATAATCCCGTCAGGGCTGCGGGTTGTTCGCAAGAGATACCGCGGCCTCGACATGAAGGGCTAAGAAGGAATATGGGTGGTTTTTAGTCAGTAGAAGTCTGACACTCCCTTTCGCTCTTCCCAAGAGCGGAGGGGTTATTTGATGATTTTCCACCCGCCAAAAAAGGTGTTAATATAATTATCCGGTCAACTGTAGATACTTCTGTTTACCCCCATAATACTGTAAAACTCTTAGTAAGGACGAGATTTAAATAAACAATTCACGAAACATGAATTTTATAAATGTTACAGAGCCATTTATACAAAAAAAAAAACAAGTAAAACTAAACTCATTCAAGTAACGTAGCAATAATATGAAAATGAAACCATCTTGAATTGTATCCACAAAAAATATTTATGCAAACCAAAAGTAGGTCGCGTTTGTCCACTAAAAGTGTCTCCGAATTAAAAATTAAAATTGTGAACTAGCACTGGGCTCTGTTGCATGTTTTAGCTGGAGAACATTTTTTTTTAATTATTTTTCTTTTATGTTTTCTATAAACTACAACACTCGGGAGCAAAAACACTTACTGTTACTTACAATTTACTTGTTTTCGTAGATATAACAGCCATTTGGGGGTTTTTACTATGCTAGACTTTTCAAGGGGTACCTTATTACCCAGTGCTAACTGCATTGTGCATTCCATGTACGTATTCATCCGGTAAGACTCAAAGCTGTCCCCATTAAAGATGGGTAAAGACAAAGCAGGGGGTCTAAATGGCCACTTTAAAATTTATAAAATGAACTAATCATAAGTAACTGTGTCTGTGACAATTTTACGAAGTTTAACGCAATTCATATTATGATCCTATTGTGATCTGCTCAAGTGGCCATTTTGGACCCCCAGTTGACTGTGTGCGCGTTGAGGAGCTCGTGGCTTAATAAGAACTGCCACTCGGGTCGATTTTAGGTAAAGCTGTGCTCACCTAGGTCGATCTGTGGATGGGTGACCGCCCGACATGCCGAGTTTCCTCCGTGCCTCGGAAAGTACGTTAAGCTGTTGGTCCCGGCTGCCATATGCCATAGATATTTGGCAGTCGTTATAGGTAGTCAGTGACCTGAAATTCTGACATCCAGTCTTACCAAAGAGTATCGTATTACCTAGTATTAACTGGTTTGTGGAGGTCAGATAGGCCGTCGCTCCATGTAAAATACTGGTATTCAGCTGAATCTGGTTAGACTGGAAGCCGACCCTAACATAACTATGTTAGGGTCGGCTTCCAGGGAAAAGGCTAGGCAGATGATGATGAGTTGACTGTGTCTGTGTCATTAGGACTATTATAATTATAGTCCTTCAAATTCTACCCAATATTTAGCGAAAACAATAGTTAAGTAAACGTGTGGATATAATCCAATTTGTACGCGACCGTGAGCCCATTCTGACGGATAATTTGATTAATAAATTGTAATCATGATTATGTTATATAGAGTGTATTGATGAATATGGCGCGGTATTGTGGAGACTGTAAGTAGATTATGATGAATTAGAGCCAGGGATGTAGTTAGGTTCTGGATTATTTTTATTATAAGGAAATAATACTCACGTATTTATGTGGGAAACGGACCTTCACGAAACAACCAACCAAGCGAGCATTCTCAACATCTGTAACTCTACCGTAAAAGTTATTGTTGGGAAATGACGTTTTCTTCACGATTTCTTAAGAAC
The DNA here is from genome assembly GCA_949774965.1 of Diarsia brunnea. Classification (NCBI taxonomy): domain Eukaryota; kingdom Metazoa; phylum Arthropoda; class Insecta; order Lepidoptera; family Noctuidae; genus Diarsia; species Diarsia brunnea. Next base: position 5,918,736 of record OX459015.1, on the reverse strand, counting down.
TTGATCCAACGCACACTGAATAGCACAGGGGTCATGGGACTTTAAAAAGTTAGAACTTCGACCTCCAATAATATCACCGTAACTTGTTGTTCCCAAATATTGTCCAGAAACAAAAATATTTTAATGATGAGGAGAAAACTCAAAGCTGTTTCTGAGATTGGAACAAACTGACAAACAGAAAATTGTGTTTTTATTATTAGTGAATAAATAAAAATGTCGGGGAAATATAATATCCTTTTTTTTGGCGGGTGGAAAATCATCAAATAGAGTGAAAGGGAGTGTCAGACTTCTACTGACTAAAAACCACCCATGTTCCTTCTTAGCCCTTCATGTCGAGGCCGCGTAATCACTTGTGAACAACCCGCAGCCACGACGGGAAATATAATATCCTTACATGTGGATAGGTCGAAACTGAATACTTTTTGTTACTTAAAGGAACCAATCACTGTTAGCTGTAGAAAGATATCCTTGTTTTGAAAAAAATACAGCGCCTTGGAATCTCAGTTACAGGATTCGTGTAAAAATATTCAAAATTATGCGTTCACTAAAGGAAGCCACGGTTTACCGAACGCGGTTTCACTGCTGAGGGAAAGTAAACTTGAGATTCCGTAGAATATTCTATAAGCCACCGTTTAGGAAGAATTTTCTTTGAATATGGAAAAGCTAAACAAATGGTTTCGTGTTTGTTTTGGTTAACAGTAAATAATAATTTATATATTTTTTTTATTTTATCAAAGAGGAACAACAGACAGCTACATTATGGAATATTATAAAATAACTTAAATAATAATGTAGCCCACAGCGCTGTTCACAAATTACCATTATTGACTAAACCTTAATTGTTAGGAAATAAGCTGTTCATGCATGACAGTTAAAACATAAAATACAAAAAAGAAAAAATAAATGACTAAATGACAAAAATGCTAAATTATTTGTATATGTATAAATATTAATCAATCAATCAAAGGATTTAAGTGTCTCATACAAAAGGTTTCGAAATCTCTGCATGGAGCATTTAAATATACTTATCTATGTGTTCGAGTTCGTTATTGTAATATGCTGCCATTCACCGAATTGGTTAACGTTCGCCGGTTTTGATCGACTATTATTTTAAATTAATATAGTATACATACTAGCTTATTGCTCGCGACTTCGTCCGCGTGAATGTCGGATTTTTTTTTTTTTTTTTAAAAAGAATGTTGCCCCACACTAGGAATTTCTCCTGTACCGTGGGTGCGTTCACAAACATTTAAATTCACATACACAAATACCCAGACCCGGAACAATTACCTGTAGGCCGTACAGATATTTGTTCCGTCGGGGATCGAACCCGCGACACGCAGCGCTGCAGTCCATTGCTTGAGCCACTGTGCCAACCGTGCCGTCCATACAAACTTTCATCCTCTATTTCACCCCCTTGGGGGTTGAGTTTTGAAAAATCCTTCTTTAGTGGATGCCTACTTTATAAGAGGAATACATGTGAGAAATATTAGGATTCTAGCCCTAAGGGTTTGGCCTGTGCGTTGATCCTCAGTCAATCAGCTATGCCTTTTAAATATACAGAGATAGATAGATTAATTGATGCCTGCTTTGTTGATCTAGGGGTCCCAAAAGTGACCGGTGCTCATGAGGTCCTAGGTCGAGAACAGTGTCATACGGTTTTTCCGTCAGGAATTTCTCAGTAGCAGCCACAGAATCTAGATTCGTGCCCGGTTGATGGCAATAGGCTCACCTCCTTTTACATGGGACTTAAACATAAGTAGCGAAAGGTGAGTGTACAGTACCCTTTTTTTTTTTTGGTGGGTGGAAAACCATCAAATAACCCCCCTCCCGCTCTTGGGCAGAGCGAAAGGGAGTGTTAGACTTCTACTGACTAAAAACCACCCATGTTCCTTCTAAGCCCTTCATGTCGAGGCCGCGGTATCTCTTGCGAACAACCCGCAGCCCCGACGGGAGTGTATAATACCCTTCTGCCTAACCCTTCGGCGATTTCAGGCGTGACGTTGTGCAATATTGATTTGGTGAGCCAGAGTAAGTTCTCCGAATTAATTATGATATAATTACCGTCTGTAAGTCTGGTTTACAAGCTAGCCAATAGCTTGCTACTTACTCGCTACAGCTGACATATAATAAATATAGTTTGAGTCAATTGATGAATTAGGCTATGTAGCAGACGGGTTAATTAATTGCCCAATAATGGCTTACTAAGAATTTAAAACAGCCGTAAATAACTATTAAGTAGCCAAATTTATAACATAATAATATGCATAGGAACTGCTAGTGGTAGCAAGCGGAGCTGCCGAGCATGAGCTTGGGGATTCGGTCCCCGGGTCGGGCAAATGCTCTTTTAGGTATATGGTCTTATTTATACCCTAAAGTAATGAAATATTAAAAAAAAAACTCCTTGTATAATACTGTTCGCGAGTTCGTACCAACTAATTAATAAATACATCACATGTTTTTCCCGTACCTAAGATTAATCCAGAGAACCAAAGCGACAAAATCATCAACATAAATCCATCACGGAAACTCTAGCTGGTTGGTTAAAAGCATAAAGGAATTAATCAGGCAAGCCGTTGCAGCCACATTCCCAAGTAAAAACATTCTTTGATAATCCAAAAGCATGAAGAAAAAAGCTTAATTAGATTTCGCATCAAAGCATTACTATAAAACCACATTTTTCACTGAAAAACTCATTACATTTTTGTGAGAAACAGTGTTGTAGTTCCAGTGACTATTTTTTTATTTATTTACCAGTTTATCATTACCTGTAGAGCCTTTTCCCTGCTATGTTAAGGCTAACTAAAGTTAAGTGGCTGTGGAGAATGAAATACAGGTATTCAGCTGCATCCGATTAGACTAGAAACCGATCCCAGCATAATTGGGAAGAGGCTAGGAAGATGATGACGAAATCATAATCATATATGCCTTTTGGCTTCGTACGAGACTTTGTAATTCTATGTATTATTTTTTAAGTGTTTCTCTTATGTTTTCTTTTTCTACACGACTGCCCCAAAAAAAAGAGTGTTATGTTTTTAGCGTTCATGTATGTATGTATGTATGTATGTATGTTTGTTTGTGAGTTTCTTTATTCCACCATAACTTCTAAACGCCTGAACCGATTTTGATGTATGTGGTATCGTTAGATTTGTTACGTCATCCCGAGTAACATAGGCTAAAAATATCAAAAAACATAATAGGGTGGCCATGGTTTGGAAATAAAAATAACTTTTAATTTGTTTTTATTGAAATTTCAATGAAAAATATAATCATCGTCTAGAACTTATTAAGTAGATTACAAAAATATACCACAGTAGTATTCAATATCTAGTGTTTTCTAGTAATACTACTTAACAAATGATATGGTGACATTTTAAACCCGGGATTCGATACGAATAAGCTACATATCAATAGATTCTCTGTAATGAAAGAAATAAAACTGGCTAGGTTACAACTCCCAAATCCATCCACTACGGCACCTAAATGGTTTTTAAGTTTGTATGAAAAGTCAGTATGTGTGAATCAATTTACTAGAAACATGGCGAAAAAATATCGATATATCACTAAAAGATATGAAATAAAAAACAAATAATTTAAAAAATTAAAAAACACGCCTGCCATGACAAAAAGTAAACTAAAAAATAATACATTTACGGGACCTTGCTCCCATTCATCGCTGAATTCCTTTGACTTGTTTTTTATTTTTTAGTTTACTTTTTGTCATGGCAGGCGTGTTTTTTAATTTTTTTAATTATTTTATGTAATTTTTTTATCGATTTCTTTTGTTCTGTGTGCATGAGTCAAATAAATACTTTTTCTTCCTTTTTTATTTCATATATCCATCAAAACCTTTGATAAAGCCCATCTATGTGCTCTCTTAAGCTGCGAAAGCACAACTACATTGATTCAAAAATCTATAAAAATAAATTATAATTCATGTCCAATAAAATGACATTAACACCAAAACCGACAGACTGTCGAAAGCCATTGAAAACTTTAGTATAGCAGAACCCCTAATAGAAATATGAAGGGCCGAAAAACTTCGAAGAATTTATTGCAAGATGAATGATGGAACGGGATTCCTTGGTGACGTTAATAGGGAGACAATGACAAATGTTCCCTGTTCACCCTTTAATTTCCTCTCGGGGAGAAACTTCACTTTGTAACGTGAAATTTTATGAGTTAACTAGGGTTAATTAGAGTTTGTTTTTGGGGACTTTTTTTTGCCTGGTTTGCTAGTTTTTTTGTTTTAGGATGGTACTTTGACTATTTTTAGTTATTTTGGGTTCATAAATCACTAAGTGTACCTATAATAAACTCACAATAAAAAACATTTTTCGGATTTCCAGAGGGTGACACTTAGTATGTTGTCCACTGTGTAACTTGTGTTTCTACCCAGACCCGTTACTTGGGACTGGACTATTAGTAATTTATGACTACTTTTGTTAGCTTAGGTCTTACCTGTTAAAACAAATGTCTGTGTTAATTAAGAAAATAAATAAATATTTCGTTTTTGGAGTACACTCATCTGTCTGTCAGCGGGTTGTATTTAATTGTCACGATCTGTAATAGGTACGCAATTGAAATTTTCGCAGAATGTGTATTCACGATACATACAATATCTGTTGCTGCTACAACACTTGGGAGTGTACTACAATGATACTCATCCTAGTAGGGTAACGCTCATGATTTCAGATCATAGAACTATACAGGGTGTCTAGCGCAATCTCTTTTTCACACTGGATTTAGAATAAGTTAGGACTGTTTTAAGACGTCATGAGGCCTTCAGAAGGTCGTACCATGACGTCAAATAACCACAATAACTTAAAAAAATGTTCTGTAAAATAATACTTTACAAAACCTCTTCAATACTTTTAAAACCCCCAAATGCTTTCCAACCCGAATGGTTTTACTACCTCTCGTAAGTAATATATTTAGCTACAGTACCTAGTTTGCATCCAGCCTCTAGTGCAATAGATTACAGCTTAGCAGTTAGCTTGAAGTAACAAATTAATGGCAAACCAATGGAATTAGCATTCGAATCGTTTGCCTGGCAATGCAAATGCTAATTCTAACGGTATATGTTCAGTCAGTGCCCAGCATTACCTGACCCCTCGTTTAAAGAACAAGAGGGTAATTTGGGGTCGCAGGTCCTCACCGGACACGGTTGTTTCGGGAGGTATGTACCTGCACCGAATCAGGCGCGAGGATACGCCCGGATGCTACCATTGCGAGTATCGGCCGGAGGACACGGTGGAGCACACCGAGGAGGTCTGCCCCGCTTGGGCGGAGCCCCACCATGTTCTCGTAGAGGCGATCGGCGGCGGCGACCTCTCGGCCCTGGTGCAAGCCATGGACCGGGGCGAGAGGGAATAGGACACCGTCGCCTCCTTCTGCGAAGCAATGAAGCTAGAGTAGGAGGTGGCGGAACGTGAGAGGGAGAGAACCTCTCGTCCCGGCCGCCGCGGGAGACGCTCCGGGCGTCGGGGGCCACGTGATGGCTTCCGGCCACCATAGGCGTGGGCCTGTGGACGGTGAGTAATGGGCTAGCTCACCGTCCGTCCGTCTTATGACGACGACAGGCCGTGTCAACGGCGCGTTCATGTTCCACGCGCGCCTCAAAGAGATGTCAGCAACATAGAAGGGGCCCACCAGGTCCGACGCCCGTAGGGGCTGCGGGTGGTCCGAAATAGATACCGTGGCCTCGGCACAAAGGCCTAAGAAGGAACATGGGTGGTTTGTAGTTAGTAGAAGTCTGACACTCCCTACCGCTCTGCCCAGAACGGGAGGAGTCATTTGATGATTACCCATCCTCAAAAAAAAAAAAAAGGTAATGCTGGGCTTTGACTGTACGTAACTACTTGTAGCCTAACTGTTTATTGATATATAGTTTGAGTGTTTAGTGTCCTGATTATTATCGTTAGAATATGGGATTATTTTGTTGTATCGATTCCTGTGATTAAAGTTTTAGATTAAACAACGTTTTTCCTCATCAAAACGCAGTTTTATGAACCTATCCATTGTCGTGACTACCGTATTGTTGTTTTTTTGTAATAAAATGTGTGTATTGCGAATTCTGTCGCTGAGCGCTTCGCTCGATCGCTCTTTGGCAAACCTTGAGTTTAGACTTTGAGACTCGGTCAGGGACCAAGTTTGAGTATGAATGTTAGGATGGATAACCTTGATATGTCAAGGCTATCCATTGCGTTATCAACAGTGAGTCGTGGGTTCGAACCCAGACAGGCGCATTACTTTGTGTAATTTATTTAGTCACCACTGCTCTCAAAACGGTGAAGGAAAACATCGTGGGGAAACCAGCATGTCTTAAAACCAAAAATACGAAGATATGTGACATCTACCAACCAGCACTGGGCACATTATATGGTAGATTATAGCCCATCCCTCTCCTAGTGAGGAGACCTAAGTCCCTGCAGTGGGAACATTATAGGCTGATAATGAGTATATTTGCATGACAACCGATATTGACCGAGGCCGCCTATCACAACGTCCGCCTATTTACCGATCACGGAACGCCGAATATCGGTAAATAAATAAACAAAGTTGATTGTGTTCGGCGTTTGTGTTAGAAATGTTTGCAGTTACTATTTGTGTTGCTTCGCTTTTGTCGTCTTGTCTGAGTTAGTGAAAGGTCAAGGTCGAATTTCATATAGAGTTATAAATCTCTTCGTTGGATTGAGTTATCAGAAATACTTATAATAAATCATCATCCTAGCCTTTTCCCAACTGTATTGGGGTTGGCTTTCAGGTTTACCGAATGCAACTGAATACCAGTACTTTACATGGAGCGACTGCTTATCTGGACTGAAATGCCTGCAATAAAATTTAATGTAGCAGTTAAATCATCCTAAAAATAGGATTTATTTATTTTTTCTGGCAAAGGTACAATAAAAAATAAAAGCTAAGCGCTAAATTCTCGCTTATTTCTCAAACTTGAATAAACAAGGCCAACTTCACAACACTAATCTTTTACAAAAAAATTAAATCCGCCCACTTTTATTTACACCTACATTTCTTATCTTCATGTAAAAAGTAAAGAAATATAATTTTGATTTATTAAGTCCCTTGAAATCTCTGAGAAATAATAAATGTACAAGCTCGCTGCTCAAAGTAATGAGATGTAACTTGGCTTGAATTGTTCATGAGCTCAAGGCTGTTCGCAGTTACGACACGGTGTGACGGGCGGCCACAGAGGCTTTCACTCGCAAAATATGAAACTCTTGTTTAACTGTGCTGATTTAATTACTGTTAACAGAAGCTCGTTTCGTAAAAGAATTATCATATTTTTTGTTTGTGTAGAATTTAATTTAATTATTCTTTGTGGTAAAGCAGATAATGATGAAGTTTTATACAAATATTACACTGTTATTTTTAGTAACAAAATGAACTGAAATATGCACTCTTCATCATTATCGGTTATGCTCCGGATCAAACAATGCCCCATCTGCTGGAGTGTCCCCAGGTACACTTTTTACGACCTGAATAGCCCCTCTGCTGCTGCAATAAACGTGGCCACTTACTGGGCCCAAACCATGTAATATTAAAGTAACATCGATACGAAAATAATGTTATTTTTTCCCTTTGCCTCATTCTTGAAATATCTCAAGACATTTTTGAGTGTTTTTTTTTTGGAGGTTTGTAAAACATCAAATTACTCCTCCCGCTCTGGGCAAAACTGGTAGGTTTAATTTGTCAAGTGTCAGACTTCTACTGGCTAAAAACCGCCTATGTTACTTCTTAGCCCTTTGCGTCGAGGCCGCGGTATCTCTTTCGAACAACCCGCAACCACCTACCTAACCTTACCTTATGTAATTATATCCTTGCAACCTAACCATACACAGCTCACGCCTCAAAATTCTGTATCTGAGTGAAGTGAAACGTATGTCCATAGACACTACGGCTAAAATTCATCAAAAATTTTCCATCAAGTAATGGCCCAACTTTTGTTTAAAACGACAGTGCTGCAATATTTTTATCCAACGTATTGGATGGACCAACACGCCTTGTTTGTGTTTAATCCGACTAAAATTTATTTTGTGCCTGGATTTTTGCTAGCATACTTTCATCTGCAAACAATGTTTCATGGTCCAGACTAATGGGATTTGAGTTTTAACTAGCAATAGTATAATGGAAGTCTGTTATATTAAATGTATTTCAACTCTCTGTGTTATCACTGTGTGTACATAAATAGTAAAAACTTATAAACAAAAAATAAAATTGACTTCACCAAAAAGTGGAACACAAAAAAGTGAAAAATAGTCGGTGACTTTTGTTAGTTTGTTTTTTTGCCACCGACTTCAGAAGCTGATTTTTCTTCTATTATGTTAAGTCTATCTATTAGTCATAAATACACTCACGGCTTTCGAAACACAATTCTTCATTCCCGTAGACAGACTCAGACTGAGCTCAAAACAATAACAAAACAAACCGTATTTTCAGAACAAGCCTTTCTTTATTATAAAACTTGGGAATCAATCCTGACAATAAAAAAGTAATACGATATTGACGCTGAAAACGTGAACCTCTTTATACTACCTACGTCGTTACAGTGAGCTGTACTTCTGAGGTAATACTTTTACTGTCAGTCGACCTATTTTAGTACGGAATTTCAATGGAATAAGGGGCCAGTTTATGCTGGCTTTATTACCACCTGCACTTTTATACACTGAAGCAACTTTTAAAAGTGATTTTCTCATAATTATATGGATTTAAATTTTATTAGGTGTAGTGAGTAAAGTATTTTGGAATTCATACAATGCCACTAACAATTTAAAAAACGGTTAAGTGCGAGTCGAACTCGCGCACCGAGGGTTCCGTTCAAACCTGTAGGTACATAACGTTGCTGTAGAATGAAAACCACGTATGTCAAAAACGAACTTCTCTCTTCTTTTTTTGTGAAAATCGAATGAAAGCCACATATTTTATAACACGGTGAAACCGTGAAACCAATAAATGACTACTAATGCCAAAAAAAATATATATATACTACAAAAACATTGAGGAAATGAAACATTTTTTTTGTTTCCTGTAAAGTTTGGATTCTGGACATACGAGGTTATCATTCTACAGTGACGATAAGTAAAATTTTTGCTTTTTGCAATATTTCCTTTATCTGTGCTATAAGGCGTTGCTTCGTACCAAATTTCAAGATTCTGAGTTCACGTAAAGTACCCTGTAGGTTTTGATTTCCTTGCGAGTGTCGAAAATTTGCAGTATAAACGGGTGTCTCTTTTGACTGCGTTGGCACAGAAGTTTGATTTTTCACAGCTCCAAGGAACTTGACTGTTTGAAATGAATTTCAGCTTGATACCTCCACGCGTTCCTGAGAAAACGGGTCTTAACAGACAGACGGACAACAAAGTATGCGTACAAGGGTTCTGTTTTTCCTTTTGAGGTACGGAACTCTAATTATGAAATAAACTAAACCAACAAAAACTAAATATTGCATCAAAAAACTCCTTCTCAAAGCTGTTAACCGGTGATGTGTTCAAGAGAATGGCGGTGTCAACACAGCACGATAAGCTAAGAGGATGGGACGGCGGCGCAAGAGTACCGATCCATACTAGGTACCTATACTTATCTCAAAGTTAAAATCCTGAGTCCTGATTAAAATAAATATGATTCTGTTTAGTCCGTCAGTTAGAATATCGAAAAATATTGAATAAGTTTTTTTGTTTTATCAAATTAAGATAAAACGCGTCAAAGATCATGAGTGGGGGCTTGTGACATCACCACGTGGTGAAAAATTGTACTGCAATGTGACCTCAAACGAGTTTTCAAAGCACTGTATCGTCTTCATTTTTTGTTTAAGTACGTGAAAAAAGAAAAAAGTGTGTCCAATATTTTTAGAAATCTATCTGACGGACTAATTACGACAGCACGGTTGGCGCAGTGGCTAAGCGATTGGACTGCTGCGCTGCGTGTCGCGGGTTCGATCCCCGCACGGAACAAATATTTGTATGGCCTGCAGATAGTTGTTTCGGGTCTGAGTATTTGTGTATGTGACTTTATATGTTTGTAAACGCACCCACGACACAGGAGATTTTTTTTTTATTACATTGCCCCATGTATTATAAAAAAAAGAAAAATATTAATAATAAATTAGATATTTTTGTCAGCTACGTTATTGTTACGCCACGAGTAAATCGCTCACCCTTTTATCTCTTCTCCTCGAATCTTGTTATTTTTCAATAGCTAAACTGCAATACTAATGGGCGATGAAAATAATTTATATTGCAATGAAATACGAAACGGTAATATAAATTGCATTGGTATTTTCTATCATATTGTGTGGGAGGGGGTGATATAAATGAGCTAATAGGATTATTTATAAGGCAGCGTGTTGTATGTGAATACCTTATGCTGTGGTTAAAGTATTTTCTAATCAGGAATGTTGATACTAAGACTTTTACATCAGGCAGATAACCGTCCAGGGGGTTTAAAATCGCCGCCATAGCAGAATCATAATCCTTACTTACATAATATGAATGCGAAAGTAAATCTGTCTGTCTGTCTGTCGCGCTTTCACGCCAAAACGCGTGTCGCGCTTTCACGCGGACGGATCCAACTAGTAAAATTATAAATGAATCACGTAATATTTCCTAAAATGGTCACAGACAACAACGAATTGTCACTTTATGAAGATTTCACGAATTGTAACGTAATTCACCTGCCTCGTAGGTCTAGTATTCGTAAGCGCAATTGCTGTGCATCATCCGGGCTCGAGTCCCGGGTCAGGCAAAGTGTTATTAGGTTTTTCATCAGGAATTTCTCAGTAGCAGCCACCGAGTCTAGATTGCCTGGTTGATGGCAATACGCTCGCCCCTTACATGGGACTTAATCGTAACTGGCGAAATGTGGGTGTACTATTAGGGTACGCCTCTGTCTAAACCTTCGAGGATTTTATGCGTGATGTTATGTTTATGTCATAATAATGATGATGAACAAGATATGGGTCACGTTGAATATCTGAAAATGGATCTATGTTACCTCCCACATTTATCTCGTCTGCCTTCAAGGCAAGTGAACAGGCATCTTCTGGATACGCTCGTTACATCATAGGCCTCATCCATCGCTATACATCAGTCGGGATTGAGGTCAAGGGCAGGCCCATTTAAAAATATAAAAAAACAACGGGATGCAGTCGGGGAGTGCCGGCAGAAGTGAAAACTTGAAAATTAACGTTGAGCATTTTGAACATTTGACACGCACGCATCTTTGCGCAAGAGCCTTGCACCGTCTTACGAATTTTCGCTCAGGTTACGTATACGTTGATATGTATGACTGCCTCGTTGGTCTAGTGGTTGCAAGCGCGACTGCTGAGCATTAGGTCCTGGGTTCGATTCCCGGGTCGGGCAAACTGATATTGGCTTTTTCCATCAGGAAATTATCAGTAACAGCCACGGAGTCTGGATTTGTGCCCGGTTGATGGCAATAGGCTCGCCCCCTATTACATGGGACTTAAACATAACTGGCGAAATGTGGGTGTACTATAAGGTACACCTCTGCCTAACCCTTCGGGGATTATAGGCGTGATGTTATGTTATGTTTATGTTATGTTACGTATACCTGACGCGAGTTTAACATATTTTTACCCATTCCAAAAAAAGTGCACCACGCCGCTAAAGCAGTACCTATTCACTTCAAAAATTGTCACAGACGGTTATGAGTTGTCACTCTGTGAGCATTGTAGAACTTCAAACTTAATAATATATTTTGCCTTATTATGATTCTGCTAAAGCGGGCATTTTAGCCCCCCAAGGCTTTAACGTCAATCAGATGTCACCAAAAAGTTTTTCTTTTCGTGAAACCCGCTTGAGACTGCAGCCATTTCCTACCACTATACACGTAAGTTTACTGTTGTAATTCTGACATTTAGTTTAATCGATTTAAAATATACCGATGCCGTTATTATATGCTTTTATTTAACTTGCCGTGTTAGTTTGTTGGTTAGCTTATATTTAGCATCTTGCAAATGAATTTCAAACCAGTTCCCCCCAACCGATTGAACTTTGCACACACCTTTAGTTCTGGTGACAATACATAATAACCATAACTTAATCCTTTCTTTAACTTTAACGAATCTTCAATAGTTAATAGCACAGATACGAAAAAAGTGTTAGTTACTGTTATCTGTTTTCAAAAATGATTACGATAAAATGAAAAATTTGAAAATAAAATTATTAATTTTATTTTACTGATAGCTTATGGTATTACTGATCGTAGTGTAGTAACCCGTTTTTATGGAACTGTTTTGAGCTACAGAATCGGATTTTAAGCAACAAAATACTACCCGACTGGACTGAACTGGACAGTCAGGGACCTGAAAGTCTGACAATCAGTCTTACCAAAGGGTATCGTATTACCTAGTATTAACTGGGTTGTGGAGGTCAGATAGGCAGTCGCTCCAAGTAAAATACTGGTATTCAGCTGCATCCTCTTAGACTAGAAGCCGACCCCAACATAGTTTTAATAAGGCTAGGCAGATGATGACTCCTCTGTCAACCACTATCATTTACTCCTTTTTCTATCATATCATTCCTCACACAATCCATTCATCGTTCCAAGTAAAACAATTATTATGACCTGAATTTGGCCTTTGTAGTTAATCCCTGAGCATTTCACATTAACAATTAATCTCTCCCCACATAAGCGAGCCAATATACTAGTTTGTACATAAAACAAGAGGACGTGGAGTGGCTCAGTTCTGTGTTGCCTCGCTGGGGCAATAACAAGTTCATTGAACCGGAATCATTGACGGACGGCTCGCCTCTCCAGTTTGGCCTGATAACCCAACCGTTTCTATTACCCTCTTTGCCGTCAAGCAATAATGATGAAATGGGTTCAAGCGGATTTTATTATTCAAATAATAATACTGGTTGGCAATTGAATAGGTTTTATTTTATGAAGAAAACGGGATTAGAAACTTATTGCTTTGTTTCTTCTTGTATATATTGATAGTGTGTGTTTACTATATATTACAATTATTATACAGGGTGTAAACGAACCCTTCACGCATCCGACAACCAAGCATTCTGTACATCAAACCAAGTACCCCTGCGCAAAAATTTTTGCTGGGAAATGACTTTTTTTTTGAGGTCAAAAATCACATTTTACGGTAAAACTCAAAGTAGCACTCTTAAAACATTGTGCTAGTGGATGCTTTGAATAGTAAACGGGTCATGGAGGTAATTTAAGTAAAGTTAAAACCTGAAATACTAGTACATATTTACAAAAACCGCTGTGAAAAATTTGGAACTTTGACCCCCTCCGCAACTAGGAGGTTCCCAGGTATGGTCTAGAACAAAAAAATGATCGCAGTGATGGGGAGAACAAATGCCTTTCGTTTGCGTTAAGGGTACTTTTACACCCTATATAGCTATCGAAACGGCTCCAGTCAATTTTGAACTCTGATGGCTGGCTGATAGTTTAAACTATGTGCTAACACAATAGAGAGTTATGTTATTTTGTCGTTCGTAAAGTTTCATATTACGCAGTATTTATTTCTATGCAAATTAATTACATTTATAAAGTTTAAATGTAAAATAATCCTTACTAATATTATTAATGCGATAGTAACTTTGTCGTTCTGCCACGCGTTCACGCCAACACTACTGAACCGTTTTAAATGGAATTTGGTACACAGATAGTCTAGAGTCTGAGAAAGGACAATAAAAGGTTGTAAGGGGTTCAAAAGGGCCCGTCGGGGCTGCGGGTGTTCGCAAGAGATACCGCGGTCTCGACATGAAGGGCTAAGAAGGAACATGGGTGGTTTTTAGTCAGTAGAAGTCTGACACTCCCTTTCGCTCTGCCCAAGAGCGGGAGGGGTCATTTGATGATTTTCCACCCACCATAAAAAAAAGGGGTTCAAAAGGGGGATGAAAAGATTACTTTTATCGCGATAACCGACATCAACACGTGCGAAGTCGTGGGCGTCATCTAATAGTATCCTTCCGATGTCGAAAGCAAAATCCGATTATTGTTAAGAACTTAAGACTTATCTCTACTTAAAACTTATATCTTAAGAACTAGAAAGGTTAAACTATAATTATTATTACGCAAATTAAGTTATATATTTCTCTTTGTTTCAGGGTAAGCGTCAGTCAGCAAATAAATCTGGTGTTTTCAAAAGAAGTAACCATCCAGTTTTCGGCTAAACATAACCGTGGTTAATTCTATCGGGTGAGTAAATACGTGTTAATAAAAAGTAGTTACAGTGAATGATGATTCGGTGAAGAACCTTATGAGAGAATAAAATGGTACCAATACGTTTGTATTCATGAATCTTCTTTTTTTTGTGGGGTGGGAAATCATCAAATAACCCCTCCCACTCTGGGCAGAGCGGAAGGGAGTGTCAGATTTCTACTGACTTAGTGTCTGTTTTTAATTTGAAAATAACTACTTTTGATTGAATGCATAAATACAAGCACAAAAAAAAATTAATACTTAAAATCCGCGAAACGCCTAGACCGATATCTACGGAATTTTTACTAGCAAGTAGCTGATGTTATAAGGAGTAACTTAATTACATATTTTAGAAGAATTATAAGGGTTTTGTATAAAAAATTAATACCCTTGAAATTAAAAAAATTCGATTCAAATAGGAAAGTAACATTTTTATAATAATTCCACAAGAATCGTCCGGATGAAATTATTGTATCGCGGGAAACAGTTACTTAAAAAAACCCTCCTTTTGGCATTCGCCGCAGTCGGGTAAGAAATCCTTTTTTTTATCCGACGAGACCCGGTAGCTCAAAGTTTAAAACATTCACCGTCATGTTCAGTACTCTATTATATCACTAGAGGTGTGCCAGGGTGCTTAGTTTTATGTAAAATCGATGGCCGCTCATAAAATGTGGCCTGAGATGGTAAGAGCTATATCGTGACAGCTTGAGGGTAGGGATGTACTGCGGGTTGTCCGAAAGAGATACCGCGGCCTCAACACAAAGGGCTAAGAAGGAACATGGTTGATTTTTAGTCAGTAGAAGTCTGACACTCCTTTCTGCTCCACCCAGAGCAGGAGAAGTCATTTGATTATTTCCCAACCACTAAAAAAAAACTGGCCAAGTGCAAGTCGGACTTGCACATAAAGAGTTGCGTACCATTGTAGTAGATATTGAGAGGTTTACCATGTTATTTTATTGTTGAACTACTGTCTGTATTTAAAAAAAAAAATAGGCGCAGTATAAGTTTCGGAGATAAGGGGGGGGGGATGGTCGGACAGACAGACACACGAGTGATCCTATAAGGGTTCCGTGTTTTCATTTTGAGGTACGGGACCCTAAAAAATGGTAGTTAGGTACGGGTGAGATTCGTGTCGGAATTGGTTAGGTGTGAAAAATAAAACGCTACAGTGAATGAGAAATATACTAGTAAACTTACTATTTTACTACTACCTAATTAGGAATAAACTAGCTTATTGCAAATTTTGGATAAAATAACAATAGGTATTGTTGTGAAACTTGCAAGGATTTCATAACGTCATTCCAGTAATATTATTACTCGAAGATTCAGGCAGCAGTGTACCCCATTGGGCACCATTGTGCACCCCCATTAATTCACCAATTATTTTTAAGTTTCATGTGATAGGGGGTGAGTCTATAGCCATAAACCTGGCACACATCTAGTCCCCATACCTGCTACTGAAAAATTCCTTATAGAAAAATCAGATAGCACTTTACCCGACCTGGGAATCGAACCCAGGACGCACATGCACAGCAGTAGCGCTTGCGACCATTACATTAAAGAGATAGCTCTCGAATAAAAAACTATAATATTCTAAAAACATCCCCAAGGCCACCAACAACATAAAACACAAACAAAGTACACATACACACATTACACACACACATACACACACATACACACACATACACACATTACACACACACACACATACATTACACACACACATCACACACGAAACACACACATCGTACATTTCGTTTGAGCAAACTAAAAACTAAAAAACCAAACAGGAATACCAGCCCTACACGAGTGAGTACCTATGTGAACGCCACTGTCTCCATTTACACCGAAGTGAGAATTCTTTGTTACCAATAACCACGTTGAGTGAAATTGAAAAATAAAAAAAGAACTTCTGGACAAAATCCATTATTCAGCTCCAATACAAATACTTTATATTTCCTTTTGTTTCTGTTTGTTTGTTTAATACAAATGACTTGTCAGTTTCAAAGCCGAGTAAAAAGGAATCAGGGTAAGGTATTGTTGCGTGTTAATTGAATCTCACGGAAAATCAACGATCGACTTCCGATTTTGTATTTGTGTAATGAAAACTGAAAAACTTCTGTTACTTAAACGTAGATTAGAAACGTAGATTTAATTTACGAACAGTAAGTCGTGGGTTCAAACTATAGAAATATAAAATAATATCTATGGTTCGAACCCAGGCAGGTGCATAACTTTGTGTAATTTATTTTATGTCCACTGCTCTCAAAACGTCCCACATGTCGAATTTTTCGGTTCTATGACAGTTTCCTCACGATGTATTCCTTCACCGTTTTGAGGGCAGTGGTGATAAAACAAATTATACAAAGTAATGCGCCTGTCTGGGTTCGAACCCATGACTTACTGTTCGTAAGTCGGGGCCGCCACCACTGGCCCACCACTGCTCTTATAAGTACAACACTACCTTTATATAGTTCCAGAACACTCCACTCACGTACAAAGTGTTCTGTTCACCTCGGTGGACGCAAACTAATTCCCTTCCAGCCAACCGCTCGGAACAAACGATTGGCTAATTGGAACAAACCGCGGTAAAACTTACTGTTTACCCAGTTTTCCTTGTAATATGCGGGTAAGTGTGGCGGGAATGGTTACTGTAGGTGTAAATATGAGTTGGTATTACATTTTGTGTTGTTACTTGGAAAGAAAAGAAAGAAAGAAAATATTCAAGGTTCTTTGTACTACGATTATTAAGTCGGGGAAAAATTGGTTCAAAAACTAGCTTGTCAAGTATTTTTTTATTGTCATACGTCTACGAATTGTTCTGATACTCCCTTTATTCTAGTTAACGGAAAAAAACAGAATTCTTAAAACTATTGCTACCAAACCTTTCTAAGAATGTCTGATCCTACGACATTATCTTTACACAGACAGAAGCGTCTCGCTACGTGACTTGCTACGCCAGGCATGTGCTACGCAGGTATTGCTACGCGATCCGCTACGGGAGCGCTACGAAACATTATGTTAGGCATGTAGGCTTGTGGCGTGAAAATTGAGACACTAACAGTTAGTTGAAAATAGTAACTAATTATGCCTATATTTAAAGTATCGAAACTAATTAAAAAAACGTCCAATGGCGCAAACTAAATTAGACGAATATTCTCATTTTAATAACAAAAAGGGTGTTTTATTTAAACTTTTAATATTCATGTTTATAAAATACGTACATGAATCAGAACAATCAGAGGTGCATGTCTTGAGTTCGAAGACCTATGACCTCGTCGCAACGGGCTAAGAAGGAACATGAATGGTTTTTAGTCAGTAGAAGTCGGACACTCGCTACCGCTCTGCCCAGAGCGGGAGGAGTCATGTCATGATTTTCCACCCTCCAAAAAAAGACTAGTACTGCTATTATGCTTCGTTTTAGTTGTAGGTGAACATTCATCACGAGTTCTTCAACCGAGGCTGACAAATGGGACACTCACTCCACTATCCATCACAGTCACAGCTATGTACGGTCGAACAAGTTATTAAGTATACAGCCAGCTAACCTGCTTTAACCTTTATGATTACATCTACACTATAATATAATAATAATAATATTATAAAGAGGAAATATTTGTTTGTTTGTTTGTAACGAATAGGCTCCGAAAGTACTGGACCGATTTCAAAAATGTTTTCACCGTTGGGAAGATACACTATCCCCGAGTGACATAGGCTACTTTTTATCCCTGTATTCCCACGGGAACGCGAACTACGCGGGTGAAACCGCGTGACGTCCGCTAGTAGATACATATAAAGACTGATGTCATTGGCCATCATGCCAAACGCTTTATAAAACAAAAATGCTATCATTACTGACGGCACGGTTGGCGCAGTGGCTCAAGCAGATGACTGCTGCGCTACGTGTCGCGGGTTCGATCCCCGCATGAAACAATTATTTGTATGGCCTACAGATAGTTGTTTCGGGTCTGGGTATTTGTGTATGTGAGTTTAAATGTTTGTGAACGCATCCACGATACAGGAGTAGTACCTAGTATGAGGCAACGTTTAAAAAAAATATTGTCAGTGTGGGTACTATAATTTTATTATTAAGATTTTTGCGTGTATACAAAATGGCTTTTTCGACTGTATGAGTCGTTAAAATGTATTAATGTATTAACTACTTTCTCGTTTAATGGATGCTCGATACCATTTCGCAATGAGCTTTGATTTATTTTGTTATGTTGACTTTAAAATTTAAATGTTTGATAACACTTGTGTGGAAACTTTTTAGTTGAAACAACATTTCAAATTGATATTCGAACATGTGTTTTGATATTGACTTGTGTCATTCACTTGAAATAAAAAATTTCTCTGTGCAAACAACGTTTTTACTTCCATATCCTAGTTATCTAGTATAATTTCATCAAAAGGTTATGGGCTCAGTTACTAAATTTGCCATCAAGAACCTCAGCGGCCTAGATGACTACTCTACGTGGAAATTCGCGATGAAAATGATTCTCATACGAGAAAAATTGTTCACGTATACGTCAACGTACCCGGATTCCAAGAACTCCACCGCCATTGAGAAGGACCAAGATGCACTAGCTTTGATTTGTCTACATGTGGAACCTACACTTTATGCGTATGTACAAGATTCAAATAATGCTAAAGATGCTTGGGATAGCTTAGCGAAAGCGTTTGAGGACAAAGGCGTAAATCGCAGGATTACCCTCATGAACGCATTGTTGGATGAGAAGCTAGAGAGACACTCATCGATGCATGAATATGTTGCTACAGTTATGTCTCTTTCTCAAAAGTTGAAGGATATTGCCACCGGATTTGACGATGATCTTGTAGCTGTCGTGTTACTGAGAGGACTACCTGAAGAGTACAGACCTATGCGAATGGCGCTGGAACACTCTGGGATGAAGTTGACTTCAGAGAACGTACGGCAGAAGTTACTACAGGAGGATTCATGTCAAGGTACATTGTCTTCAGGGGACTCGGCATTGGCTGTGAGTAAGAGTAAGAAGCGGAATGGGAACAAAAATATTAATATGACCAAAATTAAATGCTTTAAATGTGGAAAGAGTGGACATAAGAAGCCGGACTGTCCTGAAGGAAGGAAAGCGGGTTCGATCTCCAAACTGAGTGACGTCGCGATCGTAAGCCTGTGTTCATTCAGCGCCGGGGACTCCTTCAATCCGACGGAGTGGTACATCGACAGCGGGGCATCTTCACATATGTCTTTCCAGAAACATTGGTTTAAAGATTTGGTTATGAATGTTGGTATGAGTAACGTGACATGTGCGAATAATGATAAGATTGAATGCAAGGGTAAGGGTGATATCATGGTGAGTTTGAAAGGACGAATGCTTACTGTGAAGGATGTCATGTATGTACCCGGTTTGCGTGTTAATCTGTTATCAGTGTCTAAATTAGTAGAGAAAGGATGGAAGGTAAGTTTTGACAGAGATGGGTGCAAGTTAATTCACCATTTGGTTCCAGGTCATTTCAAGGAAAAGCTTCTGGCTACCGCAAGTGAAGTCTTAGGGATCTACAAGCTTGAAGGTTGTCAGGCGGTTGTAGATGGGACTGCGTTGGCGTCAGTGAAAGCAGGTAATCCTTTGATGTTGTGGCACCGGCGGCTTGGACACGTAAATGAGCGAGATTTACGTAAGCTTCCGGGTATGGATTTTGGAAAGAGCGTAATGGAGCCTTGTGTCGCCTGTATTAAGGGGAAGGCACATCGTTTACCTTTTCCAGTTGGTGAGGCTGAGAAGGCAGTCGAGAGACTGCAACTGGTTCACGCAGATATCTGTGGTCCAATGTCTGAACCCACGTACGGTGGATCTCGGTATATGCTAGTTTTTTTAGATGATTTTACACGTAAATCTTTTGTATTTTTCCTTAAATCAAAAGATCAGGTTTTCGATCATTTTAAAGTTTTTCTAGCTAGTGTTGAGATTGAAACCGGGTTGAAGGTAAAATGCATACGCACGGACAATGGAACAGAATTTGTGAACAGAAAGTTTAATGGGTTTCTACAGCAAAAGGGTATAAAGCATCAGTTGACTGTTCCCTACACTCCGGAGCAGAATGGCGTAGTGGAGCGAGCAAACCGCACTATTGTGGAGATGGCTCGTGCTATGTTGGCGGAAAAGGGTCTGTGTGCGAGACTGTGGGGGGAGGCATGTAATACGGCTGTTTATACCAAGAACAGGCTGCCTCACAGTGGCAATAATGGTAAGATTCCTGAGGAGTTGTGGACAGGGAAGGCTCAGTCATTCGATCATTTCAGAGTTTTTGGAACGAAAGCGTTTGTGCACGTGCCGAAGGAAACTCGGAAGAAATGGAGCCCTAAAGCGGTAGAACATATCTTTGTTGGTTACTGTGAAGAAACCAAAGGATATCGTTTCATAAATCCCAGTAATCCTCGCGTCATTGTTAGAGCAATGGATGTAGTTTTCTTGGAGGACTCTACAGCAGTAGTTTCAGAGGATCCTAGTCAGCTCGTAGGTAGCGGTGACAAAGGTGCTGAAGTAATCTGGGAACTTGCAAAGGTAGAAGGCCAGTCAGGTTCGTCACCTGGTAGTGCAGAAGCTTCTCAAGGGCAGAGTTCCACAGATGAGGCTGAAGTATATGAAGACGCGGAGGTGGAGGTGGGAGAAACATATGATAGCGGAGCAGAAAATGTCGTGGTGGAAAATGTTGAAGTTGAAGAGACCATTAACAGAGGAGAGTCAAACGAAGGTGAATGTCGTTATCCTCTACGTAGTAGAATCCAAAAAGGAAATCTTCATGGACTTGCATGCTGTACAGAAGTCCAGGAGCCTTTGACAGTTAAGGAAGCCTTAAGTCGGGTAGATAAGGATAACTGGAAGGAAGCCATGAAAAAAGAGATGGATTCAATGTACGAGAACAAGGTCTGGAAGCTCGTCAAAAAGCCACCTGAAGCTAAAGTCGTGGGAAACAAGTGGATCTTCAAGTACAAGTTTGATGCAGATGGTAATAAGACCTATAAAGCTCGACTTGTGGCGAAGGGTTTCACTCAGTCCTATGGGGTCGACTACTTCGAAACTTATTCACCGGTCGTGAGAAGATCGACAGTTAGATTGCTGCTATCGTTGGCTGTTGAAAAAGATTTTTTTATCAGTCACTTCGATGTAAACACCGCCTTTCTGAACGGTGATTTGCATGAAAGAGTTTATATGCGACAGCCGGAGGGTTGCATAGACGTAAACTCGAAGGAAAAAGTTTGCTTACTAGAAAAAGCGATATACGGCCTCAAACAAGCTTCACGGTCTTGGAATGAAAAAGTAAATGAAGTGTTATTGTCTTTGAACTTCAAGCGCTGTGACTTTGATAGCTGTCTTTACAAATATAATAATTTTTACATCGCTTTGTACGTTGACGATTTTTTATTATTTTACAAAGACAAACAGCAGAAGGAAGTTTTATTAGACAATCTTTGTAAACATTTCAAGATAAAGGATTTAGGGGAAGCGAGACAAGTTCTGGGTATGCTTTTGTATAAGACGGATACTGTTATATATTTGAATCAAGAGAGGCTTATTTCGAAGATCTTGGATGAATATGGTATGTCTGACTGCAAACCAGTGAAAACTCCGACGGAAATGGATTTCCATAAAGCCTTGGCGGAAGGGGAAGGAGGTAAGTTCTTATCCTGCCAAGACTCTCGTAGTTATCAGGCGCTTATAGGGTCGCTGAACTATCTGGCCTGTAACACACGCCCAGATATTGCGGCAGCGGTAAATTTTTTGGCACAGTATAACTCATGTTGTGAGGAACGTCATTGGAAAGCTGCTAAACATATCTTGAGATACCTTAAAGGTACAAAGGATCTATGTTTGATATTTCTCAAGTCGCCGGTACAGGACATCACGGGATTCGTAGATGCTGACTGGGGAGGGAACATTAAAGATAGGAAATCATATTCTGGGTTTATTTTTAGGTGCGGAAACTCGTTGATTAACTGGGAATGCCGGAAACAAGCTTGTGTGGCACTGTCGTCAACGGAAGCCGAGTATATTGCACTTTCGGAGGCAACCAAGGAGGCAGTTCACTTGCGGCAGTTGAATGCATTTATAAGAGGTGAATATCTTGGGGCTATTTGCATTTTCGTAGATAATCAGAGTGCTATTAAACTTGCGTACAATCCTGTAGCGCATAGAAGGACGAAACATATAGACATAAGGGCGCACTATGTCAGAGATTGCATTGCTAAGAATGTTGTACGTCTGGACTATGTGTGTACGGAAGATAACCCAGCAGATGTGCTGACAAAACCATTAGGTCGTGTGGCATTTAATAAGTGTGTGCGCGATCTGAATTTGAGTGTGTCTGGTGTGGTGTGATGTGAGGATATCTGATGATGGATGTTGTTTGAGGGGAAGTGTGGAAACTTTTTAGTTGAAACAACATTTCAAATTGATATTCGAACATGTGTTTTGATATTGACTTGTGTCATTCACTTGAAATAAAAAATTTCTCTGTGCAAACAACGTTTTTACTTCCATATCCTAGTTATCTAGTATATTTCATCAAAAACTTGCCAAACAACCAACATTTTCAATCATAAATACGAGTATGTTAAAGCTAAGTAAAACTTTTTTATGTTTTTTTGGAGTTTTATAAATCAATTATAAAGTTATGGTTTAATACTAAGGTTAAAGGTGATATTTTAAGGGCTTCACGAGTACATATGAAGAGAGCCCTTTCTTCCCAAATTATGGGGATAATTTTTTTAATCAAAAACCTATGTTTCTACTCAACCTTCTATACTAATATTATAATAATGTAAAAGTACATTGTTAAAAAACTGACCAAGTGCAAGTCGGACTTGCACGTGAAGGGTTCCGTACCATCGTAGTAGGGAAGTCCCCTTAAATGAAAGACGGACAGGCGGACGGACAGACAATATGACGAATCAATAAGGGTTCCGTTTTTTGCCATTCGGCTGCGGAACCCTAAAAACGGTCTATGTATTCGAGCCTATTGCCAATGAAAAGCTATCAGCTAACCAACACATTATTCAAATACAAAAACAATTTCATAAGCTAAGAAAAATATTGAAAGGTTTTCTTGGAAGACGTAGAAACGCCGCCAAGTCGCCAAGACTCGTCAAGTTTTGTAAAAGGCTTACGAAATATGTTGTCAACTTGCGACTACGGGCTTTCAGTTGGCTTTACGTGGAGGTACCTGTTTCATCATTTTATTACGAGTAGCTTGGACTCTTGGAGTGTTTTGTTTTTACGATTTTGAACATACCATCACGCCTTAAATCCCTGAAAGGTAAGACAGAGGTGTACTTAATAGTTTAGCCTCATTTCACTAGCTGTTGCTGAAGTTGCTGGTACTGAAAAATTCCTGATAGAAAACCTCCAATAGCACTTTACCTGAACCGGGAATCGAACCTAAGACCTCGTGCTCAGCAGACTCACTTACGACCACTCGACCAACCAGGATAAAAGATAAATAAATATATAAAACAAAATATTTAAATTCGAGCTACATGATTGCGGTTAAACAATCAAAATAATTGATTAAATATTTTCTCAAAGTAAATAGCCTTAACATAATTAACTATGTAACTCCGTACAACAAAGAGTTCAAAATAAACAAAACAAAATTGATCGTAATATTCAACAATTACGATCAATTTATTTCGATTCTAGTTACGCTAACATAATTAGTGAGAAAACTTTTTGAATATTAACTAGGACGCTGACTCGGACGAAAGTTTCGCTTTCGAGTTTCGTATAGTTCATAAATAAATAAATAATTTAATTTACAGCTTAATTTATTTAAACTTGATTTGTTTGATGTTGTTTCCAATACAATATTGATGTTTAGTAAACTCGCACTAAGTTTTAAATGTATCATTTATTTGTAGTATTATTAAAATTTAATCATTAAACTTTTAATATTTACAGAAATTATCTATACTAACATTATAAAGAGGAAAGATTTGTATATTTGTATGTAACGAATAAACTCAAAAACTACTTAACCGATTTAAAACAATCATTCACCGTTGGGAAGCTACACTATCTCCAGGTGACATAGACATAATTTCTATCCCTGGATTCCCACGGAAACGGGAACTACGCGAGTAAATCCGCGTGACGTCCGATCGTCTTTTCCAATAAGACTAGTTGAGCCCCGCGGCCATTATCCGCGTGAAATTATTATAAAATACTACTAAAGTTTATTTAATAATACAAATTAATCATCGTTCGTCAATCGTTGTTTTTCTCGGGATCAGTGCTTTTTTTCAGAATGAAAGGTACCCTTTCTGTACTGATAACGTGTATGCATAGTTTTAATATTATCGGTTTTGTGGTTTAGTCATGAAAGGGTTACAAACAAACAAACTTTCTTTCGCATTTATTATAATTATATACTAGCTTTTGCCCACGTGGATGTCATAAACATGACAAATGATATACTAAAACCTTTCTCGAGAACCACTCTTTATTTTGGTGAAAACAGCATAAAAATTGGTGCAGTAGTTTTTGAGTTTATTGCGAACTGACAGACTGATAGACGCGGCGGTTGCTTTATTTTATGTAGTGGGATTAGGATAATATCACGACTGTACACAAAAGGTTAAAAATTTTATATTCTTGTGTATGGTAACGACCGCTTATCTAATTAATTATTCATAAGTTTCATGTTATTAACTTATCACTCTGTTTATTTGTGTACTGCAAAAGTGAATGAACTATTGAACTCGAAAAATTGTTCGCCCTATCATGCTTATATAAAACCATGTCAAGCAAAAAGCGCTTTCAAGCGACATTCAATACCAACTCTGTTTTACTGAAACCGTCGGATATCAAGCTACATTTGCGCTGAGACGCCATTTGCTTAGCAGTTAATGTTCCACCCACAGGTAGTACATGACAAGGGCATTATATTACCGCCTAACCCAGCCATATGCGGTGGACGGGCAAACATGTGTTTAGCGTTAGGAGACAAGCAGAATAGTCTGGGAACGTCTAACTGGAATAGGTATACGATTTCCTAGATGACATATTTGCTGCTTGTCACCTTTAAAAGAATGTCCATGGAGTTTCCTGCTCATTCGTCGCCATAGATCTACTCTTTGGAATGAGCAACAGTTATTACGCCTTGTGATTGGGACCATAGTTTCATCTTCTATACCTTTTAGGCGAATTCTGAGAATACCTTGGATTGCGAAACGCACCAATGCATCAATCCTGAGCCATATAAAAACTCACTTGTCCACTATATGCAGACAACGCATCTTGTTATACTTCGGCCACACAGTGCGTAGGGGCGACAACAATTTGGAAAAAAATATTATGGTTGGGAGCACCGAAGGCAAAAGATCGCGCGGTCGTTCGCCAACTAGATGGACCGACCAAATAAAAGAAACGACGGCGTCAAAATTCCATGAAATTGTGAGAGACGCGCTGGACAGAAACCGGTGAAGGCAGATCATCCGGTCCAGATGAAACCTACATGCTGACCACGATCCTCAGACATGAGGGAACGACCAGAGAGAGAGATCTTTTAGGTAAAACTAGTTGTCAGACTTTTGGACCATTACCTGTGACGACTGCCAACTGTCGCCTTTTTGTAATGGTTTACCTGTCTATACAAATAAGTAAAATGGCGATGTTTCGGGTGAAAAAATTAAAATCCATGAAAATGTTAATGAAATCCAATTCAAATACAGAATTATAATTTTTCATAATAATTTCACGCGGATGAAGGTCGCACGCTACAGCTAGTTTGAAATAAATGCTTTGAGTTTGACTTTGAGTTCAATAAAGTAAGAAAGAAATCAGACAGACCCTATGATACCTTATCCCAAGACTAAAAACGAAACATTTCCTTACAACCAAATTAAATTTAAAGAGCATCAAAAAAATATGCCGTCAAATAAGAACATAGCCAGATGTCTGAACAAACACAAGCGTGTCAACATACATGATGTGAGAGTAGGTAAAAATATTGACTTAACTTTGTGAGTGTCAGACGTTACTGAATTAAGTCCGTATATTTCTCGTCTGATGCTAGAATTTAATTATAACTCGTCTGAGAGGTAATGAGATGTTATTCTGAAACAATATACGGCAGTTCAAAATGATGCAATGAAAATGTATATTGTAGAGTTGTTTATAAGTACTATTTATTTTTCAAAAGAACTTAGTGCTTGGCAAAAGTAAAGAGAGGCCTATACCCAGCAGTGTGTAATAAATGATGATCAATGTTAGAATAGAATATAATTCTATATTAATACTGAAAACGGGATATTTCGAGTTTCGAGTTCCCGATATTTTGGCGCTGTAACAAGCACCATGATCACGTATAAAAACTTAAATAGAATTGAATTGTTCATTGCCTATTTTAAAATTATCATCATCAAAGTCATCGTCAGGCTGAGGTGTAGGCGTGGCCCAAAAAAAACCAGTGCAACATACCATCACAAATTCGTAATTTCACTGCACTTTTTTCCAAAAAACGAAGTGTTATATTACAAGTTTGTGTTCACTGGTTTAATTTAATAACGTCTGCGCCTCTGTAAAACTGAAAGGCTTTTAAAAAAACTTCCAGTGAACTTAATGAATTTTTTTTTTGATTAACCGACTTCATTTGCTCTAACAATCAGCAATTAGTAACAAAAAGTCTGACTAGATATTTTATTTACTTGAAACGGCTATTTTCTGTAGTTTTGATTGATGTAAGTAAAAATAGAAAAATGGGTTACGGGTTTTATTTCAGAGAATATTATAAATAATTAAACTTATGAGTAAACACAAGTTTAGTTTACCTTTTTACCCGACTGAGGCGAAGCTCAAAAGTAAAATAACCCTCTTCTTCTACTACTGAACTACTAACTGAGCTACTGTCTATTTCCCGTCGGGGCTACGGGTTGTTCGAAAGAGATCTGCGGCCCCGGCGCAAGGGCTAAGAAGGAACATGGGTGGTTTTTAGTCAGTAGAAGTCTGACACTCCCTTCCGCTCTGCCCAAGAGTGGGAGGAGTTATTTGATGATTTTCCACCCGCCAAAAAAAATAAAAAATCTTCTGTCTATTTGACCTCCACAACCCAGTACCGTACAGTAAAACGATTCCCCTCGATTTCACTGGATTTCAGACATCCAGGCCACTGACTAAATATTATAACGACAGTCAAAGATTTACACATGCCAACCGGGTCCAACGGTTTAACGTGATTTCCAAGGTACTGGGGTAATTTGATATGGAATGGATGGTGACCATCCACGGACCAACTTAAGCAAGTTCGGCTTAACCTGAAGCTTGACACGTGCAGCTCATTTTATTTAGCCATGATTTTCTTCTAACATATGAATTTCAATCCACATTGTAAAAACGTAAAAAGCGTCTCATGAGATGACGAGAAACAGAGAAGTATGGAAGAAGAAGACGCAATTTATTTGGGGTCGGCGCAGCATGCGCCGACCCCAAATAAATTGCGTTAAGGGCAAGAGAATGATGATGATGAATGTAGAAACCTAAAAGTTATTTATTTTACACGTTAAAGGTGTTTCTCTCGTAAACGACCAGCAACGTTTAGACGCCATTTTTTCTAAAAGCTCTTACAAATTATTTTCTTCAGGCTTTTTTTCAAGAAGTGTTGTTTTCTTAATTAATTTTCAACTCCAGAAAACTTTTGTTGAAAACTTCGTTTTTTCGACTCCTGCTATGCCTTTGACGAGGAAATTAAATAAGTAGGTACCTATTTTACTTTGTTACTTGCTTCATTTAGTCTTAAGAATTGTTAAGAAAAGTTTTTGTTAGATGGTTCGGGGTTTCAAATGTTGCAGAATGAAATCAGAATTGTGATTCTTTTAACAGACATACAAAATTGCTCTGTTTAACAACGAATTCCCCCTTTTCTTACTTATGATTTTATAATCATTCTCACGAAAGATAATTCAAATGTGTATTTAATAAATACCGTTTCATACCATCCAGTCCCCTTACCTTACCCCCCCCCCCTTACCTTATGTTTACTTGAATAAATAATTGAATATATTTGCAACAAACTGATGGTAAAGTGAGGCATTTAATTTATTTAATACGCTTTCAATGTTATCAAAAGATATCGAAATATGACAACCATTTAATGATGGTTTTTGCTGACATTTTGTTTCGTGACTTCCCGAAACTTCTGAAAATACAAATATTTACCTACCTGCAGGCATTCCAAAAGTTCTGTTTCAGGAAAGCACTGATGCATTGAAAATAATATTAAGCTGCATTTATAACTGTTTTTTTTGAGATCTTGTTTTTTTTTCTTTATTTTTGAGTCTTCATCATCCTTTATTTTTTTTGGAGTTTGGGTAATCATCAAATGACTCCTCCTGCTCTGGGCAGAATGGTAGGGAGTGTCAGACTTCTACTGACTAACAACAACCCATTATCCTTCTTAACTCTTTGTGTCAAGGCTCTTTTTCCAGTCCTTGGACGCCACTCGGTCATCTTTACTTAATTCCATTCCTACTTCTACTGAAATATTAAATTCAAAGTAAATTCAGTTATTCACTTTCTCTGTACTATTTCTAGGAAAATATCTCGTACGCGACGTATAACGTACGCATAATTCGCAGAACTCCACGAACCCTTGGAATATTTACCTAATATTCTGCTACTTTGAAATCAGATTTCTTTGTAAAAATATTAACTGTGATTGGACACCGTAATTGACAGTTCAAGTTAAAGCTTTATATCATTTTCTGGGCCTATACCGATCGCCATTTTGTAAATCGTGTGTATGTAGCTAAATACGCAATTAAAAACAAAATGGCGATAATTATAAATGTAAGATTAAACTGATTGACTGCTAAGCATGAGGTCCTATTCCTGGAATTAAATATAACAGCTCACGACTTAGGACCCATTAAATTGAACGATAATATTATCCGTGGTGCTAGGCAACTGGGCTTATCCCAGTTGTATACGTCCTTTTGTGCCTATTAGCCTTGTTCTATTGTGTCTCCTGCTGATATGGAGGGAAGTGGAAATTATGTCTTTTTCTTACTCCTCCGCTATTTTTTCTCTAGGATCCAAAACAGTTAAATTGTTTCTCTATGATTTCGTCGAGCTTCATTGTCTCGGCGCTATTTCTGGTGGTGGCCACTATTGATTCTGGCTTTCAGGAGTTACAGCGGTTTAGTTTAAATGTTAGAGTGTCTATCTTTCAAACGATTGACTTTGAGAAAAAATGGTTTTAGGAACCTCAATGTAATTTTTTAATACCTGTTTATGGACACCCCACACGTATAGGTTTGGTGAAAAAAGTTTTTTTTACTTCCAGTTCCGTGTACGGGGAGACCCCCCTTAATCTTTTATTTTTGTATTAAAATCGTAAAGCGGTTCACAGAATACACCTACGTACCAAGTTTCAACTGTATAGTCTTAATAGTTTCCGAATAAAGTGGCTGTGACATGCGGATGGACAGATGGACAGACAGACATAACGAATCTATAAGGGTTCCGTTTTTTGTCATTCGGCTACGGAACCCTAAAAAGACTAATAAACCAAAAAACAAAACATTTAAAGACGACGACAGCTGAGATTTAGGTAACGTTTACACAGGCTCAAATCATTAATCAGAAGAACCTTATACAATTTATTTCTGGGCACTTTCTCCAGAGTGGGACATCGATCAATCGGGTAGGGCAATAACCCAGGTGTTTTCCTCTGAACCTTATTTATAACTCAATCTGGCGGAGCCTTAACGAGCGTCCCTCATAAATTGCGTATACCTGCCTTAAGGCATACGTGGAGAGGTTAACGGTGAAGCTAGTGGTTTAGTCAACACGACAGTGAAACAGATTTTCATGTTACTTTGCTTGCGTTGAATAGAATTGGTGGTAATTCCTTGCATAAGCAATTTGTTTAACTGACAGAAATGGTTCTGCGTTTAGATTTTAAAATAATTCTCCGTGATGAATTAGATTTAATGAATTATATTAACGTTGAGCTCTTTGAGTTATAAGTTGAGCTCCAAGATGCTGGCAAATGCTTGAACTGACTGGACAGACCATCTCAGACATTAATCTGCATAGTCCTTATACTCACATGAGGACTATATGACTGTCAAGATTATGTTTGGACCTTAATAGAGCCTCTTAAACCTCTGAGTTTGTTTCAGCTGTGTCTTCTCAGAGTAATCAGGCACAAAAAACCATCCTCATCGAGTTAAAAAAAAAGTACTTGTAAAAGACAACTCTTTTACAAGTATTTTTTTTAACTCGACTGATATATTAATATCATTCATCATTACTGAGCTCGTGGCTTAATAAGAACTGCCACTTGCCTCGGAAAGCACGTTAAGCTGTTGGTCCCGGCTGCCATATATAGATCTTTGGCAGTCGTTACAGGTAGTCAGTGACCTGAAATTCTGACATCCTGTCTTACCAAAGAGTATCGCATTACCTAGATTAACTGGGTTGTGGAGGTCAGATAGGCAGTCACTCCATGTAAAATACTGGTATTCAGCTGCATCCGGTTAGGCCGACCCCAACATAGTTGGGAAAAGGCTAAGCAGATGATGATCATTACTGTGCATTTTCAACAGACATTTTATAGAGCCTCCTTTTTATTGGAACTATGAATTACATTCAAATAAATTTCTGCCTCGTAGTAACTAATTGAAATAAATGATTGTAGGTATCTCAATAACGTCCTATTATAATGAAAAATCTTATTTAATTTAATTAATTATCTCATTGTAGTCTAACAGTAATATAATTACTCGAAAACACGCGTTATTTTTTGTTCAAAAGCGTTAATTGTGGGCTCTTGTTTCACGAGAAAAGTTGTTCGACAAATGAGGTGGGTGATGTGTGGAAAGATTTCATATAATACAAGTTAAGGTTTTGTTTATAAACATAACAGAACGTTATAATACGCTTTTAATCCCCGGAGGGTCAGGCAGAGCTATTAAAAATGTTTATGTTTTCTCAAACTAATAAAAAAAAAATAACACTCATTAAATAAAAACTTAAAAATGGAATAATAACGACAAAAATGTTTATTTGTAGGAGACTGGCTACCTAAACTAAGCCGTCACTTATATTTCAGGACCCAGGGGGGGGGGTCCCCCTGAGTCCCCAGGCAAGAGTTATTTTTTTAAAATTAATAAATAAAAAAAGATAACTAATCATTAAAATATCTGTTGTACCTAATAACACTCACATTTCGCCAGTTATGCCTCATGATCAGCAGCCTTGCGACCACTAGACCATAGTAAGCAAGAAAACCTAGGACTAGGCCTAGGCCTCGATTGTCAGGTCCGCCAAACTCTTATTACGTCTATCCAACAAGAATTTCACAGTAGCGGTCATGGAGACTGTATGTGTGCCTCATTAATGGCAAAAAGCTCGCTCCCTATTTAATAAGTCTTTCCGGGGTCGAGTGGTTTAGGCGTTTTCCTTGTGACCCGGTGGTCGTGCGTTCGATTCCCACGGGAACACTTACATACGGGCATACTTTGTAAAGTTTTTTACAGTTTGGCTAGGACATTGCAGGCTTAAATCACCTGGTTGTCTGATAAAAAAGATGATATTGTGCTTCGGAAGGCACGTGTAAGCCGGTGGTCCTGGCCGCCAAATGACGGTCAACCATGTCAGTGGCCCTTGAGGCGGTTTAGAAACTCAAAGACTGTGTGTTTGGGGTTGTCAGACCTTACTGCCCACACGATAAGAAGAAGAATAAGTTTTCCAAAAAGCAAGGTAAAACGCGATGAACT
This sequence comes from Diarsia brunnea, assembly GCA_949774965.1. Classification (NCBI taxonomy): domain Eukaryota; kingdom Metazoa; phylum Arthropoda; class Insecta; order Lepidoptera; family Noctuidae; genus Diarsia; species Diarsia brunnea. The sequence goes on along the minus strand of OX459015.1, from coordinate 5,886,773 downwards.
GAAAACTCGTACTCTCGCATCAACGTAATAGAGTTACTACGTCATAGCAACAGCGACATATAAACCCGTTCAGCGACGCAAAAGACAAGGTTACGATAACATAATTACTCGAGAAACAATAACTCATTCTTGTGACATGTAATATAATCTATTTACATAAAGGTTTCTTGCCAATCATATTTGATGGAAATATGGCTTAGTACTGTCGAACAAGCTAATAAGTATACATCCACCTGACTTGCATTTGGCTGCGGGTTGTTCGAAAGAGAAAACCATGGCCTCGGACACAAAGGGCTAAGAAGGAACATGGCTGGTTTCTAGTCAGTAGAAGTATGACACTCCCTTCTGGTGTGCGTAGAGCGGGAGGAGTCATTTGATGATTTCTCACCCTCAAAAAAATGTTTACTTGCATTTACTTTTAACATTACACAGATACATTTAGAGGCTGTCGTCAAACGATACAGCATTTGACATCAGTCGCTTAATGAAAAACGCTGTATAAAACAAAATTGCAATCAATATGACGGCACGGTTGGTGCAGTGGCTGAGCGATTGGACTGCTGCGCTGCGTGTCGCGGGTTGATCCCCATTCCCCACACTGAACATATATTTTTATGGCCTACAGATAGTTGTTTCGGGTCTGGGTGTGTTTGTGTATGTGAGTTTCAATGTTTATAAACGCACCCACGATACAGGTGACATTCCTAGTGAGGGGCAATGTTTAAAAAAGTAAAAAAAATAATTGTCAGTGTTCTAGAATATAAAGATTTTTGCGTGTACACGTAATTGCTTGTTCGACTGTACCTAGACTATGAAAGTCAAGCTTTGTCTTGAAGTTGGTAGAAATAAATTACCTTTGACGTGAGCTAGACAATTCTAGGACGTCTGAGGGCAAAGACGATAAAAGAGGTCAACTGTCTGTGAATTTTTGAAGTATATTTTACTAGAAATATAATGGAAGAAAAAAACGTGCTGTGCCGATCCCGTGTAGAATGGCACATATGTGTCTGTAGTCAATCGTAATATTAACTTACACCTTACTATTGTATCGAGTCTGGTTCTTCTAACCAAACAGACAGATAAAAAATTGTTGCTGGGGAATTTGTTCCGCCACTTCTTCTTTCCAGCAAAAACACTAGGAAGTGTCGAAGGGTGGGCGTTTTGGGGGACTGTCACTTGTAAATAAGTAAAATATATTTTGATGTTCGAAAAGTGCTGATTATCAGCCTAGTTTGAATAAATGACTTATGATTTTGTTTTTTTTGACATCCAGTCTTACCAAGAGGTATCATAATAATTATTATCCAGTACTAACTGGATTGTGGAGGTCAGATAAGCAGTCGCTCTATGTAATATACTGATATTCAGCTTTATCCGTTAGACCGGAAACCGACCCCAACTTACTTTGAAAGGGGCTAAGCAGATGATGAGTAAATTTCCTAAAATAAGTCCTCGTAACAATAATAATCTCCGTTTGTTATTAATTTTAAACCAAAACTGCTAAGCCCTATTCAATTTAGCTTTAAACGTAAACCCATCGCATACATAAGATACAAAATTAATTATTCAATAGTAACCAGCGCGTCTAAAGTAATTTTCGGGACATAATACATTTTGATTGGAAGCCGTTTCTCGAGCCCTGGAGCGAAGTTCGTCAATTAAACAGTCGTACGGTTCCCAGATCCAACAATTTGCGAATTTCCATGTATTATAGCTCCGTGATGTCACTTTTCGTGACTCTGTGACGCGACAAAAAGGCAATTTTATATAACGGCTTAAATACAAGACTGGATAAAGCAAACGTATTTGACCAAATAATACTCATCAAGCTAAATTATTATTAAGTAACAACCAAATTGGATTTTAAGAGAGTTTGTAATTATTATGTTATACGGAAAACAACACTTATTTAAAAAAAAGACTTTATTTTACATTAGCCTTTTAATCTGACTGCTGCTGGCCAAAGGCATCATCCATGCAGCTGATTACCAGTATTTTATATGGAGCGACTGCCTATACGACCTTTACAACCTGGGTACTGGGTAGGTGTGCCATAAGATTGGTTGTCAGACTTACTAGGACTGTAGCACCTTCATATAAAATTCTTTCGTGTTGAAATATGCGTGGTTTCCAATCAAGTTTTCGCTCCAGTACGCGAACGAGTTTTCATCGCGGATGTGCAACAATATAATCCTGTTATCGTGGCAGTCATCCGTCGACGGTCCGATACGAAGCTCGTACATAATTTATTACCCATTAACGAAGGATAGATGGATGAAATTCGATTATCGGGCATCGGCAACCATTAAGGTTACAGTTTCTAGCAATGATTAATACGAACTGTACATATATAGCACACTAAAAGCACACTAAAAACACACATAGAACACACACATGCAGAAACATACATAAAAACACATACACATATACTTACACCCATACCCAAACACAGAAAATTCTAATCTTTTGTACCTTGATTGATAATATGATGACAGAACTCAGCTTTTATTATTATTTTACTTGACAATTGATTTATTATTTTAATTTTACCTTTCATATTAAATTTTTGTGATTATTTAAAGTTGATTATCTTTTAATTGGGATTTTTGTGTAAGTTATATTTGATTATTTTAATTTCTAGAAAATGAATTTTATTATTTTATATTACAAATTGTTTGATTATTTTGATTTTCGTTTTTATATTAGATTTTTGTGATTATTTGAAGTTGATGATTTTTAATTATAGTTTGTGAGAATTTAAAATATATTGATTATCTTAACTTTAATTTGATTTTTGTGATTATTTTAAATTAAGTATTTTTTCGTTAGAATTTATGTGAACGTTTACATTTTATTAGTATTATATTTATATTTCATTTTTATGATTATTTAAAGTTGATTATATTTAGTTAGAATTTAGGTGATTTACAATTGATTGATTATTTTAAATTTTTACATTTGATTTTTGTGATTACTAAAATTGATTATTATTTCATTCGGATTTCAGACTATTTAATTTTAATTGCTAAGTGATTATTTCAATTTTTTAATATTGTGATAACTACACTAAATACTATTTTGATTATTTCTTGAGATTGTGCATGGAATTAATAAAGCTATGATTTTTTTATGTAATCAAACTACTGCTGTGTGACTTGTAACTTGTGAGAATCTGTTGTTCTTGGGTTGAGGAAAACTATCCGCTCGTGATACAGTTTTATACTAGTACGAGCGGATAGGGCGAATCTCTAAAGGCAACCTAACAATATTTACGTTGTATAATTTCACATGCTCTGTCTATTTTGTGTATATTATTAAGTTACTCTGTATGGTTGTCTCTAATTTGTGTGAATAAATTATTATTATTATTATTATTATCCTTTTCAGATAAATGACGTTTCGAGTTACTTAAAACTAAATGTGTTCTGTCGTCACGTAGTGGAGATGCCAGAAGACGAGCGTTGTTGCCGAGAGAGGCATTGAAAACGTTGACGTGACGACTTAAAAGCGTTTGTGATAAATTGGACGGGGAAAGCAGACAGAAAAAGAGTGGTAAGGTATAGGGGAGGCTTTTGTCCAGCAGTGGGACAATACAGGATAAAAAAAAACAATCAGATAGGTAGTCGTTTCATGTAAAATACTGGTATTCAGCTGCCAGATGCAGCAGCTAGACTGGAAGCCGACCCAACATAGTTGGGAAAAGGCTAGGCAGATGTTGACGATGATAAAAGAAGATTTTGGAACAATACATACCTATAAATCGTAGCTCGTGGCTTAATAACAACTGCCATTCGGGTTGATATTTAGGTAAAGCTGTGCTTGCCTAGGTCGGTCTGTGGATGGGTGACCGAACGAAATACCGAGTTTCCTCCGTACCTCGGAAAGCACGTTAAGCTGTTGGTCCCGGCTGCCATATATAGATCTTTGGCAGTCGTTACGGGTAGTCAGTGACCTGAAATTCTGACATTCAATCTTACCAAAGAGGTATCGTATTACCTAGTATTTGTGGGTTGTGGAGGTCAGATAGGCAGTCGCTCCATGTAAAATACTGGTATTCAGCTGCATCCGGTTAGACTGGAAGCCGACCCCAACATAGTTGGGAAAAGGCTAGGCAGATGATGACATACCTATAAATAGATCGCAAATAAAACAGTTGGCTGTCTTCAGCGTTAACGTTCAAAAGCAACAACAATAATATTGGTTTGCAAATTGCATTCCTACTTTTTGTTTCCAAATGTTTTATGTTAGGTAATCCATGTGTTTTAAATTAAAAATACATGAGTGTGGAATTCAGCTCCGGTTTTTCTAATGAAAATCCGAGATGATGCAGATAAAGAGTGTTTTATGTGAAAATGTTAAAATAATCTGAACGTTTATTTCTCTTGTGGTTGGTTGCACCGATTTAATTTAAGTAAAGAATACAAAAGTTTAACCGTAAGCTTTTTACGGTGGTTAAAGATTGTGTTAACTACACATAAATCTACATATTATTTTTGTAAATGTTGCCCCACTCTAGGTATTTCTCCTGTATCGTGGTGCGTTTACAAACATTTAAACTTACACACAAACACCCATACAAATATTTGTTCCGTGCGGGGATCGAACCCGCGACACGCAGCGCACTAGTCTAATGGCTTAGCCACTGCGCCAACCCTGCCATCGTTAATTATAATATTAGTAGCTGTGTTATGCTTGTGTTTATTAAATAAATATTGTAACTGTGTTCTAAGAAATGCTTGATATAACAAAAGAGATTTAAAACATTTGTGTTGTCATACATAACTTCCTTTTTGTGTTTTCTACACACTGTATCTACATTTCTAATCAATTCTCCTCTCGCAGATCTGCTGGTTAAAATATCTTATGAAATAAGCAGTAGGTACCTTTGTGCTCTTCTATTTTTATGTCTTTATTCTTTTTTTTATGTGTACATAAATAAATAAATAACTATTACTTCGCCTGCGACTTCGTCGCTTCGTCGGTAAAAATTGTGATAGCTAGGCTAGTATAAGTGAAACCCTTTCTATCAGTGGAAAACATTTTAGAATTGGATCCTTAGTCACAGAGATAACCCCTTTTTTTTTTGGGGGTGGTCATCAAATAACCCCTCCCGCTCTGGGCAGAGCGAAAGGGAGTGTCAGACTTCTACTGACTAAAAACCACCCATGTTCCTTCTTAGCCCTTGCGCCAAGGCCGCGGTATCTCTTGCGAACAACCCGCAACCCCGACGGGAGAGATAACCCTTACAATTACATACAACCAAATTAATTTTACCTCTTCATAATATTAGTATCCATTAGATACCCACATCATTTAATTTGTCATGGTCCCTCCTCTTGAAATAATGAATTTTTCATGACACCAAGGGCCTCTGACATGGTTTGACGACCGCCATTTAATTTTGTCGGCCGAGACCACCGGCTTATACATGCCTTCCGAAGCACGGAATCATCTTTTAATCAGACAATCAGGTGATTAAAGCCTGCAATGTCCTAACCAAACTGGAAACAACTTTACAAAGTATGCTTACCGTGGGAATCGAACCCACGACTACCTAAACCTACCACCTAACCTAAACCAATCGACCACAGGCCTCTGTGTTCGAGTGGTTTAACTGCCCAGTTATAGTGAATATAACGGGTATAGTAAACGACCTTCTAACAGCTGTAAAATAGAATACGGGTGTCAAAACTTAACCGTCTATCATATAACTCTGAATTTGATCTGAATATTTATAGAAGAATTTCAAGGTTTCAGAGGATTTTTGAAGGTTTAATTAAACGTATTAGCTATAGTAGTTGCTGCCAGATCGCAATAGCGGTCATTGACCCACCTACATTTTTTTAAGTTCTTAATTTTGAATAGGAGAGAGGTTTCAGTGATAAGCGTGTATTTTACATAAATAAGATTATGATAAATACATTTTTCTTTACAGGAATAAAAAATATCCGTTCTTTTATGTTTTTGCTGTAGATTATTAAATATTGCTTTATCTTTATGCCGTCTTCTGAGAACAAAGAGAAACAGAATAGCATTGAACTCATCTCAAACGCTATATTTAACATTAAAAATAACATGAGTATTTCTAGTGTTTAAATTATACATTATTCTGGTCGATAACATGAAACTAACAAAGAAAAGTCGAATGAGAAATGTTTCAGCTGAGTTCACTCTCATGATCGGTAATTCAGCATGAGTTATATCACTCGCTTTCTGAAAATAAACAATAAATTAGATTGTATGAAGATCTCTTAGATCACGCAATGAATAATTTCTTCTTTGAAATTTTGATCCGATCTTAATAAATTCGTTTCTTGATAACTTTTATTACTTTCAAAGACATCTAACGCACAAAAAGTATTTAAAGAGCGTAAATATCATATCATCACTCCTGTAATCCACGAAGGCTTAGGCAGGGATGTGCCCATTAGTACAAATTCTTTTTGCCAATTATGTTTAAGTTCCTTGAAATAGGGGGCGAGCCTATTGCCATCAACCGGGCACAAACACAATGACTGCTTCTAAGAAATTCCTGGCGGAAACCCCAATAAACACCATTAAACTTGTCGTAAATATAGACATAATTTCTAGACGATAGAATTGGATTGTCTACCGTTAGTCACAAGTAATTGAATAGTCAAACGAACTTACCTGTAAGTGAAGTTCGACGGTAATTATACTTTGTTGCATTGTCCGAAGATGATTAGGATTATTAATGTAGTCACGGCTTTAGTCTGTGGCGCCAACACATAAGTTTAAAGAAAAAAGTTTATCTGTGCTAGCTTCCTGTCACCGGCTTCTGTAAATATCTTCATTAAGTTCATAGCAATTTATTGGTTTTACAACATAGGGTTCATGCTCATATGAATAAATAGCATGGAGATTTTGGGTCGGGTGGGACCAATCATCTTCGGACAATGCAACAAAGTATAATTACCGTCGAACTTCACTTACAGGTAAGTTCGTTTGACTATTCAATTATACTTTGTTGCATTGTCCTCGATGATTAGGATTATTAATGTAGATGTTTAAAGACTAGTTGTAAAATCAATAAACATTTATATAAAATCAATAAACATTTATACAAAATCAATAAGCATTCATATAAAATCGATAAACATTTATACAAAATCAATAAAAAATTATATAAAATCCATTAACATCCATCTAAAATCATTCAGATGAATATTATATAACTTATAAGTCATATGTCATTTTTTAGAATTTTGTTAAGGCCACTTTAGTTACCTAAAGGTAGTATTTTTACAATTCAGGTTTAATCGTTACCAGTGTTATTAAAAAATTGCTTCAGGGAACCTTCTATTGTTCACTAAAGGTTTCATTTTAAAGTTTTAGTTATAAATCACTAGCTTGTGCCAGCGGCTTCGCCCGCTACAACTCGAAAATTATCCCATGGGAAGATAAAATCGGGATAAAAAACTATCCTATGTGTTAATCCAGGGTATAACCTATCTACATACCAAATTTCAACCAAATCGGTCCAGCCGTTTATGCGTGAAAGAGTAACAAACATCCACACATCCATTCTCACAAACTTTCACATTTATAATATTATAAGTAGGATTAATTTAAACATTTGCTCGTCTAATATCGTCTATATTGAACTGCTGGAGGCTGCCAATGTTGTTGCATGGCGGGTGTACTGTTTATTGAGCATGTACTAATGTCAATTCCATATTATCTTCCAACACGTTATTGTAATTGAGTTCACACATCTTTAAGGCCTCTTGTGGATATTATTCATGAATTAGTACAGTCCCACAGGCCATGCGTTAATTTTAAATATTTAACCACCCCTATAGCTGGGTTTACATACTCCTATTCTATTGCTAAAGAAAGAAACAGTTATAAAAGGTTGGTATTCGTTTGGCCCACAAATTTAATTAGCGTATCAACCCTTAAAGTAATACGATTTTGTTTAATCACTATATCATAAGTATAAAATAGAGATAGGTATTGTTTGCACTCTTTCTGTGGCTAGCAGTAATATAGTTATCGCTTTTTTGGTAATTATTTGTAAATCACTTTGTTGAATGTGATCCAGTAGAGAGAAAATAAAAAACTGAAAAACATCCCAATTCCCAAGAATTCTCCGGATCTTGGAGGACAAGTCTCTGAACCGTATTTTGATACTATCATCTGTACCTATATGTGGTCTTATAATTAGAGATAGAACTGAACTAACAGAATATGAAAATAGAGGAAGAAACCTTCATTAATCCTTAAAGCGAAAAAACTGAATAACTTCAGTGATGGTTTGCCAATGCTTATAATATTTTAATTACAGTATCTTGTCTTTACAATTGCAGGCAATGAGGCAAGCATTGGTATTGTGTACTTTTAGTTATTGAATTCCTAATAATATCAACAGCTTCAATACTAATTCCAAAATCTTAAAAAATGTTCCTGATAATACTCCTGCCATCAATCCCAGTAGAGAATAGTGGAAAAAGTATAGAATAAATGATATTGGTCTAAATACCATTCCTTCCAATGCCACCTTGTATTGGCAAGGAGCATCCACCACTTATCACCGCTACAACCCCTGGAGATACCGGGGCCACGATACATAACTGTGATACTTAGTGTTATTCCATGATACAATTAATCAATTGTAAGTTCACCAATACGGATATAATATTTTAATAATTTAAAACACCTAAGATTCCCTTCCACATTCAAAATATGCTGATATCATATTATTACCTTTGGTATTAATGTAAGTAATATCGAGTAACCATATATACCTAGATTCACACTATTGCCAAGGATTTTAGAAATTTATTTAACTGCTCCTTATTTAAATGAGTATGATACTGTATCCATTATGTACCATACCTATGTTTAACAAATAAAAATTCTGATTCTGATGTTATATTTTCAATTCTTGGCAAAAAATTTCACTATCTCATAAATGACTGACAGAACACTTTAGCCCAGAAAAAAGGGGCAGCACTCAATTTTGGTATTAAAAAACTGAGCTGAATCTACAGTCCATAGTCTGTTAGCAATCTATGAGCCACACAATATTCCGTACCATGCAGATGAAGCATATTTATATGTGTGTATTTTAATTATTAACTCAAAATAACTGGCTATGTCTATGGACCACAGCAAATGATACAATATATACAACATAGTGTTTATATCATAAAAAACGAACTGGCAAAAGTGTGGGTGTACTATTAGGTAGGTACCTCTCTGTCTAATCCTTCGGGATTACAGGCATGATGTTATTTTATCATTGTTATCACTTAGAACAAGGTTTTTGTGCCACTTGAGTTTCTTAGTGAATAGAGTCCTTTAGTTAATAACTGGGCAAGCATATTAAAGTTCTAATAGCCTTTTATCAATAAATTCTTATATTTCATTTCTCTTCAGTGATGTTAAAGCTTAGTGAATAGTATTAAAAAAGTAAACCTAGAAGTTTACTGTGTTGTTTAGGTATGAAATCACATTTCTCTTTGGTACTGATGATTTCATGTTTTCTAAACATTATACAGCCTCTCTGTCTCTAAGGAAGCTTTGAAACCTGTAATGGGTTTCAATGTTTTTGTAATTTATGTTTATGGGGCTGAAAATAAACCAGAAGGTAAGACATATTGAAAACATAACATTTGCCTTAAAAAATAAAACTTCCTATATCCTTGCCTATGTCTATCATGTAATAAGCATCCAATCCAATGTGCTAAGAAAAAACCATTATTCTGTAAAAAATTGGTATACTGTTGTATACAAGATTATCTCCAACCAAACTAAACATAATGTAATGTCTTTTATATAAAAGACAGTAAGTTTAATTTATTTCTGTCTCTTTGACAAGGAAAAAATGGTAAACAAAGTTGTTATTGTAAAGGGTAGGTAACAAACTTTAATTGCTATGAAAGCAATTCACTTCTTCATTTCAGATACTATCTGAATAAATTCAAGTATAGAATTTATCATCTAGAGGAGTACCTATAACTCCATCACCACCATCCAATTAAGAATAACTGGGTTGTTTGAGTGATTGGTTTCCAATCACATAAATTATATTTAAGTCCACCAACCTGTGAATTTATTTCTGAAGGGAATGATTTCTCCTGGCCATCCGCATTCTGTCTGCTGCACTAGTACTTTTGATGACAGCCCCCCCTTTCTTTGCACTTTAGGAGGAGGGCCCCGCCAGTTTAAAAGTTTATTGTTGAAGCACATACGGCTCCCATGTGCTCACTCTATGAGTGAACTTTTATGGTACACTCATATTTAATCCTTAACCAGATTTATTTATAGATTTTGCTGATCTTATGTTTCCGTCTTTGATTGTAACAAACTCTTTTGTCTTTGTTGGTTACCAACAATAAGAGATCTACGTCCCCCTGCTTGTATATATATGTATACACACAAAACAGAAGCATCATTCAGCTTCTTCATCATCATCATCGGCCTGTAATGTTCCTACTGTAAGGACTCAAGCCCAGTGTGGATTGGTAGATACAACTTCTTAACTATGTCTATTTATGCCTTTTGGATACCTCATTCACCACTGTATGATCTTCAGAATTAATAAAACATTTGTTTATAAATAGAGAATGGCGGGTTTTCATTTTGTGTTTTACTTGCTTATTTAATATTTTTTATATGAATCTTCTCTTTCTTTCTCTGGGTATAGATCCACACCAAGTATTTCAAGAAACTTGATTATATAATAATTCTATATATGGTACTTACCACCATAATTCACTTTCATTTATCTTGATCTGCATTTTCAACTTCTCAACCGATAACGGGAGGATATTTTCTAATGACTGTGAAGGGACAATTTTATTGTCTTCTATAAGGTAACCTCCTTAAAAATGTTATAGGTATCAACTTCTTGAGGATAAAACACAATGCATGTTGTAGAACAACATTACACTTATATAACCAAGTAAGCTCCCGCAGAACTTCCCATGAAGGTTATAATAGAACAGTCAACCGTGTGTGCCCCCACAGGACACCCCTTTAGGGTTGCTGAGTTCACGACACTGCCGTTTCAGGCCATGTACACCCCCGCAGGATGACCTCAGGCCAGGCAAGTCGTTCATAATGTATCCATGAAGGTTATAATAGCAGTCAACCGTGTGTGCCCCCCCAGGACACCCCTTTAGGGTTGCTGAGTTCACGACACTGCCGTTTCAGGCCATGTACACCCCCGCAGGATGTCCCCAGGCCAGGCAAGTCGTACATAATGTATCCATTTTGGGCTTCATAGTTCCGTTGCAAGCTCCAACAGAGCGGTCTCAGGTCATGCTAGCAGCCAATAAAGGCAAACATTTTAATAGGTACTCTCTGAACTTCGATGTAGTGCCCACGTGGCAGGCATGCAGTTAGTTGCAAACACGTGCAAAGCGCAAGGCATATAAAACATACCATGTTTTCGATGTAGCGATTATTGCCACACAACAGAGCTTTAGGCTTTTGATTCCAATTCTTCAGCAGTAGGCAAAAAACGAATCAAGGCACACACAAGGTAAGCCATTTTGTTTTCTTACATAGAACAACACACTAATAAAAACACTTATCACTCGAATCAGAGCTAATTATGTTTAATGCGCTTTTCGTAATCTCTTTGATTTCTTCATTGGCCTCGACTTTGTCAATATTAACCTTATTTTTCCATTTTAACTTTAAAATGAAGTTTAAAAACCTAAAAGAAATCTAAAAATAATCGAAAAGAGTGACGCCATTAAGACATAAAATCCGAATGAAGATATTTACAGAAGCCGGTGACAGGAAGCTAGCACAGATAAACTTTTTTCTTTAAACTTATGTGTTGGCGCCACAGACTAAAGCCGTGACTACATTAATAATCCTAATCATCGAGGACAATGCAACAAAGTATAACTCCTAGAAATGAACGAAGAAATATTACAAAAAAAAACAACTGTTATTACAATAAGAATTCAATCCATAATAAAAAGGGTTCCATACATATTTTATAGGGGTAAAATGGACAGCATTGTTCCAATATTCATGTTTTCCAGTTTTAGCAATAATATGGTATGAAGGTCTCGTTCGCCAGGTAGTGAACTGGGTAGTGGCAGTCTGTTGAAAAAAATACCGCCAACTCTATATCTATATATCGTATATCGAGTTGCCAATCGCTCTGGAATATTGAGACACACTTGGTTATTGTTTTCGTGAGGAGCTCGTGGCTTAATAAGAACTGCCACTCGGGTCGATCTTTAGGTAAAGCTGTGCTTGCCTAGGTCGGTCTGTGGATGGGTGACCGCCCGACATACCGAGTTTCCTCCGTGCCTCGGAAAGCACGTTAAGCTGTTGGTCCCGGCTGCCATATTATTATGTAGATCTTTGGCAGTCGTTACAGGTAGTCAGTGACTTGAAATTCTGACATCCAGTCTTACCAAAGAGTATCGTATTACCTAGTATTAACTGGGTTGTGAAGGTCAGATAGGCAGTCGCTCCATGTAAGATACTGGTATTCAGCTGCATCCGGTTAGACTGGAAGCCGACCCTAACATAGTTGGGAAAAGACTAGGCAAATGATGAATGATGACTAGGTTATTGTTTTCGTATAGAACCTGGGTGTGTACCCAATTGTATATTTGGTTCAGTCCTGACAGTCTTTCATCTTTTCTTTCATGGTATTAGTTTAGACGATTCTTGCAAAGGTCACCCTTCATGCAAATTGATGGACCGACAAAATATTAATAAATTGGGGTACAAACGATCTTAATAGAGGACGGAGGTGATAGAAGTCTAAATTCCTACAAATGACCATTCAAAATAGCAATTAAATAAACAGAATGAAACAAAAAAAACACAATATTTTTACCTACAAGCTTGTTTCCTCATTATTATACGACATTATTATATGGAAAGATGATATTTCATGGTAATAAAAACTCACTTCTCAATGCTCTCTCTGTACATTGCAGATCGCTATCACAACAGTAAATAATGAACCTCATTCCCGTATCGACTAGTTCACCCCACTCCATCGTCCACATAATAATATGACGTTTTGGCTTCATAATCATCTGCCCTACTGGTATTGTAACTTTATTGCACATCAGGGATGTTATGAGCTCCATAACCGAAACTATCGGATACCTGAAACAAAAAAATATCCGTAACCGTAACCGAAACTGATATAAAAGTCTCGTATAGTTTCGGATAAAGACGGAGTCTAAAATGTTTACCTACTTACGTTCATCAATTACCGACATAGTACTTATAGTGGTTATTATGACACATATTTATTTGACTGTAAAAACAAAAATAGTATTTAACATTAGTTAAATACTATCGAGGTATAGACTAGAAATAAAAGTCAAATAATGCTATTCGTATTTTTATAATTTTAAAATTCTTTTATCCGTAACCGAAACTGTCCGGATAAACCGCAATACATTCGTTTCCGTACCCGTATACGAAACCGGTATAATATTTTACTATAACCTTATCCATATCCAGATCCGAAAATTCATATCCATAACAGCCCTGTTGCACATCCAACAACATTCCGGTTTCTTTATCCTTTTCGATTTCCAGTTATTTCCAGGGCTGTATCTGTGTATTTTGTTTGTGTATCACAACTGTCAGGTTGTGTTTTTGTTGTGTCTAGCTTTGAGCCACAAAGGAATTTACCAAAAACGTTTCCTGTTTTCAATACTGCTTTTTTATTTGCACCCAACGCTTTCCGTATTGGATTTTGTATTTCAGCACGTTTCACACTCTGGATTTTTTGTTTTTGAAAATTGTCACAGACGGTGTTCGGTTTTTCAATTTTATTATTGTTATTTTTTTCCTTTTAGAATTCAGGGATTTCTCAGAAGTACCCTTATCATACACGCGGCTTAAATTATCAGTTTGGCTCGGGTTTCAGTTTGACTGGATGCAGCTAAATACCAGTATTTTAAATGGAGTGGCTAACTACCACCTCCACAGTCCAGTTTGCACTATTATAATATGCTACCTCTTGGTAAGACTGGTTGTCAAACTTTTGGAGGCTTAAATGTAATAGGGATGTTTACTGACTAAAAAAAAGTGTGATTCAAATTAGTCCGTCTGTTAGATTATCGAAAAATATTGGATACGGATTTTTTGTTTTATCAAAATAATCAGCGATTTACGCGTTTTATCTTCGTCAATTTTTGACGAAGATAAAACGCGTCAAAGATTTGAGTGGGGGGTTGTTACGTCACTCACCGGTAAAAAATGTCATAAATGTCTTTGAATATGACGTATGTACCACGAGTTTTCATAGCACTGTATCGTCTTCATTGTTTGTTTACGTGAAAAAATAAAAAATACGTGTTCAATATTTTTTGGAAATCTATCTGACGGACTAATTAGATTTTTTTGTTAACTACCCTATTAATAAAAACCGGATATAATGCAATTTTATGTTAACCATTCCTTTACTTGTATACAGGCTTGAAGTAATATTTTTAGGATTTCATCAAAAGGAAAAAATAGAAACCTTATAGGTTCATTTATGTGTATGTCTGTCCGACCATTCCCCCCCATATCTCCGAAACTACATATGAGAAATCTATAGTGCTAAAATAACAAATAACAATCTCTCAATATTTACTAAGGAGCCCTTTTTTTTTTGGTTGGTTGGAAATCATCACATAACTCCTCCCGCTCTGGGTAGAGCAGAAGGGAGTGTCAGACTTCTACTGACTAAAAAACACCCATGTTCCTTCTTAACCCTTTGTGTCGAGGCCGCGGTATCTTTTTCAAACAACCAGCAGCCCCGACAGGATGGTACGGAACCCTTCATGTGCAAATCCGACTTGTACTTGTTTTTAACAATTTTTCACTTTTCACTGTCACTTAGATTTCCGATCCACTCCCACACTCTATCCCGTTTTCATATCCGTGCAACGTAACGTGGTATGATTGCAAGTTCTTTGTTTTCCTGTCAGTGCAAACAGCTAGCGATCGAGATGAGATTGCGAGGTATATGGCAACGCTGCTGTGGTATCTGATCGGGTGCGATTGCTGCGTCAGATACTGTGTGTTAATCAGATCTGGGTTTTACAGCTGAATGTCGGAAAAAGTGTGTTTGTTTGGAGTAGATTGGAGTTTGAAGCATTTTACAGTCACCGTGTGTGATGAGAAATTGTTAGTTCAGAGAAAATAATTGCTAAACAAGTTGACTACTAATTCAAAGTCCTCATTCTTTACAAATCTCAACTGCCATTTATTGACATGGTTGCAAATATTAGGCTATTATGTGGCAAATTGAGAGAAAACGAGAATTTATTTTACTGTTTCATTTCAACTACAAAATATAAAATAGATTTATTTTTGCTGCTTTTCCTACTTTCAATAAAATCATATTTCTTAACTGTCAAGCAAATGATTGACTTCTACATTTTTGTATATAGCAATCATATTTTGCATTTACGTTAAAAAAAGTTGCAATAACATAACATGTTCCCAAACCACATTTTCCTTCTAATTTAGCGAATGTAACATCAAATGTGCAATGTCAACAAATGTTAAGATTGGAACCTGCAGAATGGCTGACACCCGATGTCGTTCACCAAAAACGTCGATAATGCTAACACGTACAGGTACTTTGAGTTTATGACGAAAATAAACCCTGAATCTGCCATTCTGGGACTTGGTTATGATATCCTATGAACATCAAACGCAGATAGCGTGATGGCCAAGGATTGGAATAGATAGAGCATAATTATTTAGCTTAATTCAAGGAAGAAAGTACTATAAAGGGTGTTAAAGTACCCTTAACGAAGCTGAAAAGCATTGGTTCTCCCCACCACTGCGATAATTTTTTTGTTCTAGACCATACCTGGGAACCCCCTAGTTACGGAGATATAAGGGGAGTTCCAAATTTTTCACCGCTGTTTTTTTATACTAGTTTTATATATTAATTTTAACTTTATTTAAATTACCTCAATGACCTGTTTACTATTCAAAGCGTCCACTAGCATAATGTTTTAAGAGTGCTACATTGAGTTTTATCGTAAAATGTGACTTTTCACCCCAAAAAAAAGTCATTTCCCAGCAAAAAAAATTGCGTAAGGGTACTTAGTTTGATTACATAATGTTTGGTTGACGACTTCGTGAAGGTTTCGTTTACATCCTGTATGGATATTTGGGGGGTTGAGGAACAGGGTGTAAAGTTCTTCATCCCCCGTAGAAAAGGGAGGATCCTCCGACCAGACGGGTGTTGTGTCTGGTGGGCTAACTGCCCGACATAATGTAAGTCGGGATTTTCTATATACGCTAATGTCGCGGATAATGTTGATAGCGCGATGTAGGAATTGCCAATTTAGTTCGCATGTGTTGCGATAGATGTCGCTGTCGCCACATCACTCCCCTCCGAGACCGGAGGTCGATAGCAGACTGAGTCTTGATGCTTGCCAGGCCAGTGGAAGGTTCCAGTGAGTCGGAACCGGATGCCGCGTAGTTCTCGGTGAATCGGAACTGTCTGCGGTGATGCCCCAGTGAGTCGGGGTGATGCTGCATTATGCTCCAGTGAGTCGGAGTGATGCTGTGCTGCGTAGTGGCTGGCTGCTGCGTCGACCAGGAGAGAAGTGCGTCTCTGCTTGCTGACCGACCGAAGTGCAGTTTGCTGTGCCAAGGTCGCTGATGAGGCTGAGGGTGATGACCAGGTATACTCTTCCGCTGCATGCTGGTGGTCAGGATACCCTTTGAAGCCGTGGTTGCTGGCTGACGGTATGACTCGCTGCTCGAAGGCTTTAGGAAGTGATGATGACGTATGAAGTAGCTGCACGAAGGCTGCGCTGACGTTCATGCTCGGGGTCACCAGTTTGGGAGGTTGAGGAACAGGGTGTAAAGTTCTTCATCTTCAACCTTTTTTTTATTTGTCTTTAGCCTAAATTCTCTCAGTCCTGGGCAACCTCCCCCATACATTCCATTCTTATCTCTGTGCACTTTCCTCCGACCAATCAGTTACAAACGCTTCTAAGTCGTCATCGCCGGCATTTTCTAGGCCTTCCTCGGCAATGACGCCCGTCTTTTGGCATCCCGGTCCATCGGTCCTTATGCATTCTACAGACATGGTCCGCCCAATCTCACTTCAACCCAACAGTTTTATTACCTACACCAGTTTTAAGCGTATTTTGATATACGAAACAAGATATTGGAAAAATTTCTCCCACGTGTATGAAATACAGTATTTGTTTATTTTCTCGAGTTTACATAAACACAGGAAATAAAATGTCAAGGATCACAGGACGCGGGTGTAGTGAACGAAAACTATCTTCATATTTCTGTCCAAAATGCAATATGAAATATTGCTTTACAAAAATTCACAAGTGAGTGAAATATTGCATAGGGATTCATTCGTCGGGACTAGAATCATATTTGATTGAACGAGATTACTTTCTGCAAGCTTATAAAATGCATTTAGAGCATCTGACGTACGTCGGTTTACGGTGGAACCAACTGTGAATACTACTTTCTAAATTACGAATATCTTATAAAGACCTTTTTTTTATGGTGGGTGGAAAATGATCAAATAACCCCTCCCGCTCCACTAAAAACCACCCAAGTTCCTTCTTAGCCCTTCATGTTGAGGCCGCGGTATCTCTTGCGAACAACCCTCAGCCCCGACGGGATCTTTTAAAGACCTCACAGTCATATTGAATGCAAAAAGATAACTTTTTGCGCCGTCCTCAAATAGAATGGGATAAGGACAGGAAGATGATGATGATATTTTTTCAGTTGGTTGCTATAACATAACAGCGCCTCAGGTCGATCTTCGATCTTCAGGTCAAGTCGCGTTTACCTAGGTTGGTCCATGGATGTGACTCGGAAAGCAGGTTACGCAGTCACGGTTGTCATTTATAGATCATAGACAGTCGTTACGGGTAGTTAATGGCCTGAAAGTCTGACAACCAGTTGTAGCAACGGGTATCGTATTGCCTTTTTTTTTTGTCGTGTGGAACATCATCAAATAACCCCTCCCGCTCTTGGGCAGAGCGAAAGGGAGTGTCAGACTTCTACTGACTAAAAACCACCCATGTTCCTTCTTAGCCCTTCATGTCGAGGCCGCGGTATCTCTTGCGAACAACCCGCAGCCCCGACGGGGGTATCGTATTACCTTGTTCTATAGTCAACCCCAACACAGTTTGGCTAGGCAGATGATGGCATATTGCAGAAGTGTAAGATTGAATGGATTATCATCACTACATAGTATAAAACAAAGTCGCTTTCTCTGTCCCTATAAACTACGCAACGGATTTTGATGCGGTTTTTTTTAATAGATAGAGTGATTCAAGAGGACGGTTTTAGTATATAATTTGACCGACAACCACGCGGGTGAAGCCGCGGGCATTAGCTAGTTATTATCTAAACAAATAAAAATAAGATAAAAGAACTGTATCTACAGCTGATTTATATTTATTTGTAGAGCTGTTAATCATAATAAAATAATGAAAACGAGTCCATGGTTAATAAGCGACATACTTTTATCACAAAACACTTCACCATCAATACCACAAGTGCACTTAGCCCAATCGACCCCTCTTCTCAAGAGACTCAGCACTTTACAAAACTGATTAAATAACAACAACCTATACGTCCGAGACTTCAGAAACCCACTAGAAGCACCTCTCTAAACGCAATTTTCGAGCACAAAGAACGGGAATCCTTTTCAACTAAAACACGCTTTTTCCACTAACTTCATTCTCAAGGTTTGAGTAGTTTTTAGGGATCCGTACTCAGAGGTAGGCAACGGGGCCCTACTATTAAGCCTCTCTGTCCGTCTGTCTCTTCATCTTTCACAAGGCTGTATCAACTACCCAGTTGACTGACTAAAAAAAAAATATAATTCTGTTTAGTCCGTCATTTAGATTATCGAAAAATATTGGATACGTGTTTTTTGTTTTGTCAAATTAATAAAAATTCACGAAAATAAAACGTGTCAAAGATCGTGAGTGGGGGCTGGTGACGTCACTTTCTTGTAAAAAATGAAGGTACCAAACTATGACGTCGCGCGACTTTTTGAAGCACTGTATCGTCTTCATTTAGGTGTTTACGTGAAAAAATAAAAAATACGTGTCAAATATTTTTTGGAAATATATCTGACGGACTAATTTTATTAGATTTTTTTAGTCAACTACCCTATTAGTGATTTCCAATTTTCACTGAATGTTTATTGCTATGACCGCTATAATGACTAACAATAAAACACCTACTCTCTTAATTTAAACCACGTGGTATCAACAATCTTGGAGGAAAATGGGACAGGGACTAATATTCCTTAATACAGGTTATTCTTTATCCTAGCTAGGACATGGTGTTTGACATGGTACAAACTTATATGTACAACTTCTGTATGCCTTTTGTACTAAAATATCCTTTATGAAATATATTTATTATTATTATAAAATGACAGTCACAGATATAAGGGTTTCGTTTTAGCCATTTGGCTACGGAACCCTAAAAATTAAATTAAGTTTGTAGGGTCTCCATGCAAGAAACTTTTTGTATACAACTTTGTTTCTTACGTACGGTGATACGGAATCCTTAGTGTCTTGTCAACACAGTAGCTGAAAATCACTATTGAAAATTGCTGCTTGTATACATATTAGTGTAAGCACTAATATGTATACAAGCAGCAATTGTGGATTATAAAGTCTTTTCTAGCCAGCATTATTTCTGTGGTGTTTAATTGATCGCGTAAATCGTTGTTTGATTGTTTTTTGTATTGATTGATATATCAGACGCCAGATTACTGATTGTGGCTACTGGGTTTTTGTTGTATCAGCACATTTTTTTATCTATCAGTGAAATGATGATGACATAGCATAACTCATTTGCTTTCATCTTTTTAATCAATCAGTGGGTTTAGAAGCATTACAGTTGCATCAAAGTGTCTTTACAGCAAATGTGAGCACCAAAGGCTCTTGTACGAAAGAAAGTTAGGGCGAGCTTCTATCATCAGTTTGGTTTGAGGACTGGCTACTTACTGCTTGTAAACAAGAAATTAGGCGTTTTGCATGTGTAGAGTAGAATTTTCTACGAGACTTATGCCAAAACCATATTATGACGACCGCAATTTTCCACCGTCACTAGGATTTTGAATTCATTCTTTTATTGGTCTGAAAGTCGGTTTGAGTTGGCTATACACATTTTAGTACGCTCACGACATTTTCCTCATTCCTCCGCATAATATGTACCTTAAAATCTACTTGAAGTACAAACAGGAAACTGAAAAATCCTACAATCAACTGAAAACTAAATACAAAACACGTGCAAACTCTTATAAAAAGTAGGTATGAAACCAACAAAATTCACTTTCGCCATAACAGAATTAAATGAGTCGTTACACACGTACACACACAACCTCTTATTCTATGTATATCACACACACACACATAGACCGTATATACACACACACACACAGAAGTCTCTGTACCACACATAGACTATATAAAAGTTGGGTAAAACTAATTTCAGTGGGAGGCGAAGCGGTAAGTTTTCTGCTATAATCCATCAAAAGGCTTCGTCCAGCTATGTTAAGATAGTTCTACACTGGACGGGTAATGGACGATTCTTTGACTTTTGCTGTTCCCTAGCAGATCGAGTTGAAGGAAACTTTATATTGCAAGAGATACACAAAATATTTGCCTTATGGCGGTGGATGGTGAGTAATGGGCTAGCTCACCGTCCGTCCGTTTTATGACGACGACAGGCCGTGTCGACCGTGTCCACGCGCGCCTCAAAGAAATGTCAGCAACATGGCAGGGGCACACAAAAGCCGACGCCTGCCGGGGCTGTGGGTTTTTCGAAAGAGATACAGCGGTTCTGGATACAAAAGGCTAAGAAATGGGTGGTTTTTTAATTAGTAGATGTCTGACACTCCCTTCCGCTCCGCCTAGAGCGGGAGGAGTCATTTGATGATTTCACACACTCCAAAAAAAAAGCTTAAAAAACTTACTAAGTGATCACTAGCTTCCATTAAGTGAGATACCGTGCCATACGGACATAATCCTTCTCCTGCCCTTATCCCAAATTTGTGGTCGAAGCAGCATTACGTGAAAGTTAATAAATAATTAGGTTCAAATACCACCAAAGTTTTTCATGAACCTCTTGGCAAATAAGTACAGAACTAATCGCGGCAAAATCAAGTACCTACTGTCTTAATCTTATTTTTTCTGGGACTAATAAATAATACATAACATCACACCTTAAAATCCCCGAAAGGTTAGGCAGAGGTGTACCTAATACACACCAACATTTCTTCAATTATGTTTAAGTTCCAGGAAATAGGGGGCAAATAAGTGTGGGTTGTCCGACGGCAAGATGGGCAAATGACATACTTGTCATTTCCACATCGGGGGCAAAACCTAGATGAGGCTGGCACAGGACCGTGGAGACTGGCACAAGAATAGAGAGGCCAGTGAATTCATCTAGCAGTGGTTGAATTTAGGCTGTGGATAATGAATAGGGGGCAAGCCTATTGCCATCAATCGGACACAAATTTCATCACTTGCCACTAGACCATCGAGGCAGTCTAAAAAAAATGAGGTTTCTATCAAAACCCTCGCGCAAAACCTCAACACTATTTTAGTAAGCTCCCCGCTTAACTTTACTGATTAATATATCTACTAATGTACCTACCTACCTAAACAACTCGCAAAATAATAGAGTATAAGCACATAATCTGTTAGATACTTTACGAGGCCCTTTTTATTCAATGTGTGAGGTAGGGTTGATCAATAGTTGGGGTTGTTGGACATGATTCCACCCACACTCAACTGTACCATTATCCCTCGCGGAGAATCCCAGGATTCACGCATTCTTAACTTGAGGATGAAAGGATATTGGCCAGTTAGTTATTAATGCTTTATGTGTTGTTAGCGGATAATAACTTTTAATAACTGGAAAGGTTCTTATTTACTATGCAAAAGGCAATTTTAGAACTAATACGTTAGATACTGTTTATTTATACATATTTATATTTCTGTCTCGATCCATCTTTGAGTTTTTGTGGCCCCTTTTCTTGGGCCTTTTGGCCTTGTACAGTACCAAATTAATTTGCTTTATTTTTTTCTTAAATTTATTTTTTTTGTATAATTTTTTTTATTGTTAATTTAATAACAGATAACTGGCGAGATGTGGGTGTTTTATTATAGGTACACCTTTGCCTAGCCTTTCGGGAATTACAGGTGTGATGTCATTGTTATATTGTATTATTAATCTATTAATTGTCTTTGTTTTGTCTTGTGCGAAACTATTAAGAACTTTCGCTTTCTTTCTTTAACAATATCTATTATTATAATTTACAAATTCCAAAATTAATTCTCAACTCGAAATCTTACAAACTCCGTCCACTGAATCTTGATCCTTTGTCCCTCTATTACAACGTTCAAACTAGAATAACTAGCTCAAGTCTTGTGACGTTTTAAGTGGCACGGCAGTTCATATCGTGTTAGTATCAGGGGTCTAAAATGATCACTTTAGCAGATCATAATATGAATTGCGAATTTTACGAATTTTAGCGCTCAATTCATATTATTTTCCTATTAAGATCTGTTTTCCTAAATGGTCACACACGCAGTTTACTATTATGAAATGCCCATTTTACGCTGTTTAACGCAATTCATATTATTTTCCTATTATGATCTATTTTCCTAAATGGTCACACACGCAGTTACTATTATGAAAGACCGATTTCACGGTTTTTAACGCAATTCATATTATTTTCCTATTGTGATCTATTTTCTTAAGTAGTCACACACGCAGTTTACTATTATGAAAGGTCCATTATACGCTTTTTAACGCAATTCATATTATTAATATGATCTGCTATAGTGGCCATTTTAGACCCCCTGGTCACTCTATCCCGAGAATTGATTAGTTTACCAACCGACTTTGTCCGACGAGATTCTTTTCGTCGTACTTAGTATGCGGTGGTACGGAAATGGTTTACGTCCTTTGTGTCTATTAGAGAGTGGTTTTAATTGCTTTCGCTTCGTTTGTGTAGGTCGATCTCCCCAACCAAGAACTCCGTAATGTGCTATATGGGGTTTATGCTGTTATGTCAACTCATCATCGTCATCTATGGACTAGAATACACCTTGGATCAGATTTTTCCTAATGATATTTACTAAGATATCATGACACAACGTGTTATAGATCTGTACGAAAAAAATAATTTATATAATATTTTGGTAAGTTAAGGTTTTAAATAAAAGGAATGGCACAGTTATATTTCTGAAAAAAATAGCTTTCATTTAATACATCAATGACTTCAATAGTCCTTCTCTCGTTGAAAAGAATTGATAAAATCAGTAAACCTTTTCTCCAGTAAAATTTTGATTGATTGGGACTGTCGAGGTATGAGTTTGAGTTTGCAACCTCAGGATGCTACTTGTGACCCACGGATGTTGTGATGTCAAGTTAAAAGGGAAAAATATACAAGTCAATGATTAGACCTATCTTGTTGAATGGATCGGAAAGCTGGGCTTTGAAGAATACGGATGAAAAAAGTTTGCATGTAACGGAGATGAGAATGTGAGGTATGAATGGATTAACTAAGGAGTGTGAAAGTTGCACCAGTTGTAGAAAAGTTGAAAGGGAATCGACTGTCGTAGTGTGGACATGTGATGAGGAGAGACGAATCGTCGGTATACGAGTACCTTCCACCTTGTAGACATACCTCACTTGTTTTTCATTTTATTTACGTAAAGAAATCTTAAGTAAAAGTACTAAAGTGCAATGCAAAACTATTTTGAAGCATTTTGATATGAGATACCGCGCCCTCGGCGCACGGGCTTAGGAGGAACATGGGTGGTTTTTAGTCAGTAGAAGTCTGACACTCCCTTTCGCTCTGCCCAGAGCGGGAGGGGTTATTTGATGATTTCCCCCCCCCCCCCCCAAAAAGGCATTTCGATATAAGATCCGTAAATATCTAACTCCATTTCTCATATTCTTCTCAAGTGTCGCATCAAAGTTACGAAAACCAAACGTGACCCACAAGACTGTATACCCCATTTAAATTCCACATCCATCCAAGAGATAGGTATTGAATAAGCATATTGTATACCCCAGATTTTTTAAGAACAATAAAAGCAATGCTGTTGTCATATTACGTCCCACGTATACGAAAACGTTTTCGTAATAAATCACATTTCAGTGGTCTTACCCCCAATTGCTGAGTTTCACTGCTACGTATTTTTACCGAGCATTGCTAAGGCCTAAACCAGACTGCGACTAAAAATAGCGAGATCAAAATTTGACACAAAGACAGGTTTTCCCGTCGGGGCTGCGGGTTGTTCGCAAGAGATACCGCGGCCTCGACATAAAGGGCTAAAAAGTAACATGGGTGGTTTTTAGTCAGTAGAAGTCTGACACTCCCTTTCGCTCTGCCCAAGAGCGGGAGGGGTTATTTGATGATTTTCCACCCAGCAAAAAAAAAAGACGCGGGTTTTAGAACGTAATGCATGCAGGGTGTAAACGAACCCTTCACAAAGCCTTATGTACATCAAGTAGGTACCCCTACGCAAACATTTTTGCGGGAAAACGACTTTTTTTTTGGGGTGAAAAATCACGTTTTACGATAAAACTCAATGTAGCACTCTTAAAACATTGCGCTAGTGGATGCTTTGAATGGTCAGGTCATGAGAAATTTAAGTAAAGTTATAACCCTAATCCATTCGCGGCAGCACCAACAGTATTCTCAGTGTATTCGTAGATCGGTGGGATTCCCCGATGTTGCGGAGGTGGATGCGGCTCCATGCCGAAATTTAATTGTATATTTTTATGTGTCTGTAACCTACTAACACTAGAATTTAAGTTAAAATTGTTACTAACCCTATGGACTCCGGTCTGAAATAAAAACATTCTATTCTATTCTATTCTATAACCTCAAAATTCTAACAGACCTAGGTCGTAAAATATACGGTAATTTTGTGATATTATTTATGCTTCATGAATTTATATTTTCATATTCCTTATTAATGTGTATGTAATAAAATTACGATTCAATCCTCTAAAGGCCTTTTAGTTCAATTAATGTATGTAAATTTCGCTTCGGAAAATACGTTCAACATAAAATGACATGCAACGAATTGTTAGTGATTATAGGAATTCAAACAAATAGTACAAGCTGTACTCACGAATGAATTGAAATGTTTTAGTTCAATGACTTTATTAGGTACTCAAAACACGCTTGTTTTGGTCGATCAAAAACTAAATTTAAATTGTTGATGGTAATTCTGAACGAATTGGTTTTTCGACTTAAGCCTTTCACCCTCCCGTCGGGGCTGCGGGTTGTTCACAAGAGATACCGCGGCCTCGACATAAAGGGCTAAGAAGGAACATGGGTGGTTTTTAGTCAGTAGAAGTCTGACACTCCCTTTGACGAGCGTGAGGGGTTATTTGATGATTCCCCCCCCCCCCCAAAGTCTTTCACCCTACTATTCAACAAAAATGTCAAAGTGTTTACTATAAATATGAGGCTTTTATAAATAAATAAAATCATTTAATTCGAGTATCACAGACTCATATCATAATCGACATACAACAACAACGCGCGCGCGCGCGCGCGCGTTTTATGGTCAACGATTAAGCATTTATTGTGTATTTATAAGTATACAAAAAGTACTCAACAGTACAATACATAAAAATGTGAATTTTATTGATAGATGATCTATAATAATTTTCTTAGTATAT
The DNA here is from genome assembly GCA_949774965.1 of Diarsia brunnea. Lineage (NCBI taxonomy): Eukaryota > Metazoa > Arthropoda > Insecta > Lepidoptera > Noctuidae > Diarsia > Diarsia brunnea. The sequence continues at coordinate 5,861,081 of OX459015.1, read as the reverse complement.
TCCTAATATACCTCTAATAAAGTCTTCTTTTATCCCACCCACACACACACCACGTGGTTTTGACTCTAAAAGTAACCGTATTCTTACAAACTTCAGAACAAAAACTAAAAACTCGCAAGGCGTATAGATTAAAGAGTAACACAAGCCCTTTTGTAAGTGAGCCAAAGTTACAGCTTCATTATCCACTCTAGCGGGCAAGGCTGAATCAGCGAGGATTTCAATTATCTCAGGGTTTTAATATTAAAAGTAAAACTCAAGCGACCGCACTGGGACTCGGGGAAAAACGTACCCTTTAAAATTATGTTTCAAACGCAGGGTTAATGGCATTCTTGACCCTAAGTATGCGAAGTGAGAAGTAACGTGTGAGCCTTTTGTAAACTAAGTGATGACTTGTTTTGGTGTCTTGTTTTGAATTTAATGAAACGTATTTAAGCTAATTGTGTTTATTTGCTGCGTCCCTGATGTGGGGAAATTTTTCAGATCTAGCGATGACGTATAAAAACTTAACATTTTTACTTTGTTATTTTTTTTGTCATCATTTCCAACCGGGCACAAATCCAGACTATGTGGCCGCGTGGCTACTACTAAGAAATCTCTAATAGAAAAATCGAACCAAAGACTCGACCAACGTATTAGCTCTTTAGAATGATGCTTTGAAAACTAATTCAGATGACAATAATCCTGATTTGTTATCAAAAAATAAATACATAGTAAACATACAACACATTAGAATTATTGCTCAAGCAATATTTATCTTTGTAACCGAGCTTAGTACATCAAACCACTACAGACCTAAACTTTAAATAAATCTGCAATCTACCTTTTCATCCACAAGTTAAACACGAAACTCTGACTCTAATTAATAAGTACACAATTTACATAATTACGTAAACAATTTGTCCTAAAATATAGCTTGAAAACGTGAAATTTCGACAAAATGGTTTTTCTACGTTTATTATTCTCTTTGTAGCGATGGTAGCTACACACATACGGAAACAGAATAACACAGTGGAATTTAGCGAGTTTAATTCCACATGAACGTTGCAAAATTTACCAAAAATTCTGTAAGTACAATTTCTATTTTCCAACTATGTTGGGATCGGCATCCAGTTCTAACCGAGTGCAGCTGAATTTGGAATCATTTTATATGGAGTGAATGTCAATCTGACCTCCACAACCCATCTACTATGTAATACGATACTCCTTGGTAAGACTGGTTGGCATATTTTAGCTCCTTGGTGAGACTGGTTTGCATATATTAGCTCCTTGGTGAGACTGGTTGGCATATTTCAGCTCCTCGGTAAGACTGGTTGGAATATTTTAGCACCTTGGTGAGACTGGTTGGCATATTTTAGCTCCTCGGTAAGACTGGTTGGCATATTTTAGCTCCTCGGTAAGACTGGTTGGCATATTTTAGCTCCTCGGTAAGACTGGTTGGCATATTTTAGCTCCTTGGTAAGACTGGTTGGCATATCTTAGCTCCTTGGTAAGACTAGTTCTTTGGCATGTTTTCGGGCGTCCCATATCAGGTATTGGCTTGTCTTTTATAGCAGTACTAGCTGATGCCCGCGGCTTCGTCCTCGTGGATGTCGGTTATTGCGACCAAAAGTAATCTTTTCATCTCTTTTCTCTCTTTCAACCTCTTACAACCCTTTATTCACATTAAAAAGTAACCTATGTCCCTTTCAGGCTCTATACTATCTGTGTACCAAATTGCAATTTAATCGGTTCAGTAGTTTTGACGTGAAAGCGCGACAGACAGACATAGTTACTTTCACATTCATAATATTAAAATTAAAATAAGGATTGTTTAAATCCTCCTTCAGCGTGGAACAGAGGTGGCAGTAGCCCTGTATAGCCTCAATCTCTACGGAGCATTTTGAAGCGATATCCACTCGGCTCGATCTTCAAGTTAATCCGCGCTTGCCTAGGTTTCTCTGTGGATCACGCATTACATACCGAGTTTCCTCCGTCCCTCGTATAGCACGTAAAGCCGATGGTTCCTGCTGTCATTTGTGGATCTTTGATAGTCATTTCGGGTAGTCAGTGGCCTGAAAGTTTGAAAACCAGTCGCTTCATGAAAAATTTGGAATTTAACTAGACTCTATCCGGCTAGACTGAAAGCCGGCCCCAACATAATTTGGAAAAGGCTAGGCCGATGGTGATTATAGTATAAATCAACTCATCACACAGCCGTCAACCAAGCCTTCTGTACATCAAACTAAGTACCCCTACGCAAAAAATTGTTTGCTGGAAAACGACTTTTTTTTTGGGACAAAAATCAAATTTTACGGTGAAACTCAATGTAGCACTGTTAAAACATTGTGCTAGTGGATGCTTTGAATAGTAAACGGGTCATGGAGGTAATTTAAGTAAATTTATAACCTGAAAATGTAGTATTTACAAAAACAGCTGTGAAAAATTTGGAACTTTGACCCCCAATAACTACGTAACTAGGAGGTTCCCAGGTTGGTCTAGAACAAAAAAATGATCGATCAAAAAAAAAAACGATAGTGGTGGGGAGAACAAGTGCCCTTTGTTTGCGCCATAGCTACTTTTAAACCCTGTATAGGTACTGCTATAACTGTTGGTGGAACAGGCCCAGGCCTAGTGTCTACGATTAGTGGAAAACCACGCGTGAATTTCCGCCACGTTTTTCCGCTTCGATTCGTCAGTCATCGTTATGCAATTTAATACCGGCACGATCTTTATAAACACACCTATTCTTGTGACAGTCGCATAGCTAATTGGACCTCTTTTTACTCGCCGCTCTTACAGTCCCGGCTTTTTTGGAGCTTATTTAAATTTAACTGTTTGAAATATTGATTTAATTAGCAATGGGAAATCGCGATGCCCTTTTAGAGTTTTAAAATGAGAGTTGATTTAAAAGGGTATTTTTAGAAGCCATATTATTTTAACTTAAATTTTGATGGATGAATGAAACTGTTCAAACACTAGCTAGTAAATAATCTATCATCTGAGCAAAAAGTATTTTTTTTTGTTTTTGTACCTTTTATCTAGACTCTTGAGATAACTTGAATACCTTTTACATTTTTGTATTTTTCCAGTGTTAATATTTATGAGCACCTAAATCTTAAATTGATTATTTCATTTATAATAAAAAAAATACTTTTCATTTTTTATATTTAAATGAGCTTTGACCGGAATTCGTACACATGGCGACTCATCAAGTTATTCATTTCTAGTATAATTTGGCCTTGCTTAGTATAGAGTTCCGTACAATGAGAGATAACCTTATACTAGTTTTGTATAGCTTCATTGTTCCCCAATCCTACTTCCAATCCTATCCAATCCTACTTCTTACTTTATAATATTTAATAATCACACTAATAATATAAAGGTGAAAGTTTGTGAGGATGGGTGGATGGATGTTTGTTACTCTTTCAAGCAAAAGCCACTGAATAAATTTGAATGAAATTTAGCTGGCCGATAGTTTTAACCCAGGATTTAAACATTGGATACTTTACACCGGTATTAAGATTAAGATCCCGCGGGTCATTTATCGAACTTCACGTGTGCGAAGCTGCGAGCATAAGCTAGTAAATTGTATGGCTTTTTTAAACTCATATCAAGAGGTAATTAACCTGTGGTGCTTCTGGATTTATCGCGAGTGGTCCAGAAACACCAGAGCTAAGCCGTCCCAAAAATAATAAATTAATAATATATTTTATTCATTACACACTTTGCGGCAAGCTCTACAAACGAGTGAGCTTTAAAAATTCATGAAATTATGAATATACCGAAATGGAATGGACGAATTTTGAATATAAATTCAGTAGCTCTTATGAAATAATTCAAGCACCATTTGCTGAGTATTTTTTTCTTTCTTCATTACGTTTTGGATTCATTTAATGTTATCATGGCCGGTGGTGTGATATTTTTGTTGTCAGCTTAAATTTTGTTGTTATCAACCTTAAAAAACTATCCGATCAGAAGATCAATTCTAAGATAACTTTAACACAAGATATTCGATTTGTTTTTCTGTTTATTATTCCGGGATGAAGCTACTCTTGACCTCGATCTTGAGTGACGGCAAGTGATGGATAAGGTCTGAGTAGGATCAAGCGTGCCCAGAAAAGCCAGGGCGACTAAAATGACCACTTCACCAGATTACAAAAATTATGATGGACCTTTCGTAATAGTAACTGCGTCTGTGTGTCTGTGACCAATGGACCTTCCCTAACAGTCAGTTACTGTTATGAAAGGTCCATTTTTCGCTTTTTAACGCAATTCATATTCTGATCTGCTAAAGTGGTCATTTTAGACCCCCTTGTCATTCTTACTTTGACGGGCTATGGTGGTGTGTTCCATGCACAAACACTGGCGCTGGCCACTTACAAAACGTCGAGAAAAGGTGCACGGTTTGGGTTTTACCCTTACTATGGTGAAGAAGCGAGAAGAAACTCAATGGTTACTCTTTTAAAACGATTTAGTTTTATAGTATTTTCATGCATTAATACCTACTTAGGTATGGAGGGACAACCAGACAACTCCCTTTTAATCGGATAAGATAAGATAAGATAAGTCTTTATTTGCCTTAAACATGGTATAAAGTTGTTACAGTCAGATATTAATCTAAAGTCCACATGTTTAGCTATACAGGATATGTATCAATTGCATGCAAAATAATAATTATTAGTCAATTTTAAAGTTCAATGTCACAGATGCAAAGTCAATACAATAATAATAATACAATAACAGTAGTTTTCTCTCAGCATTATCCGCAATAACAAAAGTCCAGAAATTCATAGTTTATTGTTGAGAAAATCTTTAATGTCATAGAACATGTGTTCTTTCAACCAATTCTGTAATCTGTTTTTAAATGAGTTTATATTAAATAACAATTTTATTTCTTTGGGAATTTTGTTATAAATGCGTACACACATGACTAGGAAACTTTTCGCATACTTGGCTGATTTAGGAGTATCCTGAAATGCAAGTCTGCATGGATCTCTGTTTCGAGAGTTCAATTGATAGGCTTTTTTGAACAATCCCTTATTATTATAAACATAACTACAAATTTCCAAAATGTAAAGTGACGGAAGTGGTAATATACCTAGCTTTTTAAAGAACGGCTTACATGACTCATCAGGACGGATACCACAAATGGCTCTGATGCATTTATTTTGCGCAATAAATGCTCTGTGTCTATCTGTGCTGTTTCCCCAAAGGATAAGCCCGTATCTTAAGACGGATTCTACATAGGCGTGATATGCTGTAATTGCTGTTTTTTTGTTGGTTATGTTCTTTATTTGTCTGAGAGCATAAACAAACTTATTAATCCTACTGCACAAACTATCCAGATGTACTTTCCAGTTCAGATCTTGATCTATGAGTACTCCTAAGAATTTAGTTTGTGGAACTTCTTTTAACCTGTCAATATGAAGTTTGAAATTGTAATTAGTATGTTTTGATTTATTAAACTGTATATAATTAGATTTATCTAAATTAATTTTCAATTTATTTGCCTGTAACCATTTTATAATGTCGTCAATAGTATTATTAATGTCCATCTCATGATCAGATTTCGTTTTACACTTTTTGTCAGAAGTCACAATAATAGAAATGTCATCTGCAAATAATACACATTTATGATTAGTCACTAGCGGTAAGTCGTTTATGTATATTAGAAACAATAAGGGTCCTAATACACTCCCTTGGGGGACGCCGCAATTATTAACCCTACAGTCAGATGAATACGAGGTTAATAAATTGTCATTATCTTTATCAATAACAACGTATTGCTTTCGGTTGCTTAAATAAGACGCGATCCACTGCAGTGCTAAACCTCTTATTCCATTTTTTTCTAATTTTTTTAACAAGATGTCATGTGCCACAAAGTCGAAGGCTTGTGACAGGTCGAAGAATAGTCCTGTCGTTAAATAATTTTTATTTAGGAAATTATGAATATGCCCCAAAAGATTAGCAATTGCAAGTGTTGTTGACTTGTGTTTCTGAAATCCGTACTGTTCTTTTGTTATTATATTGTATTTGCTACAGTAGTCGGAGAGTCTCTTTTTCATACATTTTTCAAATAATTTAGATACTATGGGTATAAGGGTTATCGGACGATAGTTTCTAACATCATTTTTATCGTTTTTTTTGTGCAGAGGTTTAACGACTGATAATTTTAGCGCATCAGGAAAAGTACCAGATGAAAATGAAAGATTAATTAGATACGTCAAAATAGGAATTAATTCTGTACTACAAGTTTTAATTACTTTTGTACTAATTCCATCGTAACCTTCTGAGTTAGTGTTATTTAAAGCTATTATTTCTTTCTTAATCTCGTCTTCAGTCATAGGGCTAAGAAACATGGAATTAGGTATTGTCATGGTTTTATTAGACTCGTCATTATCATGAAAATTATTAAATGTCACATTGCTAGTCGAATCAATAAAATAATCATTAAAAGCATTTGCTATGTCAGTGGGATTAGTCAGTATTCTCCTATCTAATTCTATTTGAGAAATATTATTGTCACACTTTGTATTTCCAATTTCACGGTTAATGACTGACCACGTAGCTCTGCATTTGTTTTGACTGTTATTTATGTATTTGATGTTTGAATTTATTTTGGATTTAAAGATACATTTTTCCAGTATTGATGAATATTTTTTATATCTAAGTTTGTACGTTAGTGTTTTATTTTTATAATAGAGATACCGTAAACGTCGTTTAGTTTTGCAACTATTTCTGAGACCCTTGCTTATCCATTTTTGTTTATATGCATTAGAATTGTTTATTTTAATCTTAATCGTTGGGAAGCATAAATTATACAATAAACATAAAAGCTCGTGAAATTTATTGAATGCATGATTTATATCAGTTTCGAGGTGTACCTCTGACCATGTTAAACTTGCAAGGCATTTTTTGAATCTACTTATATTTTCAGTACAATAGTCTTTTTTATACATAAAATATGATTTGGACTTTAAACTTTGCTCTTTTACTGGGAAATCTAAGAGTTGCGCAGTGTCGTGGTCTGATAAGTATAGGGATAAAACCTCAGTAGAAGATTTTTTTATGTTACTTAGTATGTGGTCTATGCACGAGTCTTTACGTGTGGCCACTTTAACGTGAATCTGCAAGTTATAGTTGTTGCATAGATCCGTTAAGTAGTTGGTGAATTTCCCTTGTATAAATGTATTTATATTGAAATCACCGGCAATAACTATTTTTGTACTTGATCCATATTTTTTTACCGTTTCGCACATAAGTTGATCAAGTTTATCTAAAAATATGTTAGGATCAGACTTAGGCGTTCTATAAAGACACACGATTAGTAATTTGTGCAATGGAATTTCCACGCCACAGGCTTCAAATGATTTTTGGGTTGAGTACTTTTTAATGTGGGAAAGCTCGTTATAAACAACACCCTGTTTAGCGAGTATACAGGTCCCCCCTCTCTGTGTGTCTCTACTAAACGCAGCTGCAACGGTGTAGTTATTTAATTTTAAATATTTCTCGTTACCGGCACGCATGAAGGTTTCAGACAAACATAATATGTCAGGTTCTTTATTTATGTCTCGTAACTCCAGCAATGTTAGTTCTAAAATTTCCTTTTTTGAGAGAATACTAGCAATATTTTGGTGCAATATTTTAAAAGTTTTAGGTTCATTTGTTACTATGTTGTCATTCACGAAAAAGCTGTTTGTGATCTATAACTTTAAAATAGAATGGAATAGTACCTTTTTTCGTATGAGTAGAGTTTTCGATATCAGGACCATTTGTAGCTGGGCATTTCGTTTGATGACGTGCAAAATAATAAGGGATTGTACCTTTCGAAGCTTTTACATGTTTGCTATCAGGTTTTTTACAGTTGGTTTGATTACGCTGTATTATTTTCTTCAGTTCTTTAACATTTAAATACTTTTTTTCATAATCGTAACAGTCAATAGCATAGTTTATAGATTTACATGCATTGTACAATTTGTATTCAGAATCAATATATTTACAATATTTGTATTCATTGCAAATATTACGTATAGTTTGTTTCAAATCATTTATATTTAAGTACAAATTCTTAAGTGGGCTCAAAACAATTATAAAATTATTACTGAATACGTCGAGGAGTTGGCGTAATTGCGCAGATAGGATTTTTGCATCATAGTCATTTTCACCCACACAAATTATAAGTCTGTCGCCACTCGATGTAGAAATATTTTGACAATTCTTAATGATGTCACTAGTAAGCGCGTATGGTTTTGTTTCCGCCGTCACAGTATATTGTACATACGGAGTAGCTGCTCTCGATTTTATCAATGCAGAAGAAAGTCCAACACATTGTTGTGTGCCAAAGATAAATATCTTGTTAGTGCTGCATTCTTCTTTTAGTTCAACAGAAGTTTTCTCTTCTTTGATTATTTTACCGCTCTCTTTTAAATCTAATCGCTTCTGTAGTTTTAGAATTTGTTCATTGAGGTGCACTATATCGTTTCCTGCCTGTTTCAACTGATCCTCCAAGTCGGCGATGTTTATTTGTAGGCTTAGGATATTCGCACTTAGATGTTTCTTTGTATGTGTATCTGTTGTGTTATTTGAGGTTCTATTCAAATTTCTAGGCGGTGTAAAGTATGTTTGCATATCTGAATGTAATAAAGAGTACGATGCATTCGCTTTTTTTGTACCTACATTGCTGTACAATACTTTTTGTGGGCACTGGTTTAAGAATCCTTTTAAAGTCATATTATCTTTAAGGAGTTTTTCATTTTGTTTGCGAAGCTCAATATTGTCTAGTATGACATTATCAAGTTCGTTCTGTGAACTCCTAAGTTCTATCTGGAGGTGTTCAATTGATTCTTTGAGCTCAAGGTTCTGCATAGGCTCAATTGTTGTATAGTCCATACTTCTTGACAATGTTTTATCGGATATGGCAGTTAAATCATCGTGCATAATATGTTCCATTGTGAGTATATGTGAGTCATAATAAGCTTCAGAAGTTGTGCTCTTTGGGGTGGACCAAGGTGTATTCTCTTCCGGTACGTTTTGTGTGACACATCTACTTGATTCTGCTTTAGGTGATGAGTGTTTTTTCCTCAATGTCACATTGGACACTCCAGGGGTAGGTATATTCTGCTCTTTTGCTTTTTGAGAGCATGGTTTGCACACCCACCTAAATGTTTTTCTCTCCTCTAAATTCTTCAAGCGATACACACTCTCCGGATAACTAGCACAATCAAATTCAAAACGGTTCTTACAAGAAGCGCAAAGTAGCGTATTTCTTTGTTCCGCCAGTTTTTTACATTTAAAACAAGTGACTAGTGGCTGCTCTTTTCGGCCGCTGTTGGTGCATTTAGTCACAGTTTTCGAAGACATGTTAAGTTTCTTGATTGGACCTAAATTGTATTTAATTCCCCGAATCAGTTAGTTCCGTTTGTTGGCAGCTCTAATATATGGTTACTTTACTAATCATTTCATTTTACTAGTCTTTGTTTATTTTTTTTTCTTTTTGTTTCTAAATTGAAGGAATTGAAACAATTATAACTTCCAAAAAGTACGGCTAGATGCGGGGTTCGAACTCGAGACTCGACGCGTTGTCGGGTGGCGGCTTACGCCTTTAGACCACCGAAGCTCTAATGAACACGGTCAAATTAGATGCTCTGTTGCTAATACTTTGAAACCCAGACGTGTGTCATTGATCCGTTCAAAGGAAAAACAACACTTCTACCGACACAAAGAAATTTATAGCGTTCACTTTTTAAAAACTTTGAGATTGTTTTGCTTGTATCACCAGTGATAGTTTGTACACAGACTTAGTTTTTTTTCACTGTTTGATAAAAGTTTTGTTGAGCAATGATAGATTAGTCCAAGCGCTGTCCGAATGGAGGATCCTCACTTTTCTTTTATGAACGAGAAGTCTTCATCTCGTTCCCCATTACTCCAAAAATTAAACAAAATGTGGTACAAATCCTTTTATAGACTTAACCACTTCAAAATTTGGTAAAGCTCCCGATGGACTAAACAATAATGTACAAACAAAAGTTAATTAAATTGCATTTCGCTTGAAACTCTGCGGTTATGACTCCGGGACTTAGGCTCCGTGCAAACGGGCTACCGACTACAGGCTTCGTTGGCTGTTGCGGGCTACTTTCTTTGGTACCGCGAAAACGTAGGTGCTGCCACGAGTGGTTGATGGCTAGGCGGGCAGCGAGAGGGGCGCAGGGACGGCACTTGAGTAGCGAGTGTCGGCGTTTTTACCCACGACGGAACGGAAAAGGTTAGCGCGAGAGATTGTTTGTTTGTAGGCAAACGAAAGTTTCGCCGCTTTAAATACGGTTTTATGTAATGGATTTGTAATTTATCGGGGACGGATCGTAGACAGGTGTTATGGTGTTCATCTACTAAGGGGCGCTACAGTTATATTTTTCCGTGTTCAGCTCTTGAACGGATTGACTGTTTTTAATGCGACTTTCTGTAATGGGCCTGATGTTTAAATGTGATAGTTATAACGTATGAATTATTTAAAAGTTTATAATAAAAGCAATTTTTTTTTTGATAAAACCCACAACGATAAAAAAAGTATTTTTTTTTTCGAGTTTTTGAAAAAAAATATTTTATTCTTTTTTACCATCGTGGCGTCGTGGGTTTTATTAAGTAGCGAGTGGCCACCACCAGTAGCGTGACGTTTAAAAATCAAGTAAACAGCTTTTTGCCAGCCACTAAAAGTGGCTATGAAAAGTAGCCCGTTTGCGCGGAGCCTTAGAGCGAGCAGTACATTTTATTTTTGATTCGGTTTGCGTCCGCACTCTAAAACTGAGTTGACTAATTTTAATTAGAATTTTCCGAATGTTTTGCGGTGTTCCAGGATTTGCGGCTTTGTTTGTTGGCTCTGAATTTCAAGTTTCGTTTGTTTATATAAAAATAAAAGGATCTTTTTCGTTTTATTAGTTGTTCTGTCTTTTTCTGTTTCATTTTTTCTCTCTGCATTCTTCGTTAGAAATGCTTTGAAAGTGAAGGTTGCTGTCTTCCCGTTAAAGTTCAAAGTCCAAAACAGCCATCATCATCTTCCAAGCTTTTTTTCTAACTATGTTGGAGTTTGTTTCCAGTTAAACCAGATTCAGCCAAAGATCACTTTGTTACATGGAGTGACTGACCTCCACAACCCAGTTAGTACTGAGTAATAAATTGGTATGAGTTGTCAGACATTCGCGTGGATGTCGGAAATATCAATAATGACGATTTTACATACAAACTTTCACCCCCTATTGCACCCCCTTGGGGGTTGAATTTTGAAAAATCCTCCCTTCAATTCAATTCAATTAATTTATTGCATCAAATATGGACCTTAGTGGACGCCTACGTCATAAGAGGAATACGTATACTTAGAGCGAACTTTGAGTTTCTAGCTCAGAAACTCAAAGTTCGCTCTAAGCTAATTAGGGTTTGGTCTGTGCGTTGATCCTCAGTCAGTCAGCTTTGCCTTTTATATAATAAATAAGATAAATATAAAAGATAGATAAATATATTATTATATATGTACAAACTTCAACGTATAGGTACTTGAAATATTTCATTTTGAAGCAAAACTTGTATCGTTTCACTGACCTACATAGTCTGCTGGCAGCTTTGGTCTGACCTATATTAAACTAGGACTTCTAACACGGATGCTGGTTATGTCACCATGCTACTTAAAAAGCGAATTTAAAGATAAAATTCCACAATCATGTGGAAACAGGTTGTAGTTACGATAATTATAACTTGGTCGACTATTACTCGTAAACTTGTAAAGCCTACTTAGCTGTTTTACTTATATTTTCGTCATATTTATATGCTACTAGCTGTTCCCGGCATGCGTTGCAATGCCCTTTTTCCTACCTACTACCTGCCTGTGTACCAACTACCTACCTACCTACTACCTCCTACCCTACCTACCTACTACCCTACCTACCTACTACCCTACCTACCTACCTACTACCCCTTCCTACCTACTACCCGACCTACCTACTACCCTACCTACTTACTACCCTACCTACCTACTACCCTACCTACCTACTACCCGACCTACCTACTACCCTACCTACTACTCTACCTACTACCCTGCCTACCTACCTACCACTTTCTCACCTTTTAAACCTTCCCTGGACTTCCACGAATAATTCAACACTATAATTAGCCAAATCGGTCCAGCCGTTCTCTAGTTTTAGCGCGACTAACTAACAGCAATTAATTTTTATATTATACGCAAACACCATTTGAAAAATCGTTTTTCTATTGGGAAAGAAACAGTAATTATTTGTGATTATTGTGATAATGTCGTATGGTCTGTTTGAAGTTGTCATTCGTTGACTGAACAACTGAACGTCACTCAATTGTTTTGCCTTCCCGGAACCTCTCCACTAACACTTGAACTTTATGGGTACGGTATTAAAGCTCAAATTGATTTTACGTTTTAGTTAGATGGGAAACGTTTGTATGGGAAAAAGAAAAGGGCTGTTTTTAGGGCTTTTCCGGCCATTATTCGAATTTTTCTCGCCGTAAAAACCATCCTTGAACTTCAACGAACATTTAAAAAAAAAATCAGCCAAATCGGTCAAGCCGTTTTCATTCCAAGTCGTGACAACGGAAAACGGGTTTCATTTTTATATATATAGACTACCATGAATTCTATAAAGAGAAAGAAATTAGAAAGGATTTGTAGGACATAATTATTATGTTCCCTGCCTCGTTGGTCCAGTGGTCGCAAGCGCGACTGCGGAGCATGAGGTCCTGGGTTCCATTCCCGGATCGGGCAAAGTGTTATTGGCTTTTTCCATCAGGAATTTATCAGTAACAGCCACGGAATCTGGATTTGTGCCCGGTTGATGGCAATAGGCTAGCCCCCTATTACATGGGACTTAGACATAACTGGCGAAATGTGGGTGTACTATTAGGTACACCGCCTAACCCTTCGGGGATTACAGGCGTGATGTTATGTATGTTATGTTATGTTATGTTATTATGTTCCCTGATCATTATAATCTAGATCTATTAAGAGTTCAAGTGAATCAGTTAGACTAAACGGAAGCCTATTTAGTATCGGGCCTGTGGACGGTGAGTAATGGGCTAGCTCATCGTCCGTCTGTCTTACGATGACGACAAACCGTGTCGACGGCGCGTTCGTGTTCCACGCGCGCCTCAAAGAGATGTCAGCAACATTGCAGGGGCCCACAGGGGCCGACGCCTGCTTGCGCTGCGGGTTGTTCGACAGAGATACAGCGGCCCCGGACGCAAAGGGCTAAGAAGAAACATGGGTGGTTTTTAGTCAGTAGAAGTCTGACCCTCCTTTTCGCTCCGTCCAGATCTGAAGTAGTCATTTCAGGATTTCCCACACTAAGAAAAAGCATAGTACTCGTAGTGGCATTTTCCTAAGTTCCCGCCTTCACATTTTCTCCTCGTTTCAACGTTCGATCTTCGGCAACGATCTAACAATACATTCACATTATTCACTTCCCTTGTTCGCTGTCATTGTACTCCCACATTAATTTACCAAAATCACCGAAAATCACGAAAAGCAATCGTGTGGGGGCTCACTAGTGGGCTTTATACATTGATATAGTCGTGGTACTCATGGGAAATACGGTACTACCGTAAATTGTAAGTTTAAGAACGAATATTTTTCAACGTTTAGGTTGATTTATGCAATCCTGTTTGTAATAAGGGCTGATGATGATCGTGAGTTCATGTGTTTCTTCATTTTGGTGGAAGGAATATACCTAGTGATATAATATATATTGTCTTGTCGACTGTAACATTGTCTCATGTAGGGGGGAGCTTCAAAACTATGAATGAAAGAAGATTACTTTATTTATCAAAGACGCTAAACGTTCCATAACAGCTGGATAACATAGGTATAACAGTATGGTACACCTGTCTTCCCGTTCGAAAATAAAAGCGTGATCTTATATTATTTTTTACTCCACCGATTGCCTCACAAAATGTATTAAATTATAGGTAAACTCCAAAGAGGTTGTTCGTTAGCGGGTCGTGATTTCCGTCAAATTGTGTTTCCAAGTCAATTTCGATGGTAATTACGAGGCCGAAGGAGGTTGGGTCTCCGTGATTATTTCAACTATAGGACCTCGGATACCGTTTTGTCTATTAATTATCTTTGGGTACAAGCCTTGGGTATGTGAACTTGGTGGATTGTGGTCCAGTTTGTGTAGGAAACGAAATTGGTTGAGGAATGGTGGTTCATGTAGTCTTACAAAAGGTATATTATGTGAGTAAAAGGGAGGGACGGCACTTAAGGATATACACTGACGTAAATGGTTATGTTTTTCAGAATTATCAGTAACTAGGTATTGTCAGCGGCTTCGCCTGCTACAATTCAAAAAATATCCTACGAGAAGATAAAATCGGGATAAAAGCTATCCTGTTTTGTTATCCAGGTTAAAAACTATCTGTGTACCAAATTTTATCCAAATCCGTTCAATAGCTTTCGCGTGAAAGAATAACAAATATCCATCCATCCATCCATACATACATTCACACAAACTTTAGCATTTATAATATTAGTAGGATAGGATGTAGTTCTCACAACCCTGGTATAAAAGGGTGTAAAAGTACCCTGAACGAAGCCAAAGGTAATTGTTTCCCCCGCCATTGCGATCATTTTTGTGTTGTAGACCATACATAGGAACATTCTGGTTACAATATTGGGGGTCAAAGTTCCAAACGTTTCATAGTTTTTTTTTTTTAATTTTAAGATTTAGTTTTTTAATTTTACTTACATTACCTTCGTAATTCGTTTACAAAACACACATTAACACAATGTTTTGAGCACGCGTGCTACATTGACTTTAAAATAAAGTTATTTCCCAGCAATAATTTTGCGTAGGGTTACTAAGTCTGATGTATATAATGCTTGGTTGACTGCTTCGTAAAGGGTACATTTACACCCTGTATGTATGACCTGATGGATGAACATGGATGATGCGACAGTTTGTATGTAAGGATCGTACGTATATATTTTTAATCCCTCTTATTTATTATGTGTCAAGTTAGGTTCTCAATTCTTTTCATAATATATCCTTTGCAGCTCATAACTAATCCATAAACTGAATTTAATGCTTTGGCAAAGTATGTTCTCATTGAATTTATTATGATCCAATGTTCTAGTTTGCGAGAAGTTTGACCTACCGCGTCAGGGCACGGACGAATAGTGAACCTGACTATTCACTAATTTATAAGAAACTTTTATTAAGCCATTTCGATTATTATGATCTACTATTCACGTGTTATAGAAATTAGACTTTTTTGTGAATTGTATATAACTCCTAGTGCAAAAGTTGTAAGTACAGTTTTATGGTCTGGAACACCATGGTCTTGTGTTTATTTGGTAACACCTTGTATTCCATCTACCATCTTCCTGTATTCTTTGATGGGTTAGGCAGAGGTCATCTGCAATATAGTGCCTCAAATCTTATTTCGCAAGTCATGTTCAAGTTCCAAAAAATAGTGGCAAGCTTATAACCGGGCACAATCTAGACTAAGAGATGCCACTTAGAAGTCTAAGGAACGTGTGCCCTTGTGCTCAGGTATAGCGCTTCTGACCAGTAGCACAAATCTGTGCCACTAGCATGACCAATTCAATTACCGTAGTCGCGGCCCTGTAGATGGTGAGTAATGGGCTAGTTCACCGTCCTTCCGTCTTATGACGATGTCAGGCCGTGTCGACGGCGCGTTCGTGTTCCGCGCGCGCCTTTAAGTATTGTCAGAAAAATTGCAGGGGCCTGCAAGGGCCGACGCCTGTCGAGGCTGCGGGTTGTTCGAAAGAGATACCGCGGCCCGGGACACAAAGGGCTAAGATGGAACATGGGTGGGTTTTAGTCAGTAGAAGTCTGACTCCCTATCGCTCGGCCCGGAGCGGAGTGGGAGGAGTCATTTGATGACGCCCGACCATCCAAAAAAAAAAGGACAAAACTTGAATGACGATAGGATTTTGCAATAAAAAATACCGTTGCGGAGTAAAAACAACATTCAATCACTGTCTTATCTAACATCAACTGACGTTAACTGATAGTGTAGGTAATGGAAAAAAAGTAATATTTTAGCTGAGAGATTTATTACTTGACTTTGATGAGAAAAGGCAGTAGGTATGAGGCCCCTGGCCCACGGTGACTTTTTGTAGCGATTCTGTCGCGCGTTTACGAAAAGCGTGACTGCATTGCTACTAACGCGTGTTAGTGATGTGGGCGAGAGCAAACAGATAGAGAAATTTTCGATAGAGAAACCAAACCGGACTACTTTAGACCTTAACATAACATTCTTTTATTTATTTTGCAAGTTAAGTTTTCTTTCTATACTCATTTCCATAATAACCAAAACAGATTTAATCACAAAGTCAATTAAAACAATAGAACTTTCCCCAGTCTGCAATTCAAACAATGAATTTTCCAGATTACTCCGGTTCGAACCAGTTAACGGCGGATTTCAGCGGTAACGTTATATAAATGTAAGGATTATCCTTTACTTACGCGCGTAATTGTACTCACGCGACGACGATAACCATCGTTACACATTGTGAACATTTAATTGAGCGTTTATACGAGTTTCTACAGTTTGAGGCAACTTGAGAGTTTTCACTTATGTTTATTATTTTATTCGTTACTAGCTGATGCCCGTGGCTTCACCCGCGTGGATGTCGGTATCAAATTATATATACTAAAACGTTCCTCTTGAATCAATCTATCTATTAAAAAAAACCGCTTCAAAATTCGTTGCGTAGTTTTAAAGATTTAAGCATACATAGGGATATAGGGACAGAGAAAGCGACTTTGTTTTATACTATGTAGTGATGATTTAGGGATGCTGACACTTGAATCTTGATTTAAAACCGACTTAATTATACCCCAATCTGTTTTCGAATCTGGTGCCATACTATGACGACTTAAAGTACCTAGTCTTGTTTTATTTTTATTCCAGTGTGAAAAAAGTGACAGCTATGAATAATAGTCCTCCAGACCGTTTTCGGTCACGGCGGCCAATCTTGGCGAAGATTAGCCATCGGCTCGGGAGATATTATAGTGCACAAGTGTGTGCGCAGACACAGGTGCACTCTCTGTTCCTTTTCTCTCATAGTCCGATGGAACGGCAATCCGACACGACCCGAGGAGATCAGTCGCAGAACCAACGGCTTAACGGCACAGGGGTATTATGCCGCCAACTTCCAAACTGGGAAATTTCTAAAATGAAAAACCCAATAGCACTTATGGCATCCGTGAAATATGGCATCAGCTGAAAATCAGCGTCAGATGGTACACACAGTGTTGCCATCTGGCTTTATGCTGAGCTGAGGCCCTTTTGGTATTATCAGCTTGTTTCTTTTGTAAAAAATAAGGTGTTTTTGTGAATAATGCCAAATAAACAAAATTTTCTTTCTTTCTTTCACTTTTTTCCCAACCCGGGAATCAAACCCAGGTTCTCATGCTCAGCAGTCGCGCTTTACAGCCACGAGACCAATGGGGCGGTTAAAAGACAAAGTATATACAGGGTGTCTAGCGCCATCGTTTTTTCACAGTAGAATAAAAATGAAACAAGACTGCTTTAAGGTGAATGCTCCAACCACCCCGCGAAATTGAAATTTTCTTACGTTTTTTGTAATTTGCAGGTCAGTGTTAGTTTGTATGTTGAATTTCGCGGGCTAGTTGGAGCATTCACCTTAAGGTGTATGCTTCAGGGTAGCCCGCGAAACTCTAAATAATAATGATTAAAATCACCTATACAACCCTCTCAGTTCATATTACTGCCTTGAATGCCTTTTTCATCAAATAGTCAGTCAAGGAAGTTATTTGTACTAAGGAGGTTGTATTGGTGGCTGCGGGTTGTTCGAAAGAGATACTATGACCCCGGACACAAATGGCTACGAAGGAACATGGGTGGTTTCAGTCAGTAGAAGTCTGACACTCCCTTCCGCTCGGCCCGGAGGAGGCATTTGATAATTTCTCACCATCCAAAAAAAAAAAGTGCATTGAAGAGCTCGAGGCAAAATAATAGTACCTAGTATTAACTATCATAAGTAGCTTGTACTTTTTAAATATGCACGTATTTTACGGAACTCTAACGTTGAACTTGAAAAACTCGTTCCATAACAACAAAAAAATACTAATACGAATAACAAGTTTCAATAAAAAATTTAAACTATACCAGTCACACACACAAAAAAACAAGCTTATTAGGAAAATATTCGACTTTATTTACATTAAGTTAAAGGTGATTATAACCGACTTTATTACATGGTACTACTTAGTTTAATCATCATGACCAATACATAAAGTCACGCCTTTCTCTCAGAAGTAGATACTAAAGAACACCAACTTCGAGGATTCTTACATTTTCTACTACTTTTGTCTCGTTCACACATCACATACTACTAGCAATTGATCACCTTCACTATCATTATCTACCGTTGAACCTATAAAAGGTGGAAAGGACCACTTACTCACAAATGTGTCAGTTATTGATACTGGGTATACCCATAAATAGCTGTCAACATGAATATGGCTACTTACAGTAATTAATAGGAAGTACCTAACATAAGATGGGTGTCTAAATTACAAACAAACATATAAAACTTAATTTTATTAAGGTTGTCAAAGAAGTAAGTAGTTATATCCGAGGATAAATAATTGGTTGACAGATCAAGGAAATATCTAAGAAACAATATACAATAACATTACACGATGTGTTACCAAAAATCATGTTATGGTAAAAAACCTTCCGATAAAATCAAATAAAAAAAGTTCCGATAATTGAAATAATATTTAAATAAAAACTTTTGCGGATGTTTTTGAAACAACTTAGATTAAAGGGGGAGGTACTAGGGTAACACGCAAAATACAAATATTCTTTGGAATCAAAAAGAAATCGGATGTGTCATGCAACCAGTCAAATTCCATTCATTAGCAATTTTGATGTTTCGATATGCCGCCAAAACTAATATTGCATTGCATATAATAATGCAATCATATTGCATTAGAAGGTCTTAAAATTCATCTTTAGTTCTCTGCGGCACATTAATATCAGTATTTTTAAAAGTTCACTCTGTATTTATAATTGCCGTTCGACTGTCAGTACTCGTACTTAGACGAACATCCTTCTTTTGCCTTTGATTTGATTTATTTACATAAAATTCATACCACACTTCTCGATTTCTCTTCACAACAATGAAATATACGTATTTTAGTAGTGGGATTAGTATTAGGCGTATTAAATGATTCACAAGAGCCATCGTTATCGTTGTAGTAACTTGACTTGACTTAAAAATACTAGAGATTTTAATATGAAACATTAAGATGTTACTCAATATAAATATTAAAGTGGCGATGGACAAGCGACGCCATTTGCTGTTAGCCGTTTGTGCGGTTGCGTTGGAAGTACGAAATACTGTACAAACAACTACAATATAAAGTAAACTGTTTAGAATTAGTGGTAAAACAAATGAATGAAAAAATACAGTTTCGGCATCTGCATTTAAAGTGAAATGTCCACTAGTAGCATACATATGAAAGACACTGGATAAGAAAGGTAGAATCCAAGCAAAGAGGCTACTTTTAAAATATCTCTTTGAGATTTGCCCATTGAAAACGTTAACATACTCTGAGTAAAACATGTGGCTTAAAACTATAAACCAGTGGATCTTCACTGTTTCTATGTACAAAAATAGAAAAAAATTAAGTATTATAAACTGCTGAAACGCCGAAATGTTAGTTAATAAGCGGTTTCCGAAAACGTAACCAGAGAACATAGCAATTAGAACATACAACAAGTTTGCCAAAAACGCGTTAAGAAACACAAAGTTTTTGTAATGCCGAAACTTTTTCAACACGCACCATGATGTCAGTCCGTATATTAACGCAACTGTTGCCAGTGCAAACGAAGTGTATATTAATATATTGAATAGGTACACAAATAATTGTCTCTCAGCGACAGCACTCTCTGCAGAAGCAATCACTTGCGTGTCGTTGTCAGCCATGGTCGACGTCACTTGCACAGTTTCGATTAATTCACTTTATGAAATTACGATAAACTTTTGTGTACAGCTTCACGTAAGTGTAGCACTGCCCTTTTACTGAGGATCTCACAACAGAGATATAAATATTTTATCTCATTTAATAACGCTTATGAACATGTTGCTTCCATAACTGTCGATGGACAAATAGTTATTCAACGAAACGCTCTACGCAAAAGCAACGTCTGAATCTTAGAGTATTATCGGAACCCAGAAATAAACATGTTTTAAATGCTAAAGTGCCTTCAAAACTTGTTTATTATAAATTTTTTCGCTTATCATAATAAAAAACGGAATCTGTGTTGTGTTGTTATCATTGACAAGTCTGTCTAAAACACCTTGAACATTATTACGTTACTATAAGGTTGCTAGTGGAGTGCCGCTGTCTGAGGTAATATAATAGGAGGTCGGACAAAAAAAAACTAATTATAATAGTCCGTCAGATAGATTTCCAAAAAATGTTGAACACGTATTTTTTTTCTTTTTTCACATAAACAAAGGATGAAGACGATACAGTGCTTCGAAAACTCGTGAACTCCTCGAAAACGTCACATGTCCCTACATTTTTACCTACAAGTGACAACACAAACCCCCACTCATGATCTTTGACGCGTTTTATCATTGTCATTTTTTGTTGATTTGATTAAACAAAAAACACGTATCCAATATTTTTCGATAATCTAACTGACGGACTAAACAGAATCATAATATATTTTTGACTCAGTCTGATCCCCTATTGTGCATTAACTGTATCTTTAGCATACATGTTTGTTTCACACGGGAGCAATTTTTGACCGAAAAAATTTGTGGCCGGTTGATGGCAATATACTCGATCCCTATTAAACAAACGAACTGGCAAAAGATGAGTTTACTAATGGGTACACAACTGCCTAATCCTTCGGGATTACAGGGGTGGTGAATAATATGTTTTTTTAGAATTTTCGAAAATGTGTTTGTTGGTGACCTAAATGGGTTTCCAGAGCAATGTAAAGAGTCTTAATTCAAACGTCTAGCAACCCTAACCCCAGACATGAAGGCCAAAGAGTAAGTGCGGGTCACTCGGACCCTTTCAACATTCCAGGAGGGTGTTCAACTTTAGCCCTATCTCATGCTAACGAGCAAAACATAATAATGTAATGAACATTATCTTCAAATCAAAAGATCATTTCATTAAGGTTTTAGGGCTTTTGTCGGGGCTGCGGGTTGTTTGAAAGAGATACCGTGGCCTCGGCACAAGGGCTAAGAAGGAACATGGGTGGTTTTTAGTCAGAAGAAGTCTGACACTCCATTCCGCTCTGCCCAAGAGCGGGAGGTTACTTGATGATTTCTCACACCCCAAAAAAAAGGCATTTCTTGCCTACGTCATAAGGTCGAAACCTAAATCACAGATTCCTAAATGTCTAATGTCTAATCGTAGGTATATTCTACATATAATTTCAATGCGAAAGTTTGTGAGAACAGATGGACGGATTCTTTCACGCAAAAAATTCTGAACGGATTTGAATGAAAAACACACCGATAGTTTCTTATAGGTACTTCTCTCTTTGTTTACATACTCAGATTTATGACGACATCTACAGGAAAACGCCCGGCCTTGGCCTGAATTAAAAGGAAAATTCAAAATGCGATGAAATGTTATTGACAGTGAAAACTGATGAGAAAATACTTTAACCACAGAATATAAAATTATTTAGTGATGGCGCCCCTAGTTACAATTAATTGATCTTATTTTCAATCACCAAAATTAAGCATTAATTGTTTTTGTTTTTTTTTATAAAAACGTTGCCCCACACTAGGTATTTCTCCTGTATCGTGGGTGCGTTCACAAACATATAAAGTCACATACACAAATACCCAGACCCGAAACAACTATCTGCAGGCCATACAAATATTTGTTCCGTGCGGGGATCGAACCCGCGACACGCAGTGCAGCAGTCCAATCGCTTAGCCACTGCGCCAACCGTGCCGTCATAAATAATAAGTGATCAAACAAGCTTACCTTGTGATGTTCGATCATTATTATACGAAGAACTTTATTCGAAGATATATTCAACATGCAGCTTCCTTTTGTGTAGCTGGCAACCAACGCACTTTAGATTCTCAGCCCTAAAAAAAAAAACTAAACGCACACATCAATACTCTATGATCTCTATCTGTCAGTGTCATTCTTTTTAGAGCCTCAAGAACCTACTTCTCAACTTTACCAATGGGTTGGGTGGGTAGGGTTCATATATCTTCGAATAAAGTTCTTCGTATAATAATGATCGAACATCACAAGGTAAGCTTGTTTGATCACTTATTATACTAGACTTTATTCTCGATATATTCAACATGCAGATGTTCAGAGATAATATTGGTAAAGTTGAGGTACTTGTACTGATTGAGTAGAAACAAAACAAACATGTTTATAAAACAAATTAAACTTCTTTTATTTAAAACTTAAACTCAAATCTTCTAATTTTAAAATTAAATTATTAATACCTATGACTTTAGGGTATACCTAGACATAATTAATATTATGTTTTGTACATGTTTATTATCAAATTTATAATATCCATATTTAAAATCTTAAATCTTGGAAAACAATAAAATCATACTAATTTCCATTGAGTACAGCCTGGGCAAATTGACCCGGAGTGCTAACTATTGGCCTATTGTAATATTTAGCAAATGTTGATGAGTTCTCTGTCCAACCTGCGGCCCGCCTAATTACATCCAAAGATACCCCTTTTGATTTTGCAGTTGATGTGGAAGCATGTCGTGTACTATGCCCTGAAAAGACGGTTGTATCTATACCACACGCTGAAAGTGTATCTTTAATCCATCTTCCAATTGTTGATGATGAAACTTGTTTATGTGGTTTTATTAGAGATAATAATAATTGATCAGTATGATTTCTAATTTCTGCAGTAAAGGACATGTAATCAGACAATGTTCTTGCTGGGCAAATCTCAGATTTTTCAAAATATGGTAGATATAAATTAGGTTGACTGCGGCCTGGAGCAGAAGTTTTAGTAATGCTATTTATTAAAATGTTTACACCATCATTATGAAATTTGATGTCAGATATTTTAATAAGAGATAGAGTCTGTGCTCTTTGTGCTGTACTCAATGCAAGTAATACCACTAATTTCTTTGTTAATTTTTCAAAGCTTAGGGTTAAATTAGGGTACCAGTTTTGTAACACATTTAGGACTATATTAGGGTTCCAGGTAGCATGGTATTTTGCTAGTGGTGGTCGTGACTTATAGAACCCTTTAAATAGCCTCCTTATGCGATCATCTTCCCCAATTTTAGAGCCAACAATAAGAGATAGTGCTGCTTTATGCGAGTTTAAAGAACCGTAAGCGGCACCTGAATTAAATAATTTTGTCAAAAAATACATCACTTTAGGCACTGAAGGTGCAAATGGATCAATACTTTGTTCTTGGCAAAAACCACACCAAATCTTAAATGAGCCACTATACTGTTTTAATGTATTATTAGAAAGAGAGGCAAACATTATATCCATGGATGTGGGAGGAATAGACCGCTTCAGCCATGCTTGCCTGATAAAATCCCGGCAATTAGTGTAAGCTGGTGATGTAAGGGATGGTTGTCCCTGAAACAAGAATGTAAAAGGTCTTTTTGCGGTTTGAAAAAAAATAATTTTGAAACTAACATTGGCTGAAGGATTGGGTACCATGGCTGTGATGGCCAATATGGCATTACCATGATGCCTGTTGCTTTATCATGCTTAATTTTTTGTAAACATTTCAATATTAAACTGAATGGAGGGAATGCATAAAAAAAATAGTTTGACCAGTCCACTGTAAACGCATCAATATTCCAGGCATCTGGATCTGGTTTCCAAGATATGTATAATGGACATTTAGCATTAACTCTTGATGCAAACAAATCAATATCAGGTTGGCCTAATATTGATACAATTTTCTGAAATGCGATGGCATTCAATTCCCACTCAATGTCTGGATTGATTCTTCGAGATTCCTCATCAGCCTCTTTATTATCACATGATTTGATATATGAAGCAAAGAGCCAGATATGTCTCGATTCACACCATTGCCATATGGATCTAGCTAGGCCGTTAAGATGAGGGAATTGAATACCACCCATTCGGTTAATGTATGATATTGCTGTTTTATTGTCTACTCGAAGCAAAATATTAAGATTCTGTTTATGTTTGACAAAAAATTTAAGACCTAAAAATATAGCCAGTAATTCTAAATAGTTTATATGGAATGCTTTTTCCTCTTCTTTCCAAATACCATTAGCTCTATTATTATTACAAAATGCTCCCCAACCTGTCCTGGAGGCATCTGTAAATAATTCCAAATCATATTTTTGATAGGCTATACTTCTATGAGTGGAATTTATATTATTATCCCACCAATTTAAATCTAATTTAATTTCTGGATGTAATTTTACTTTTAAATCATAATTCCCATTACTGTCCACTAAATAACGGTATTTATGGTGTTCTAAGAGTTTAGTATAAAGCCAACCATATGTGGTGGCAGGACATGCTGCCACTAATGTCCCTATTAACTTAGCAAGGTCACGAATGTGGCACCTATCAAGTGTAAGATATCTTTGAACAGACTTCTTAATATAAATCCTTTTGTCTGAAGGTAACTGTAATGTCATGTCTCTAGAGTCAAATACAAACCCCAGAAATTGGCAGACCTGAGAGGGATTTGTTATACTTTTTTCAAAATTTATTACAAATCCCAAGCACTGTAATAGTGCAACTGTTTTTTGAACATTTTCTAAGCAGGATTTATAGTCAGAACCTATGCATAACACATCATCCAAGTATTGAACTGATTTGTAGCCCTTTTCTCTCAGGTGACTTACAACAACTTTCATTATTTTTGTAAAAACATTCGGTGCCGAGCAGAGGCCATAGCAGAGTGCATTAAATTCGTACAATTTATCAAATTGGAACCTTAAATATTTCCTGTATTGTGGATTTACATTTACTAATAAATATGACTCCTTTATGTCTATTTTTGCCATCCAATCTCCAACTGAAATTAAAGAGATTGCTGTTCTATGGTCTTCCATTTTAAAATGAGAAGTAGATACAAATCGATTCAGTGGTTTTAAATTTAAAATAAATCTTTTACTGCCATTGGGTTTTGGTATAAGAAAGACTTTTGACACAAATTGATCTTTGCAAGGTGTACATGGAGATATTGCTCCTAATGTTAATAAATTATCTATGGCTAAGAACATTTCTGTATCTTCAGTACCAGAATTACCATAAGAAGTTTTTGGTACCAAATGTTGGTATGGTTCAGTGGTAAATGGAATTGAATATCCTCGGATGTATTCTATTATAGAATCATCATGACAAATGTTTTCCCAACATTTCAAAAAATGTGATAATCTTCCTGCATGACTTACCTCTATGTCCGAGCAGGTTTTGTTTGTGGTGGCAATTTCGGTTTCCTCATTGAGGATTGGTACCGTTGATGTGGAGGCTTGCGAGCATATGTTGTGGATGAGGACTGCATCTTCTTGTTGTGTCCATACCTCGGTGCTGGCCTCTGCTGGTTGTAACGAGGAGGACCATTCAAGTTTCCCTGACGATTATTATTACTGGTATTGAAGTTGTTAGTTGTAGCAGTTTTCTTAATAGATTGTCCACTTTGTTGGCAGGTTTTCAAGACTTTGATCTTCTCAATCAAGTTAGTACCATATAAGTAGTCATCCCTCTCGACATCTTTGATGGTGTCCACAAAAGATTTGTCTAATGCCGGTAATACCAAATTTTTTCTAGACCTTGTTTGTACCTGATGCAGGTCAGCTAGAACTCGACCTGCATCGCTCAGCGTGCTAATTAACTTTAGTCTGTCGACTTGCTCGTTCTGAATTAAGGTGGATATGGCATTACCCAGCATCACTAATCCAATTCCAAGTTGGTTTTGTTCGGTTTCAATTTTCTTATCCCGATTGACAATATTGTCAGTTACAGTGCTTGTTATCTCCTGATTTAGCTTTGGTGCCTGGAGAAGCGGGCAGTTTTCTGGAATCAACTGATCCATTAGTTTTAGTTTGTTCTCCTTTTGAAGACCAACTTTTAGAATTGTTGTCCATATACGTGCCACATCGTTGTTCATGGCAGGGCCAAATTTTGGTTTTTCTGGCATGAGGTCACCTAAGGCCAACAGGACGTCTGGGTCAGTAGCAGGCATTGCCTGATTGCTATCCACTGGTAACATGTTCCCTGTATCACCAGGTTCCTCCATCACCGGATTTACCGATGAAAGACTTTTTGGAATAGTCTCCAATTCAATAGCAGTGCAGTCATCGTCGTCAGACTTGTCAGAGTCTGAAAAAACGAGAATACCCATATTGTACAAAAAACTGCATAGTAAGGCCTCACGGACCAAACCAATGAGTAAAGATCTCGTCCACACATCACGTGTATGACCCGAGTCCAATGACCACGTCGGTGTATCTCGTACACCACCCGCGTCTATCGATATTGAGGTTATGAAAAAACTCACACAGCTTTGCCAATCAAAATGATCGGTGCTTTATCGATATTTTGTACAACATTTACCTGGAAAATGTGACACAATCGTGTCTTTTTCATCAGAAGAACTCCGGCGTCGACGTTTGTGTCGTCTTTTCATCCGGCGTTCGATTTTCCTAATTTTTTCCATATAATATTCCAAATTATCTGGTGTATCGCTTCTGGAACGCTTAGGCATCGTTTTAGCGTTATGTGATAGTCACAATTTTACAGATATTTAATGAAATAAAAAATATTTAAGTTATCCTACAAGAAAATACGTTACGGTTGCCGCGCACAAAAAAAGAATGACACTGACAGATAGAGATCATAGAGTATTGATGTGTGCGTTTAGTTTTTTTTTTTAGGGCTGAGAATCTAAAGTGCGTTGGTTGCCAGCTACACAAAAGGAAGCTGCATGTTGAATATATCGAGAATAAAGTCTAGTATAATGAGTACCTACCTATACACTTTATTTTCTTAATGAACAACAACGAACCGCTTTAGCAGAATCATACTGCAATAATAATATGAATCACGTAACAGTTTTTATAATGGTCACTTAGTAACGATTCAAAATATGAGTATTCATTACCTCTGTGACCATTTTAAGAAAGTTAACGTGATACCGACCAAAAAAGAGATAGCGTGACGATCTAGACACGTACCATGAGGGCTGGTTTAAGCGAGGCAGCACAGGAAAAGAGCTCTTGGAAGGAATTGGGGGAGAATTTTGCCCAGCAGTGGGAAAAAAAAACGTGATTAATGTTATTATAATGTTATACCAATAACCTGCGTTTTTGAATTTATTTTTATGACTCAAAAAAACCGTTCTACTATATTTAAAACCACTAAATCATAGAAAGGCTGTATATTTTGATGCCGTCACTACCGCATGTCGCCTCATCGTCGACCCTGTGACCCGCCCTCTGGTCCCCTTTTGTGATGAATGGCTCTTCGCATTATGGGCCACTCGCCTCTGCTCGAAAAAACTGATAAGGTTGTAAAAAAGGCTCTCAAAGTTTGTTTTATCGTTTCAGAAGGTAGGAATTAATTAGGGTCGTCGTGTTATCGTGATACGAAATTAATTAATTATTTTAGTACTTTTTCTCTCTTGTTTTAACTATAGTCATATCATCTCAGCTTACTTTTCCCAACTATGTCGGGGCCAGCTTGCATGGCACATAGCAGTAACTCGAAAGAAAACCTACTTTTATAATTATGTGACAATCGCAGCAAAATCTCTTAAATTCTCAGTAGAGCGTGTAGTTTTAAGTTTTTATCTAAATATGTGGTAGCAAAAACTAGCATTGTGAAACTTAGCAGCATCTCATCCTTCGAGACACCTTTGCATAAATATTTGTAAAGGAATTATAAAGCGGTACGTTCACAGGCTTGTATTACCTAGCAGGTATGTCTGCGCTGAAATATGGAAGGCACAAGCTTGTGTTCACATATAAAATTCAGTGTGGAATTTATTTTCCTCGTAAGTTTTTCTTTTGAGACATTTTTTAATAAATCGTTTTAACATCATACTTTCTAATGGTGAAACGGGATTAAAAATTATATCAGTAGGAAATGGAAAATGAATCGTAATGAAAATACGGTCAAAAGGGAATTGTACTTCATTCTTTGCAGATGGATTACAAATCATTATTGGTTTTATGGCAAGTCTAGGGGAATATTTTCCCCATTTATTTTCCGTTTTGTTCTTCAATTGCTTTGTCTAATTCATCATTATTTATTTCGGGTCGGCATGCAGTATGTCTTCTTCTAAACTTAAATATACTATTAATAATAATATTATAAAGAGGAAAGATTTTTATTTCTGTATGTAACGAATAAACTTAAAAACTGCAAGACCGATTTGAAAAATTCTTCCACCGTTGGGAAGCTACACTATCTCCGGGTGACATAGGCTACCTTTTATCCCTGTAATCCCACGGGAACGAGAACTACATTCTTAATGTGTGGTGGTCATGGTAATTATTGTTTGGTTTCTCGTTTTTTGAATTATTTGTATGTATTATAATATATATTAGTTTATTTAATTCCATCTTAATATATATGTATTAGTATGTACCATTTATGTAGGTATATTGATTTATGTTAACAAAATAGTATTCTCCTAATTTATTTATATTTGTACTCTACCACAGTGCTATCCTATTTGACCCTAAGGTTGACTGGTAGAGAATGCCTTGTGGCATTAAGTCCGCCTATGTACCACGTTTGTGCATGAAGTTTAAATAAATAAATAAATAAATAAACTACGTGGGTGAAACCGCGTGACGTCCACTAGTCTTCCATACTTCTCTATTACTTGTCATCTCAGCAGTCCCATCCTTTTTAGCAACATCATCCTTCACACAGCCCATTCATACACCATATTCCTACTCATCATCATCACCATTCTCATTATTTCAGCCAAACGACGTCCACTGCTGGACAAAGACCTCCCCAAGGTGTCACCACATTGACCGGTCCCGTGCGTCTCGCATTCAGCGGGTCCTCGCAACCTTCACCAGGTCATCGGTCCACCTAGTGGGAGGCCTTCCAACGCAACGTCTTCCGGTTCGCGGTCGCCACTCCAGAACTTTTTGACCCCATCGGCCATTCGTTCTGCAAGCAATGTGCCCTGTGTATTCCTACTCATTTCGATATTAATAAACCGATCTATCATATTGAAATTACACATAATCCTAAAGACTTTTTAACCTTCATCCAATCTCATCTCCATCCATCCCGAAAATTAAAAGTCCAAATAAATCTCCAAATGGATGAGCTAACATCCATTTGTACGTCATATCCGACATTAATCCAAATCATAAATAATTTGGTTGTTTAATCAGAGTTTAGACGTTATGATATAAATAAGGTAATTTATTTCAATGTCAGAAGTTACACGTGTTTATATAATTTTCTCAATTGCTGTAACTTTCGTAATTATGGTTACGGTTCTAATTGGATCGCTAAAATTATAGCTATTTATATTTCACACTGCTTTACACATTAATGGGACTACCTTGACTATATCTTTTTAGAGTTTTATGACGTCATATCTTCGAAAATGTTAATATTTCACCTAATTTACAAAAACATCACACATCGAGTTAGGCAGAGGTGTACCTACACCCACATTTCGCTGATTATTAAGTCCGATGCAATCGGGGGCTAGCGTACTGCGATCAACCGGGCACACATCCAGACTCGCTAGCTGCTACTGAGTTATTTATGAAGGAAAAACCCAACAACACTTTGTCCAATCTGGGAATCATACCCAAGACTTCAAGGTCAACAGTCGCGCTTGCGAACACTAGACCAACGAGACAGTCAAAGTTGTAATGAAAACATGAACATAGAACGTGACTGCGGGTTGTTCGAAAGAGATACCGCGGCCTCGACACAAAGGGCTAAAGAACATGGGTGGTTTTAGTCCGTAGAAGTCTGACACTCGCTACCGCTCTGCCCAGAGCGGGAGAAGTCATTTAATGATTTCCCACGCTCGAAAAATAAAAAAATAAAATTGTGTCTCACAGGTTACTGTTGAAAGAATGGGCTTGGCAACAAGTCATACGTACATTATTTTGTTACCAATTATCCTTTGTTCCGACTCGTGCAATAAGGAATATGCATACATTTTCTTTTTTTTGTTTCGATAGGATAAGTAAAAATACTATAAAAATAATGACAAAATGTGAAAACAAGACCAAAATCGGCCAAACAACACAAAAGTTAAAACCAAAATAATGTTTTATTCTATCTCTTTCTAGACAAACGGAATTTAGTATGGATTTTGTACCTCGATGTGGACAAATGACGTCATGAAACTTATCGGATCTCTCTGTCTAATCAGCAGTTTCAAATACTATTATATAATTTACAAATATCTAAAAAATAACTTCACTTTGCTATTTCTGACATTAATACGCTTTGTTTAGCTTTAGAGTGATAAAAACGCTTTGTTTAGCTTTAGATTGATGAAAAAAAAATGTACCTAATTGATCAAAAATCAACCTTAAAACCTTCAAAAACGTCCAAATCATTATCCAACAGCACATTTCCTCAGAAATTCAAACTAAATTACGTAAAATCTCCACAACGAACATTTACGACCTCGAGTCGTTACTTCTGTGTTACTGTCATAGAACATTATCCTACGGCCTCAGATACAATGCCACGAAATTGGATGAAAGGGACTCCCACTTTGTATCCCGGATCTATTGGAGTACTATCCACTATCCACTATACGCTATTGTACGGATTATAGAGAAAAAGTTGTACAAAGACTGGCCTTTAGGATCAGCTCATTGTCGTATTTTCATAATATATTATGTACGGAGATAATGGATTTGATGAAGATAATCTTTCTCTTTTTGGTAATTAATTAATTTAGTGTTCGTTTTCTCTTTTATGTACTGTGTTTTCTTCTGGGAATTTGTTAGAGTTAAATATGTACGAAATAAGTATGTAGTTATAATTAGGGATTGGGTAGTTTCCTGACTTAAAAAACTACGATTCTGTTAAGTCCGTCAGTAAGATTATCGAAAAATATTGGACATGTTTTTGGTTTTATCAAATTAATAAAAATTGACAAAGCTAAAACGCGTCAATGATCCTTAGTGGGACTTGTGACGTCACACGAGTTTTTCGAAGAACTGTATCGTCTTCATTTAATGTTTACGATAAACAAAAATATGCGTCCAATATGTTTTGGAAATCTATCTGACGGACTAATTAGATTTTTTTAGTCCGTCACACTAAAAAGACTAGGGATTGAGTAAAAAATCGTATTTCTTTTGCGATTAAGGCTGGGTGGACCCGAATTTAAGTTTTTTAAAACAATCTGAGACAAAAAATACAGTGTTTTAAATTTAATAAAAAATATATGTATTAGTTAAGGATCTTATCTAGTCAAAATCGCATTCAGTTGCAAGACCTGATGAACTTCACTCGATAGAAAAAAATCGCAAAGTTACCCCTTTTTAGATCGTTTTTTCAATATTATGACTATATTACTGATTTTTTACATTTAATTTTTGTACTATAATTAAGAAACTAATTAGTTTAAGACAAATTCGCAGAGTTTGAATTGATAAAATGATTTTCTCAATTACTATGTTTAAATAAGAATTAAAAGCGATCGCGGCGGCTCGGACAGGTCCGTTCAGTCGCGTGTTGGCGCTTATGGACGACGGACCCGTGTCAGTTTGACAA
Organism: Diarsia brunnea; assembly: GCA_949774965.1. Taxonomy (NCBI): domain Eukaryota; kingdom Metazoa; phylum Arthropoda; class Insecta; order Lepidoptera; family Noctuidae; genus Diarsia; species Diarsia brunnea. The sequence goes on along the minus strand of OX459015.1, from coordinate 5,829,330 downwards.
CTACGCGCACCATACTATCTCTTTTTGAGAATTTGTTGCTTGTTAGTTATAAATTATAATGGGCAATAAACAACGCAGGCGAAAAAAGTCGTGTAAAGCAATAAAAGACACAAATAGAAAGAATGCACTCCAAAGATATGTGAAGAAGTAAGTACCTACGTAAATGTTTTATTTGTATTGTAATGTAATTTGGTCTCAAAATTAATTTTTATTTTACTTCAGTCTCTGATTGGTAAATGTCTAAAACTTACGATCATCGTACTATAGTTTATGAATATTAGTACCGAGGATCGCTACGATTTTTGATAATTCATATTTTGTCTTTTCGTTCGGTATCCTGCCTGGCGAGTGGCGAGCCACAATATAAAAATATCAGTACTACTAGAGAACGCTAAGATTTTTGATAAAATTAAATCATATTTTGTCTATTTCGATATCTCAACCTGGCGTTTGCTAACGAACAGTAAATTACTATATCTACCTATCAATTTCATCTGTGAAATAGGTACTCCATTTACTTTTTGTTATAGGTTAGTTGGGCAGCCTGAAGAAACTAACATGAACACTGCCGCAGCAACAAATCTGATACCTGAGGATTCAAACGAAAATAGGTATGTAATTATCTTTTTTTTTATCGTGTGGTAAAATCATCAAATGAGTCCTGCCGCTCTGAGTGGAGCGGAAGGGACTGTCAGACTTGTACTAATTAAAATCCACCCTGTTCCTTCGGTTGCCCTTTGCGTTCCAGGGCCACGGTATCCTGGTAAGACATATTCGTGGCCCCGGCAGGCATCCCTATTTGGGCCCCGTCAGTTTGCTGACAGCTCTTAGAGGCGCGCGTGGAACACGACGCGCCGCGGACCCGGGCTTGGTCCTTGATCGGACGGCGAGTTACCCTTACTCGCAGTCCGCTAGCCCGCGTCATGTAATTACCATAGATCAAGATTAGGGTTCCGTACCTCAAACGGAAAAAGAAGTCTGTCATTCGGTTGAACGACGTTCGGATAATCGATGCTCTACTGTATTAAAGTCCTGGATACTCATAATGTACATTAACTAACATAATGTGGGTGGGTTTTCAGGTACTACATGGATAATGCATCATGTAGAAACACGGCTGATGTATCCAAAACCTCTTTTATTGGATTGGATCCAGTTGATACACAAAAAACTGTAACATTAACGTAAGTACCACATTTTATGTTTTTACCGCATTTTACATACAATGCTTTTACTCGGATGTGTAAGACAAACTTGTAAGACTTACCATATTTCTCTTTTTTAGAGAAACTGAAGACACAGAAGACTCCTTCATCGTAGAAAAAGTACTCAAAGATGAATTCCAACCACGGCTTCAAAGGGTATCCTGACCACCAGCATGCAGCAGAAGCGCATACCTGGTCATCACCCTCAGCCTCATCAGCGACCTTGGCACAGCACACTGCACTTCGGCCGGTCAGCAAGCAGAGACGCACTTCTCTCCTGGTCGACGCAGCAGCCAGCCACTACGCAGCACAGCATCACTCCGACTCACTGGAGCATAATGCAGCATCACCCCGACTCACTGGGGCATCACCGCAGACAGTTCCGACTCACCGAGAACTACGCGGCATCCGGTTCCGAGTCACTGGAACCTTCCACTGGCCTGGCAAGCATCAAGACTCAGTCTGCTATCGACCTCCGGTCTCGGAGGGGAGTGATGTGGCGACAGCGACATCTATCGCAACACATGCGAACTAAATTGGCAATTCCTACATCGCGCTATCAACATTATCCGCGACATTAGCCTATATAGAAAATCCCGACTTACATAATGTCGGACACAACACCCGTCTGGTCGGAGGATCCTCCCTTTTCTATGGGGGATGAGGAACTTTACACCCTGTTCCTCATACCCCCCCGAATACATGAATAATAATTTTGACACATTTGGTGATTATCATATGCGTGAGATACAGAGTTGATAATATTATCGTTGTTGTATTAAAAAATATACGATTTTCCATTCAAATATCGAGTTCTTTTTTAATATATATTTTTTTAATTTTTCGTATTTGTTCTTTTAGAGGCAACAGAGATACACATTCTGTGAAAAATTCAATCGTCTACTTATTATAGATCATGAGATACAGACCGCTGACAGACGGACGGACGGACAACGAAGGCTTATTAATAGGGTACCCCCCCGGTTCCCGTTGGTTACCCTTCGGGTACGGAACCCTAAACAAGGTCGACTAAAAAACTAGGATAATCACCCTAATCTGTTCCGTAAATGATAATAATGAGGCGATCTTTGCGGCATTGTCGTCCTTGCGTTACCTATTGCATTTGGAACACCCGACCTAGAAACTAAAACATCAATTAATGTAATAAGCATAGTTCAGACTTTATTCCATTTAAAATATCTACTCAAATTAATTTATTACAAAAACCGAAAGACGTCGCTATTACTACAAATTATAATAAAACGAGTTTTTAATTAATCAAATCTCTTATTTTAATTTAAAAATAAATCAATAAGACAAGTTGACCTACTGCCTGCTTATCTGTAATAATGTGACACAGGTGACACTCCTCGCGACGTAAGCGCACGGCTCGCTTTGCGGCAATCGCGGGCAACTCTTGGTAGCGTTAAATGCCTATTTCGCTTGGTCTACCTGCCCTTAAACGAAAATCAATGTCATTTCAGTTTTAATTTCATACAAGAATTACAGTTTATTTGTTTTGGACTACAACCTTTTTCGTACTTAAAACTATAGAAAATGTACAAGTGATTGATAATTTTCACGGAAAATTCCCATTTTCGCCACACCCCAACGGAAGCCTAACCAAAACCTTTTTATAAATTATCCCGGCTCCCGGCTATTCCCAGCTAAGAATGCGTATGACTCACTCATTCATAGCACATGTCATTCCAAAACCGCCATGATTTATTTCGACAACAACCGCCGCCCTTGGGTGAACTCAACCGGACCATTCAATAACGAACGTGAGTCACTCAACTGTTTACTCGTTCATTCGTTCATTCAGCAAAGTGCGCGTTGAGCTGAAAGATTTTCTTTTGTTTTTCCTGCCTAGTTCACATAGACGAACGGCGCGGCACCGGGGTTAGATTTATTTTGGTATACAAAGTAAGTGGTTTTGTGTGCTTACTTCTTTGACAGTTATTTCAAGTTTTTAGTTTGCCACTGATCTTGCTGTTGCAAATCAGTCTTTATTTACAGTAAACTTTCTACGGGAGCAGAAGATAACTACTCATATTTTCTGAACTGTTATTATAACAGTATGGTCCAATTATTATTTAAAGGTATCTCTCAGTACACATAAAAGTAAGAATGTTTTTTTTCTGGCGATCTCATTCACTGGGATGTCGTTAGATAGGTAGTGTAAAAATATTTCGATTTTGTTATAATGAAGCTAAAATTCAGTTCATGTGAAAACGTGTTTTCTTTTTGCGTCTAACGGTCCACGTGTAACTCACTTTTACACGTGGATCGCAAAATTCGTTCGGATAATTTTGTAATTGGTTTGTGAAAATAAATGAATAATGTTATATTTACGTTTTTAAACTTGAATCATTTTGTGTTTCATTGTCTCTACAAGCAATTTAATGGATTTTAGTAAAGTTCGCTTAGATATTGTTATGATTTTCAAATTAGAGTCATCATGACCTGCCTAGCCTTTTGCTAACTACACTTGGGAGCAAATAAATCGAGCCACTACCTTTTTTCACGTAAAATGGTAAATATTTTTGGTAATATGGAACGTATCAATTCGAACTATATATCGCCTAAAAGTTTAGTTAATAACCTTTACAATGAGGGTAAATTATTGAATAATAACCTTATTGAATGATAAATTATTGGCTCTGCAAGAAAAATGGTAATTTTGATAGAAAATTTAGTAGGGCTAAAACAGTCCATAAAAACAATAAAAAACAAAATTATTGCAAAAAAAATATTCTTAATAACTGGTATTACCCCCCCGTGCCCTGATACATTCTTGTAGCCTATTAGTCATCGATCTGATCAGCGTTACGATGACATATTGTGGTATGTTCTCCCACTCTTCAAGCACAGCGACTTTAAGCTCGGGAATGGATGAAACAGCGGGAACCCTGGCTCGGACTCTCCGTTTTAGCTCGTCCCATAGGTGTTCGATCGGGTTCAAATCGGGACTTCGTGCTGGCCATACCATTTGTTGAATCCCGATCGCAGACAAGTATTCCGTAACGATCTGCGCGGTATGAGGTCTCGCATTGTCATGCATAAACAAGAAATTTTCTCCGACAAAACCAGCATACGGCATTACGTGGTTTTCAAGAATGTCAGTTATGTATCGGTCAGCTGTTAATCCACGTCTACCACTGCCATCGTTGGCGGGGTCGACGAAGACAAGTTCCGTTTTTCCGTCTAGAGAAATTCCTCCCCACACCATACAAGAACCACCACCAAAACTCACAGTTTCTCGAATGCAACATTGGGCAAATCTTTCACCAGGACGTCTATACACTCGGTTTCTCCCGTCATTGCTAAAAAGACAGATTCTTGACTCGTCAGAAAACAAAACTGACCTCCAGTCTTCTAACGTCCAATTAATGTGTTCTCGAGCAAACTCCAAGCGAGATCGGCGATGAGCTACAGTCAATTTTGGGCCAGTTGCTGGTTTGTGTGATGTTAAATTTCGTTCTTTTAGTCTTCGTCTCACTGTCCACCTACTGATTGAGACTCCTCGAACGTCACGTAACGCTTGCTGTAGCTGAACAGCATTAAGTCCACGGTCGCGCAACGAATTGGTTGCAATAAAGCGGTCGTCACGTTCTGTTGTTGCCCGTGGTCGGCCAGTTCCAGGTCGCCGAACAAAAGCACCAGTCTCCAGATACCTGCGGTATACCCGCTGTACCTTTGAACGACTCAAATGAAGTCTGCGTGCCACTTCACGTTGTCCGTGTCCAACCTCAAGTAAAGCTACAACTTGGGCAGCTTCCGTCGGTGTAGTATCCATTTTATCAGGTTATTTTGATTACACAGACACAGATAAAGACAACAATAACAAGTAATATGGGTATGATTAACAAAAACTTCAAATTTAATCTTTTCTTAACAGAGTACAATAAAAATGTCATAAGCAAATTAAATGCGATAATTTTATTCTACCCTTTAAACTTTAATTTAAATAAAAAAAAAATGAAATTTTGACAACTAACTACCCTCTTTGTAAAGGTTATTAAATACCCTTTTAGGCGATATATGTTTCGAATCGATGCGTTCCATAATACCAAAAATAATTACCATAATGCGTGAAAAAGGAAGTGGCTCGATTTATTTGCTCCCAAGTGTATGTTGAGGTCGGCTTCCAATCTAATCGGATGCTGCTGGAATACCAGTATTTTACATGGAGGGACTCCCTATCTGACCTCCACAACCCAGTTAGTACTGGATAATTATTATTATGATAGCCTAAACTTATTGGTAAGGCTGGTTGTTCGAAAGAGATACAGCGGGACGGTTATTTGATGATTTGCCACACCCCAAAAAAAAATGGCTGGTTCATCCGACTTTCGAGTCACTGAATACGTGTTACGACTGCCAAAGATCTACTTATGACAGACAAGACCAATGGCTTAACGTGCTTTGCAAGGCGCGGAGGAAAGCGCAGCTTAACTTAAAGATAATAAATAATAAATAAATAAATTTTATTAGTAACAAAAACTCAGTTTACAAAAACTCTGTGTTCGATAACAACTACATTAGTATAAAACTGTGTCGCAGTCATTAACAGATTGATTGAGATTGAGATTGATCTGAACGGCTGTTATTATCTAACCACGAGCTCAGATAAACTCAAAAACTACTGCACCGATTTTTATGATGTTTTCACCAAAGGATAGAGTGTTTTCAAGGAAGGTTTTGGTAAATATAATTAACGAACATCCACGCGGGTGAAGCCGCGAGCATCAGCTAGTTTTCAAATAAGAGTAATTTATAAATGCGTTTTACTAGAACATACATTATTTAAGTGTTTCCGATCAAAAGACTTCGCAAAGCATCGGCGAATTCCCGCGGTCTGCGTTCCTACCGGGACACAAGATTTATAGTAGCTTGTTCACGGCCTGTAGCGTATTTTATTAATGGTTTCAATATACGGCACTTCTGTTCTCCTGTGTACAAGGTTAAATATATTGCGGATTAATGTGCCAGGGTCAGTTTGTTAATTATTTATTGAAGAAACAACTTGAAAGGGTTTTGTGAAATTCGCATACTTAAGAAGTAATTTTATTGTTTAATACGTGTATTAAACAGTTTGTTACACTTTCACGTAAAAACCACTGACTTTATCTGGATAAAATTTTGCATACAGATAGTTCATAGTCTGGATTAACAGATCGACTTTTTCTGTAGGTATTCGATCCCGTGGGACACTTATAGAACTCCACGCGAGCGAATCCGCGGGCACAAGCCTAGTACTATTATAAACCTACATTTAGCATTCATAGAATTTTCATCTGAGAAATACATCAAAACACGTTTTTTGTCATTAAGTGACGATTCACTTGATGACTTGACTGTGAAAACGGCCGTCAACGTTCTATACGTTACGAACAAGTGCTTCAAAAGTCATACCTCTTCTGTCATGTGTTTTCCAAGCAACGTTGATGTATTTCAACACAAAGGGTCTGAAAGGGCAACTCTAACAGAAAAACGTACTTAGCAGAAAATTCAACAAAATTTCCCAAAATGTCCGCAATTCGCAAACAGGGCACGTAAGCCCCCACAGGGGATCATAGGCCGCACAGTGCAATTCTATCGCCTCCACGTTTACTTTTTCAATTCTTTTTTTCGAATGCTTTTTAAATTTAAATTCGGAAATGTAAATTACGGCTTATGATGCAAATTATTCTGAATGATATTCTCGTTAAAATGTGTGATGAGATTTTAATGTCTAGAAAAGGTGTTTTACTCGTATATGAGATGACGAGTAATAGAGAAGTATGGAAGAAGACCAGTTACTTCTCCAATAAATTGAGATAAGGGCAGGAGAATGAATGACCACGTTAGTGTTTTAGTTTTGTTAAAAATATGTATGTAAATAACAGTAGATCTTGCACTAGATCTAAAATCTTTATTTTTATTTTTCTCTTTCTTAAACGCAAGGTATAGTAGGAACATAGTAAACCATTTTTCCATTAATGTAACACAGACTTTTAACGTAATTAGGGACTATGCTTTTGCAATATTAGCTGGCAGTGTATTAAAAGCTGCTTTGCAGTTAAAAGCTGCTTTATTACAACCCGTTTTAGTATGGAAATATCGAGGTAATGATGTTGTCCATTTTCATATTGTGCTACTTTATTAACTTTGTAACACAATAACTTACATAAACAGAATATTATCCCATGTGGGTAGGCAGAAACAACAGAACACCACCTGCTACGATCCATACATTCTCTTTTAAACATAATAATATACATATTATACACAACGTAGCTACTTATATATATTTATTTTTTATTTTATTGTTCCGGGTTTAGTAGGTATATTTATTTTTACAAGTTTAAAGTTACTGAAAATGAAAATGGTTACTTTTAATGTTTTACATTTTTAAAAACAGCAAATATTTTTTGTAAATGATCTATTTTTGGCCTATTTTAATGACCAATAGATACATAAAAGCGTGTTATTAGTCCCGCCAATGCAAAAATTCACGTCAGCGAAAATTCATAATTTCCTGTTGTTATTTGGGAATAATTAAAATTTTATGTCGTGCAGTGTCGAGCGTAGGAATGTTACAGCCGCGCGTGCGCATACACGCAGCCCACACAAATATGGCGCTCTCGGTCTCGACACTGAAATATACGTCATAGTGTGTATTCTGGCTAAGAGATGAGCAATATTGTTTGTTATTGTGACTACTTGTTGTTATGAGACGGGATAGTCTTTCATTTGGAAATCACAGTCCAAAGTGAGGTTCAGTAAAATTAACGACAATATTTTACTGTTATGATTTTCATGAAAATAATCAGCGTAACGAAAGAGGTCGTTTGGATATACTAGCGTTGAAAATGCCGAAAACAGCAGTTGTTTTTTACGAAAAGCTTATCTATATATTGTGGCTTTTTCAGTTTCTTCGTATGTTACATAGAACAATTTTATTAACAGAAAGAAACAGGACTCTTCCGAATTATTCGCTCGATGTTTTGCCAAGTTAATAAAAACAACTTTAATTTATTGCTTTTTTTTAAATGGAATGGATTAAAGCATACCATAGACTACTAACCAACAACTAAACGTTACCATATCGCCTTTCATTTCAATTTTAGTTTTAAATAAATACCTACGGTAAGCATCAATATTGGCTCAATATTTCAGAATATTCTCTCTCAAAGCCCAAAATAATAGTCACATTACCCACTCATAGACAGATAATCGCTTAGCAATTAGCGTGGGCACCATGCCACCACACGTAGGTACCTAGTTGTCTATGGTGCCAATGCGTTGCAATGGCGTTGAAAGTCTGTTGTTGTTGCATGCCATCTTACGTCATCACACGTAAACGTTTTGAAATTAGAACTCGTTATTGGTTTTCTTTTAAAAATATTTTTTTTTATTGCAATGTTTGTCGAATCTTTCAACTAAATTTTAAAACAGTTGTCCCCTACTGGTTGAGCTGAAATTTTGCATAAAGACTTTTTTTAAATTTTGCATAAGTATGTAAGGCAGAGGTGTACCTAATAGTTCACCCACATTACGTCAGTTATGTTTATGTCCCATGTAATAGGGGTGAGCCTTTTGCCATTAACCGGGCACAAATCCAGACTCCGTGGCTGCTACTGAGAAATTCTTGATGGAAAAACGCAAACCTATAAAAATAACTTTATTTTAATCAGCTGATCTCAAATACTTCGAATTTTAGGACAAACTATTAACTATAGTCACAAAATAAAAAAAAATGAAAAATGAGTTCACATGACTATTCTTAATCGTCTGTACAAATGAAAATAAGATATTTATCTTCTCGTACAATAATAATAGCCAGATCCGTTTCAAAACTCTTCAATGAAATACGTCATGCAAATCCATGCCAACTTTCCTAGAATTACATTATGACGTTTTTAAACTGAAAATCATTTGAGAAAATTACTTGGAAAAAATATAAAAACGGAAATACGACTACTAATACGAGAAGCAATAATAAATACACACACTCATAAACTCATTCATAAAAATATTATCATCAGGCTACCTTTTTCCCAACTATTTTGGGGTTGACTTCCCGTCTAACCGAATGCGGCTGTATAACAGTAATTTTCATGGAGTCACTACCTATCTAACCTCCAAAACTCAGTCACATTAATAGAGTACCCTTTGGTAAGACTGGTTGTCACTTTCCGGATTTTGACTACTCGTCTCGACTGTCAAAGATCTACAAAAATAACTCGTGAACCACGCGAACCATGACCATATCACCATCCACGGACCGACCTCGGCAAGCACGGCTAAACCTTGCAGATCGACCCTTGCGGGCGTTAAAAAACGTGCGTGAAAACGGTGAAAACTCTTAGTAATAATAAATACGCACCTTCTCCTCGTGTGGTGTTCCTCATTACTGAAGGTCATAATTGCCCCGACGAGATGCGACGTAAAGTAATCTTTTGCTTGACGATGTTATGCCATCTGTGGCATCCTTGACATTGTGAAGCGCATTGTGGAGTGTTGAGTTCAGCGATGAGCGAATTTGCTCCGTCCATATACGTAGATACCACACACAAAATACAACACGCGTATTCATAAAAATAACGCTTCGTAATTTTACAGAAAAATAAGGAACTTCGTTCTAATAAGTCATGCAGTATTTTTCCTTTTCTTCATAATTATTTCAAACGTGTAATTCCATCGTCATGTCACCCGTATTTGTTTCATTCATAAACGTGCAGCGCGTTCATGCAACGTGACCGATTCCAAATTCGAACAATGCTCAAGGCTGCCGGGTACGAGTTCTTTGAATCGATTTTATTTTTAGTGTGACCAACAATCGAAAACTTTTGTCATCCACTCGGAATTCGCTTTCCTCGCGATTTATCAAGAATCTCAACTTTTCCAAGCGAAGGAATGCTATTTACAGAGTAGTCGAGTGCCTACCATTTTAATGTAATTACGTAGTTGCACATTTGTAAGACTGCACATTGGTGATATACCTAAATATAATACGTTTACAGTGTCCGTAAATAGCATTGATACACATAGCAATAACGGCGCTCGATTAAATTCATGGGAAAATTTCATAAATCGCATCCGGATAGCGCATCGACATGATATTGGCAATGCCAATAATATTCCCAATACGCAGCAATGAATGTCATAGTTTCCGTTTGTGGATAAATTAAAGGTTTGTAAAGTAAAAGGCCTAACCAACTCCTTTACTGAAAAATGAAAATGGCTACACATGAAAAAGTTACAGTTAATTATTATGTGTCACCGTAAGATTAAAACTTGTGCTATACGGTATTGTATTGGAGTTTCAATGAGGTTAACAGTACCGTAGCAAAAATTTTCAGCGAGAGCACATTACATCATTTCAAAAAAGGAATTGTCTATGAACTCCACGGAATGTCACCTTGAATGACTTGTTTTGCTTTCGTTCACAACTTGGCGCGAACTTAAATGAATGAATGAATGAATGTGTATACGTACGTATTTGTTGCCCAGTAGGTAAGTACACTATAGGTACAGAGTACTATTTAATGCGTCATTGAACAAAGATAGTAAACGTATTTGTATTTTGCAGATACTTGTCCATAGACTATGATAATGTAAGTACTTTAATGGATGTGGCAAATAAAACAAAGCATTTTCAAATTCATAAGTTTTTCGCATAAAATAAAAAGAAAATAATATTTCTAATTATGTTAATGTAATAAACACAAGTTAGATTTAGTGTTACTATTGATTCTCACGTTTTTAACATCATCATTCTTTTTTAACATCTTTATTTTTTACATTTACTCTATGCTTCCAAAGTACTCCTCGTGGCAAGTTGTTCAGCCGCAAGAAAACAACCATTAAAAATTCACGGTGTATATATACCTACGTATTATAATTTCTCACCTAAATGTAAAAGTAGAAAGAGACGAAGGTCGTGAACGCAAAAAAAACACGAATCCCCTCACCAATTTATCTTATAATTACCTACTTAAATTAACGCCAAGTACTTACCAACCATAAATTGCCTATCTCGCTTTCCACAAGTTTTGTATCATAATTATGTAATGAAATGCCTTAATTAACTAGTATTTTTCTTTGTTTCAGGCGACAACTTTCCACTTCAACGTACCACGCTTTCGCGATGACAGGGCCCTCATGATATATTCCGACTGGCACCACTTACAGAAATATTGCCATTTAAATAATTATGTGTCAAAATTCTAGAGTAGGCATGCATTAAAACATTAAAAGTTTTGATACAATAATATAAAATTTCCGCTTTTTTAGTTTATTTCACAAAGTTTAATTTTAGTTTCTAAAAACAAAAAATAGCGACCATATTTTTATACCACAATAACTAAACAAAAAACAGTGCTTGTGTGTAATTTTTGTATGTGTGTTATAAAATGACGGTGTGTTATTAACTGCGTCTGCTTCCGTTCATATCCGACTGAGTATATATCGGTGGGAAATTCGTGGGGTGAGCCAAAAGCAAAGATGTCGTCGCGAACGGGGCAACGTGGCACGTCAGTTGCGACCAGCCAGCGGAAACACCGCTCGCGGTCCACCACCAGGTACGACATGGAGAAGAAGCCGAAGAAGAAGGACTTCAGAACATCAGGCACTACCAGCCTGGTGTCCATTCCCAACAGCATCAAGCTGCCTATGCTCAACAGTGGCCTCATATCGCTTGGTAAGTCCCAATTTTTATTTATTACCATAGATTTTTGCTACCTTTCAAAGCTGCCAATAATAAAAACGAAGTAGTAATCTGCACAAAAAATAGGAGGTGTTCGAATTTTGAATAAAATACTGCAGTTAATGTTTTAGTTTTACAAATGTAAACATTTGACTGTGTTCGAATTTAAATATTTTTTTTACTTTCATTCCGCGTCAGTGATTTTTCCTGTATCGTGAGTGCGTTTACAAACATTTAAGCTTACAAAGACAAACAGTCAATTGCGTTTTTTTGTAATCCCGTTTTATACGACAACATGTTTAAACAAGGTGCGTAAATATATATAGTAGAGAGTATTTTATTTATTATTTATCGTAATATAATTAAGATAAATATTGTGTAAAGGCCTTCTAAATAATATTCTTAAATGCTTTTGTCTAAATTCACAACCAAATTAATGCATTCTATTTCCATATCCGCTTCGGTATATTTTGCGGAAACTAAAGAAAGGTAGATAACAAACTGAAAATTTATCGCTACGAAAACTTGAAACGATAAAGCCCATTCCTAATCTTTATAAATTATCGCACAAGTTAACAGTCCCGAAAACGTCTGCTGGAGTAATAACTACAGTATTTAGGCGGCACTACCGTTGGCGAATTTGCACAAACATTTTTGTTAATTTCTGGTTATTACAAAATAAACTTTATTTAAATTATGATAGGGTATATTTTGTACTGTCTGCAAATAACAAACACTTGGAACAACACGCCAACGGCAATGCCGCATCAACGGTTGAACGGCAGATATTTTACACAAACCTTCTGTCAGATGACTTTAGCAGGCTTTTAGCCTGACGGGATGTTAAGCACTCATTAATTTAAATTAAAACGTTCAAAGAGCTGGAATTTTAGCGTAAGGTTTTTGAGTACCCCGTCGGGGCTGCGGGTTGTTCGCAAGAGATACCGCGGTCTCGACATGAAGGGCTAAGAAGGAACATGGGTGGTTTTTAGTCAGTAGAAGTCTGACACTCCCTTTAGCTCTGCCCAAGAACGGGAGGGGTTATTTGATGATTTTCCACCCGCCCAAAAAAAAAAAAGGTTTTTGAGTACTTATGTGGTTTTTGCGAAGTGGTGTAGAATAGCAAATTTGACATATCACTTCAACCTCTATGCCAATGATGTTTAATGTTGGTTTAACCCGGTTCATTCTCACACACATGGCATATAACATGGCATAAGCACTGCCATTTTATATTCCTTTCTTTAATGAACCGGGTTATTAAAGAAAGGAATATAAAATGGCAGTGCTTATCATGTTCTTAGTGAGAGAATATGCCATGTGTTGCCATTTTAGATTCCTTTCTTTAATGAACCGGGTTATAGACATAGAAACATCACCATCTATACAATATCTTCTATGTCTATACAAATAAATTAAATTGAAGTAAGTATCTGTTTGCAATTTAAAATTATCAGTGTTTTATGTAATATGAAACTATAGTTAGACGATACTTACAAAAAAAAATTGTTTGTATGTCGGTTTGTTCCGGCTAATCTCTGAAACGGCTGAACGGAACTTTTATTGGCAGATTATTATAATAATATTCGTGGCAGATGCATATTACAACAAGGATTGGGGTTCTGTGCTAAAATAAACCGTAGAATTTTTAAACAAAATCCGAATCGGTTCGGGAACAAATATTTTTATTATAATAATTTTCCACGGATGAAGGTCGCGGCCAACAGCTACTTTATTCATAATAATAGTGGGAATTGCTATGAAGAGAAAATAAACAAACGGAATATTTACATGTTATTTCCAACGCGGAAATTCTAAATACCCGACGAGTTACAATAACAATTCCCGGTAACAAGACGATGGAACGATGATAAATAATTCAGAAATGTTTCGTTTATTTCAAATCTGTCCATATAAATAAAAAGTGAAGTCCTGACTGACTGACTTATCAACGCCTAGCCCAAACCCTTGGACCTTAAAAGCTGACATTTTGCATAGAGGTTCCCTTTATAATGTAGACATGGACTAAGAAAGGATTTTTCGAAATACATCCCCTAAGAGAGTTAAATAGGGGATGTAAGTTTGTATGGCACATTTTCCAACATCAACGCGGGCAAAAGCTTGTTATGTATATTGGAAATGAATTCGTCCTTGAGTGATTTTGTTACGATTTTAATGTATTTTTACGCCATTTATGTTTCAAAATCATTGATGATAGGAATCAAAATGATATTAGGGAAACATGACAAATGTAGGCGTTGATTTATGACTTGGAACGAAATTGAAAGAAAAAATAGCAAGAAAAAGTGTTTTTAATCTCTCATAGATCAAAACAAAATGATAAAAATAACAAAAATAAGACAGTACAATTAACTAAAATGTACGAAGCCAAAAATTTAAAACTGTTTTCAATTTTACGAGTTATCATAAGATGCCTCCCCCATAGAACGCCATAAAGAACGGCAACCTGCCGTTTGCATCCACCGGTTGCCCGCGACTCTCACGATGTCGTCAATCCACCTGGTGGGAGACCTACCAACACGGCGTCTTCCGGTTCGTGGTCGCCACTCGGGAACCTTTCTTCCCCTTCGGTTGTCGGTTCTTCGAACGATGTGGCCTGCCCATTGCCATTTCAACTTGCATATTCTGAGAGCTAGTCTGACCCTGGTTTTTCGGCGAATTTTCTCATTTCGGATTTTATCGCACAAAGAAACTCCGAGCATAGCTCTCGCCATAGCTCGTTGCGTGACTCTAAGCTTCTCTAAGAGGCCAGCAGATAAGGACCATGTCTTTGCGCCATAAGTCATCACTAGCAACACACACTGCTTATACAGTGTATACAGTGTATAAGCAGTGTAGTGGTCTTTGGACGAAAAGATGTCTCATAGTTTCCCAAACGCTACCCGAATCTGAATTGGATTATTCGATTAATTCGAATTGATTTTTAGTCTGTAGTATCCTATTTTTTTTTTTTTTCTGTGATACAAATGCAACAACATTTTATTTTGATAGGTATAAAGAATTTAGTTAGGTATATTTTCTGATTTCCCCAAAATGATATCGGCTTCGTAAGAAGCCACAAAAGCATCTGTCTGCCGTTATTGCCCAACTAAATTTCAAGTGACTTTTAGTGAGAAACCATAACCACATGCACATTATCTATTACAAGTACCGAATAACCAGTCATGTCAAAACATATTTGGCATAAACACTGTGAGTTAAAAGTTGATGAGAATAAACTGAAAGTTTAGTTATACCGCTTATCTAATAAGTAATAACACAATATATAACTATAATTTGGATCTTATACCCCGACGCCCGGAGCGTCTCCCGCGGCGGTTGGGACGAGAGGTTCTCTCCCTCTCACGTTCCGCCAACTCCTTCGCTAGCATCACTGCTTCGCAGAAGGTTTCAACGGCGCCCCATTCCATCTCGCCCCGGACCATGGCTTGCACCAGGCCCGGACGCGAGAGGTCGCCGCCGCCGATCGCCGCTACGAGGACACGGCGGGGCTCCGCCCAAGCGGGGCAACCCTCCACAGTATGCTCCACCGTGTCCTCCGGCCGATCCTCACATCCGGGCGTTTTCTCCCGCCTGATTCGGTGCAGGTACCTCTCAAAACAACCGTGTCCGGTGAGAACCTGCATCAGACGGAAGGTGAGGGCGCCGTGGCGCCTCTCAAGCCACTCCTCAATGAGGGGACTTACCGCCACTATCGTGACGTGCACTGCACACAGGCCACAGGCCCTTAGGGCTAGAAACTTAAAATTTTGCACACGTATTCCTCATAAGATGTAGGCATCCACTAAGGAAGAATTTTTCATGATTCAACCACCAAGGGGGTGAAAAAGGGATGAAAGTTTGAATGGAAAATCGACATTATCACGCGGGCGGAGCCGTCGGGAAAAGCTAGTTTCAAATAAAGGCAGATTGTAGTGGTTTGATGTGCTGGCGTCTGTACTACTACGCAGACGCACCTGACCTTTCAAGGAACGCCAAAATGTCACCAATTCAAGGTATTTTGAAGAAACTACGTCGAACTAAAACGTTCTCATTTCTAGAAAGATGCTTCAATACTCTGAATTCTTAGTTCTTTTTGGATTTTTTAGTTTTATTTAATTTTTTATTGTTTGATGTGTGCACTTGTGGCATGTGCTAAATAAATATGTTTTCTTTCTTTCTTTTCTTTAACCGAGATTTAATTGTTTAACTCCTTTCACATTTATTTAACGTTACATCACTGTAGATATCGGTGATCCTTATTTTCGTTACAATGACGATATTCTTAGATTACTGCTGTAATATTTAAAAGAATTGTTTAAAAATCTCTACCAAAGAATAACATTAAATATTATAAAATCTACTAATCTCTATTGATTGATATTCCAGAATAATATGGCGGCCTAAATTCTAATTTTAAATCTTGTTTATTTTTTTTATCAGCCAGTGATGTTATCGGACAGCCGAACAAAGATAATCAGACAAGAAACCGTAAAAAAAAATGAAATCAAGTTCAGAAATAAAAATCTTTTGAAATGTAAATGGACCCGGTAGGTAACAAGAATAAATATACGTACAAACTCATCCAAGCGAGTAATACATACATAGAACATCAATGGCCGTTCGGATACGTACATGTAGGTACCTACATATTTTATACATAGCATTTAATGTGGAGCGAATTTTCCACTGCGATACATCCGCCTCACTCGGAGCTCAGCGTCAATAAAGATAAGGAGAAACTAAACGTTCGCTTCGAAAATTAAAAAAATTTTGAAGATGCATTCTTTGCATTCCTATAGTTTAAAGAAGTGATCTTGTGTTCCATAGTTCCTTAACGATATTCGACAAGGGAGCGCTGTTCAATTTCCACTGATAATTTCAAAATAATTAATGTGTACCATTAATTTTGAAATTATCTGTGGAAATTGTGTTGAAAAAACAAAATGGAGAAATTCGTTTCGCGCCTAAAGATTCAAACGTGTTTATTTCGAAGTGATGCATTTATGATTTCATCTTTAATATGGATTTTATTTTGTTGCTACAAAATGTCTCATTCCAAGATAGTTTTGGGAAAATCGTAGTTCATGATTCATCTCGGAAGATTTTTAGGTTTTTAAATTCCTGTTGACATTGTTGTTGTCTTGGTGACTCAAAAAATGAGGCAAATTACCTTTATGTCAGCAGAGTTCTTTTTCATCGTGTGGTTAGTGTCTAACCTGATTTTAGACTTTTTATGCCGATTTTTACTAAAAGTAATTTTTAGAAGTTCTCTTTCATCCTAATCGAACCAAAGATCTCATTCATTAAACAACTCACTAAGTACACTTGCAATAATATCCACAAAGCGTTGTAATCATCAAAATTTCAAAGATTAGCCTACTTAACGTCAGATTTGATCAGTAATTGCGGTAACCAAGATTAATATCTTACGGTGGATGATAAATTGAATCCTTGTTACGAAGCACAGGGACTGCCAACCATGATTTATTACCGACATTAAGGATGAACGTGTTATATTTTCAATGTATTTTTAATCATTAAACCTCTTTGGTCTTGTGGTCGTAAACGTGACTGCTGAGCGCGAGGTCCTGTGATCGATTACTGGATCGAGCAGTAGATTCCAACTGGAAATTCTCAGTAGCAGCCACGGAGTCTGTATCTGAGCCTGGTTGATGGCAAATAGGCTCGCCCCTATTACATGGGACTTCAACATAACTGGCGAAATGTGGGTACCTTCGGGATTACAGGTGTAACGTTATGTGTTAGACGGAAAGTGAACTAAACTGGTGAACTGATATTCAGCTGAGTCTATCCTAGGTGGGTAGAACATAACAGAAAATTACGCCAGTAATCCCTGAAGGGTTAAGCATCTCTACTTAACCCTTAAATTAGGTGCAGAAGAACGCTAACGGCTACCGTTAGCGTTCTTCATCTCTCATCTCTAATTTTCTCTAATTCAGTTTCAGTTTAGTTTGTTAGTTTCTTTTTATATTTTCTATTGTCTGTTGTGTTCACTTGTGGCATGTGCTAATTAAATTTGTTTTCTTTCTTTCTTTTTTCTTTCTTTTTCTTTAATTTTACACCCACATTTAGCCAATAGGGATGTTGACTGAGTAAAAAAATATGATTCTAATTAGTCCGTCTGTTATCGGAAAATATTGGATACGTATTTTTTGTTTTAACAAATCAATAAAAAATGACGAAGATAAAACGCGTCAAAGATTTGAGTGGTGGGTTGTGACATCACTCTCCGGTAAATAATGACATACTAATGTCTTATGACGTCACACAAGTTTTCAGAGCACTGTATCGTCCTCATTGTTTGTTTATGTGAAAAAATAAAAAGTACGCGTCCAATATATTTTGGAAATCTTTCTGTCGGACTAATTAGATTTTTTTAGTTAAACTGGGTAGTTAACTTATTATGAAAGAGTATCGTATTACCTAGTATTAACTGGGTTGTGGAGGTCAGATAGGTAGTCGTTCCATGTAAAATACTGGTGTTCAGCTGCATCCGGTTAGACTGGTAGTCGACCCTAACATAGTTGGGAAAAGGCTAGGCAGATGATGATTTAGCCAATTATGTTTATGTCCCATGATTAAGGGCGACTAATTGATTTTATTCATACAGATCAATGCAATAAAGAAACAAGTGAATAAGTCTGTTCTCAGAAAAATTGAAAAAAGAAGACATTCATTACCAGAGATAAAACGAAGATAAAGTTGATAGATACACTTCTGGACACATCTATTGGCCCACCTTAGAGTTTAGGTTTCGATGGCCCCTACCGAAATATGATTGCTAGATTGAACAAAAACTGTTAATGCAGTTTTAAACCTGATACATTTTACCATCTTTTTCGATCGTATTGTTTTAAATTTGAATTCAGAATACCATACGACGTGGAGCTACGCCTAACAAGTCGGATATGCGCCTTGTTAAAGGCAATTGATTTTTGAATAAAAAACATGTTTTATCAAATAAAGGTTTAATTTAATAACGCGTGTTGCCTCCATGGGCATCTACCACAGCTCTCATACGATTAGGCATAGAGTTTATCAACCGCTCTATGAAATTTTGAGGGATCATCTCCCATTCCTCTTCTATGGCAGTTTTCAACTCCTGCATCGTCTGGGCAACTGGCTGACGAGCCCTAACACGTCTTTTTAGCTCGTCCCACATGTGCTCAATGGGGTTCATGTCTGGGCTTCTGGCTGGCCAGTCCATAACTGTGATGTTCACATCCCGAAGATATTCCCTGACGATGCCAGCCGCATGGGCTCTTGCATTATCATGCATAAAAAGGAAATTTGGGCCCACATAGTCCGCGTATGGTATCACGTGAGGTTCTAAGCAGTCACGAATGTACCTTTCAGCATTTAATGTTGGCAGCCGTGGTCCTGTAACAACCTCAAGTTGAGTTTTGCCGCTCGCGGATATACCGCCCCAGACAGTCCATGAGCCACCGCCATAAGCAACCCTCTCTTCAAAGCAGCATTGTGCGAAACGCTCTCCCTTACGTCGGTAGACCTTCTTCCTTCCATCATTGCCATGTAACACAATTTTAGACTCATCAGAAAAGAGTACACGGCTCCAATTTTGCTGTGTCCAATTTAAATGACTGCGTGCGAAATGAAGGCGCGCTGTTCGGTGGGCTCGCGTTAGTTTGGGCCCATTAGCTGGCTTGTGTGGTACCATATCGCGTTCTTTTAACCTTCTCCGAACTATTCGAGCGCTCACAGATACTCCGTGGAAGTCGCGAAGTTGGTTTTGTATCTCAATGGAGGTAAGGTGACGATTTCTCAAGCTGGTCGTCACGATGAATCGATCCTGCCTTTCAGTTGTGACCCGAGATCGTGGCCTTCCTTGGCGACGAACAAAGCCGCCAGTCTCTAGGTACCTCCGATAAACATTTCGGACCGCAGATCGACTTAAATTAAGTTGAGCACTCACGTTTCTTTGGCTGTGTCCGGCCTGAAAAAGTGCCACAGCTTGGGCGGCGACTTCAGGTGAAGTATCCATAGATTATTGATAGAACCTCACCTTAATGTTAAGAATAAGTAATGTTTGTTGCAAAACCAAAGATATCAATCACTTTTTCAAGAATTAAATCCAAGTAAACCAATAAAACCAAGTTTTCTTAGTATTCGATTGTTTGATATCAACAAACAGGCTCCAAATTGTCTTTTGTTTCTTTAAATTCTGTGTTCGAAATTCAAAAAAAGACTATTGAATGAAATTGTGAATGTGCCAGGTTCAAAACTGCATAAAAACTTTTTGTTCGACCTAATATAAAATTTTTGCTAGGACCAAACGAAACTGAAAATACAAGGTGGGCCAATAGATGTGTCCAGAAGTGTATATAAAAATTCTTCTCAAAACCATTGTCATTTCAATGTGCGTAAATCTTCCAACAATTTCGTTCACCCAAACATATGTTTCACATCAGTACATCAGTACCGGCTAGTGCTGTACCAAAATAGACTCAAAAGGCTGTTGCCCGCTCTAGGTCAAGAGAAATGACGCCGGTATGAGTCTGTTTACAATCTATGGCAACTATACGCGTTGTTCCACAGTTTTGGCGCGTGTATCATCGATTGTCCATAGACAAATAGTACTGTTTTTGTTATGTGGGTATCTTTGAAAGGATAATTATGATTGTTAATGAAAGGTTAGTAATAAAAAAAAAGGTTTGTTTATTATTCAGGTAATACGTAACCTAGGGTGTGCTGATAAATTATTGACTGTTCGCTGATTGCATTGAGGTCGGTAGTCGGACTATGAAAACTTTGGATTCCTTTATATTTCGATGAATCTGACCAAGTGAGTCTGGTAATCATTCATCTGGTTCGACCGCGTGGTTCGACTCCAAACTCGGACCATGCCGTCTTAAGACTTAGTAGTTCCACTGGCAAAATTCTAAAATCGAACCAACTGGAAAAAAAAAATCACGTAGTCCGATTGATCGGACGCGGTTGGACCATAAGTTTTAATTTTCTGTCCAAAAAGTGACTAGTCCAGAGTTTACGAGAACAGCGAGAGACAGTCTGATCGAAATGAAAAAATATCTTTAGAGGAAGCCTTCCTTCACCGTTTTGAGAGCAATGGTGATGAAATAAATTACACTAAGTAATGCGTGGGCCTGGGTTCGAACCCTCGACGAAGTCGGGGCCGAGACCACTGGGCCACCGCTGTTCAACTCAAACATAAACCTACATACAATAAATACTTCTCCGTCAAGAATCCCTTACTTTCACCGTACAGCTACGAGAGATTTAGACATAAATAACGTTTAGTAGCGGTCACGTCTTGTTTGCTCGGGGAGCGGGCGGCGGAACCTCCAATTAAGCCTGGCTGTATGTAATTGATTCCGGTGCGAGACGTCACTCTACGTTCTCTATGCTGTATGATATTTTGTTCCGTATATTTTGAAAATGAAATGGAACTGACTTCAAATGTCTTCTTTTTATTTGTTGTTGTGTTTGATTTAAATTAAAGTCCAGGGTAGCCCGCGAAATTCGAATTTTCAAGTTTTTTTGCAACTTGCCGGCCAGTGTCAGGTTGTATGTTGAATTAAATATGATTAGCGACCGTAATAACCTTGCATTCGCGGTCTACCCTGGAGCATCCACCTTAACAATGTAATTCGTTTGTTTTCCCCGAATTCAACAAAAAAAATAATCATTCGCTGTTCAGCCCTTTAATCAGCGTTTGAAATCAACAGTCATTTTATTTTTTGGCAGATAATAATCATTAGTTTTTGAACGCAAAGTTTACGATAGTTTTAGATAGGAAGAACAATGTATTGGTGGAAAAATCTCCCCAGCAACACATCTGTCTGTTAGGTTAGATTCTAACCAAAATCTGGTTCTTCTAACCGTTAGAAGGACCAGATTTTATACAATAATGTGTAAGTTGAATAAATAAAGAATTAAATATTTTAAATTCTTGTCACAAGCAGCTAGCATTCACCAAAAATGCATTTAAAAAATACTAAAAAAAACCTCCAGGAATTAAACACGTGCCCGCTAACGCTAACACGTACAATTTATGAAAAACATACCCATATGTTTTAAACCTAGAACATAGAAAAAATCTCAAAAATACTCTAATACGATTCCAAACACAAAATCCAATTATTTTACAACAATATTCTCTACTTCTCCGTTGCATCAAACAATACATTACCCACTTATCTCCGGCATCTTTCCGTTGAAATGTGAAACAATAAGCCGAGTTCGCAGAATCCTATCCAATAAGCTCAACAAACTATGTAAACAAAATATTATTATATTTCTTTGCGTTTCTAAATGTACACAATCTTGTTAGGTACCACAGAGTAAGAGGGGTCAGAAGACTCATTTGTTACAATTTGCTTAAAAGAATCAGCAATATCAGCAGTAGCATTTTGGGCTCGATACAAAGGTTAGCCCTTTGTGTCGAGCAAGCAACGTGGGTAGTTTTTAGTCAGTAAAAGTCTGACCAAAATCTGGTTCTTCTAACCGTTATAAGGACCAGATTTTATACAATAATGTGTAAGTTAAATAAATAAAGAATTAAATATTTTAAATTATTGTCACAAGCAGCTAGCACTCACCAACAATGCATTTAAAAAAATACTAAAAAAACCTCCAGGAATAAAACACGTGCCCGCTAACGCTAACACGTACAATTTATGAAAAACATACCCATATCTTTTAAACCTAGAACATAGAAAAAATCGCAAAAATACTCTAATACGATTCCAAACACAAAATCCAATTATTTTACAACAATATTCTCTACTTCTCCGTTGCATCAAACCATACATTACCCACTTATCCCCGGCATCTTTCCGTTGAAATGTGAAACAATAAGCAGAGTTCGCAGAATCCTATCCAATAAGCTCAACAAACTATGTAAACAAAATATTATTATATTTCTTTGCGTTTCTAAATGTACACAATCTTGTTAGGTACCACAGAGTAAGAGGGGTCAGAAGACTCATTTGTTACAATTTGCTTAAAAGAATCAGCAATATTATCAGCAGTAGCATTTTGAGCTCGACACAAAGGTTAGCCCTTTGTGTCGAGCAAGAAACATGGGTGGTTTTTAGTCAGTAGAAGTCTGACACACCCTCTCACCGCTCTTCCCAGAGTGGGAGGAGTCATTTGATGATTTCCTATACTCCAAAAAAAAAAAGTTCATCACCTAGCACAGGAGTCTGGGACTTCACACAATTTTGTATTCACTCTCTTGTGTCATCATCATCTTCCTGCCCTTATCCCATTCTATTTGAGGTCGGCGCAACACGTTTTCTTCTTCCATTCTTCCCTGTTACACGTCAAGGTGGCATTTATTCCTTTCTCATTCATATTATCATTCCTCACACAATCCATCCATCTTTTCTTTGGCCTTCCTCTCCCTCTCCATCCATCAATATTTATATCCATCACTTTTTTAGTCACATGCGTTTCATCCCTCCTCATTACATGACCATACCAAGATAAACGACTTCCTTACAATTTTTCTGTAACAGGTGCTACTTTCAAACTTCCTCTAATATACTCATTCCTCACTTTATCCATTCTTGTCACTCCGCACATCCATCTCAACATTCTCATCTCCGCTACATGCAATCGTTTTTCATCCATCTTTTTCAAAGCCCAGCACTCTGATCCATACAGTACGACAGGTCTAATCACGGACTTGTATATTTTCCCCTTTAACTTGAGGGGCATCCGTGGGTCGCAATTTCACTCTCTTGTGTAATAAAGGTTTAACATTTTTATTGGAAAGCAAATTATTATTAGAAGACGCGGACTTCCTACTTATTATGCAAGTCGTCACCGCAAACTATGGGCCTCTGTTGTTGAGGTATTAGCTTTTTGCTTAATTAATTTCACTGTGGGACGCAGCTTGCGTCGATACTCTTGCACCACGCGAAGATGCGCTTCCAAGCTCTTCGTGTTGTGTTGGTGCTGCGGAGAACCTCGAGCGGCGTAATTACTTGTGTGAACTGAAACCTTTGTGGAAACTATATTTTCGAGCCGTTTGGGGTTGAAACTCTAAGGCCGTGGGTTCCTAGTGCCCACAGCCTTTTTAAGGAAATATCTAAACGCCTTGTTCACGCTTCCTCTGACCCAAGGGCTGGCATTTTCTTTGGCCAGAGGCTAAGCGTTGCCATACAACGTGGCAACGCTGCCACTCTCTTGGGCACTTTATCTGCTGACAGCGTTGAGGAGGAGTTTTTCGATGCGTTTTTGCATTTAGTTTAGTTTATATATTTTGATGTTATGTTTAGTATAGTCATATTATATAAAATAAAAATTTCACTCACTGAAATGAATTTTCAAATTAAACTTAAAAGTTGTAAAGAATTGAATAAATAAACATCAATTACATCAATGAGTCTCAGCCCCTGAACTAAGACAGCCTGTCTGACAGGGGTAAAAATTATAAATGTCGTAACAAGTAGAATTACTTCATTTTGCTTGTTACAACATACGTTTAGACTTTTAGTATAAAAAACTTGCATCTGAATGGAATGCACATTTATGAAAGCAATGTGATAACAAGGTCTACTAACATAATAGAGACATGAGCTTAACTAAATAACTAAGTTTACTTGACATATTACTACCTACTTAGCCAAACTGGTTTTATGGCACTAATGGTTGCCAGTGCCATTGACCATTTCCGATGTGTGAACACTTTAAAAACTGAAGCTTCTGTCCCAACATTACTCTGTGCCATAACCGCTCATGGCAGATAATCTCGTTTATTATAAATAAAATACTATTACGTTATACGCATTAGGTAACCAGCGCTCTGGAAAATTGTATGGAAATAAATATGGATATTTTTGCTATTTATTACTGATGTAAACAGTTTTATTGGTTTCAAGATTGGTTGCTGTGCGGATCTCGGAATGAAAATGAAACAGTATACTTACGTCTGTTTTTGGTTATACATTCTTATAAGTAGTGGTAGGTAGGTAGTACCACTGAGTTCAATGACTGTTTGGCACTTTTCACTCTTACAGCAATAATAATAGGGATCGGCTCTAGACGAGTCACAAGTGCCCGTTCTTTTAAATTTTCCGTATTATATTTACTTACCACTTTGTAATTTGATAACATTCACTTCCTTGGCAAATATAGTGTTTTAGTATAGTGTGTCTATTGTGGGTGTACCGTAGGTTCATTCACAAGAAATAGGTTAATGAACTCGAAAGTCTTATATGGCGGAGCTAAACTAACCGGATACCGCTGAATAGCAGTATTTTGCGTGGAAAGACTGTTTATCCGGCCTCCATCACTAGCACCTAGAGTCCCGTTGGCAGCATTTGCTCACGGAAATCTAAAAACCATAAATATAAATCCTTTGAACTTCACCAAAAACAAAATAGAAAAAACGCTACGAATCACCTCGAGAAACAAAAAAATCTTTTTAAAAGAAACCACGCACTTTCCTTTTTTTTTCTTTTAGGGGTGAAATGAAAAACGGTCCCATACATTGGAAATAGGCGACACCGTTTTGGACCATTAATCCGATTGTCCGGGGATCAGTTATCCCTTTTAGGGCAATCATATTATTGGTTGTCCGGGTCCTATCCGAACTTCTACTGTATACTAAAATCATAGAGCAAAAGGGACAAATGTGTTAAGTGCCATTTTATTTGTAAAGGTTTAAGTGTGTGCTCAGAGGGTAAATAAATGTGTAAAAGAGAATGTTACGAATGTCTTCGGAAATGAATACATAGATAGATTTTAAACTGAAATGGCAATAACAAAGTATTATTTACACAAATACATAGCCTGCCAAAATCATTACCCTTCCTTTTGGCTTCGTAATAGTCGGGTAAAAAACGGAATATCTGCAAGCGCCATCAGTTTATCCTTGATTATACCACCGAAATATCTGAAATTCAGCAAAACAAATAGTGAACATGGTAAACATTCCGTTCATGATTACTGGATTTTAGTCCACATTGATTTAATATTTTATTTTTCGACTACACGACTTACGGCTTGTCAAAATGAATTTTTCATTAGCCACGAATCAGCTAGTTGGTGAAAATAATATTCAATAAAAATACTACTAATACTATAATAATAAAATATAATACTATAATAATAATAAAAATACTATCTAAGAAGTAGGTAAGTACGTATTTTAATTATACTTCAGTGTGAATTATTATAATAAGGAAAGCTTATAAAACTAAATTATATTTTCCCAGCAATGCTCAGCTCTGTTAAAATAATATTTGAACTGAAGTCTCGTGATAACATACATCATTCGTAGAATTCTCTCACAATGAACGAAAGTTATTTGTGCATATTTAGAAGGCATGTTGAATTGATTTTTTTTCCTCATAAACCAAAAAGATAATACAACCTCTTTTTTCACGCACCAACCACCGCCAACCAATCTAAAGGCAATAATATCCAAAAAATCACCGAGAAAACCGAACTATCGAATCAAACAACGGTAAAGAAACTACAAAACTCAATGAACTGCATAAAACCTCCTTCATACGATATTATATATTCCGGCAATCCTTTAATAACCCACTCAGGTCGTAGCTCACGAAGGGTCCCATATAAAGGCCTTGTTATTAAGTTATACATAATTTTGAGGGGTCCTGAATGAAATGGCCACTTGAACAGGATATAAAACGGACCTCCGGAGGTCCGGTGCAATGTTTCAGGCCAATAGTCCGTTATGGAACGCAGATATGAATTTTGGACTTATCCGGTTGGACTGAATTGTGTTGTAAGTCATTTTATATAAATACCGATTTTGCTTGTTATTAGCGAAATGGTCATTAGGAGACAAAGGGTTGTAAAATCTGCTTAAAATATTAGTCTAATTGATGAGAATAATCGTTTTGGAAAATATTATCCTGCCAAATCATAATCCTCAATTTATAATCGACAAACTGGCAAACAATTTAATTGCTCACACGAGACCACGAGAAGAATGGATTAATAATATTTGCTGAATGCCAAACAAACGCCCGAAAGTCTATTTGCTTTCTTTATACATCGTTGATTTCCATTGATTTTCTCAACGTAAACAAGAAGGGGCCTTCTGTTGTTTGACATTCACGAGCTAACAGAGGCGACGAAGAGAAATGTTTTTTATATTGTGTTTGTAGGTAATGGAAAGCTCGTATTCAGCCAAGCTCAACTTTGCGAGGAAAAAAACATTTACGATCGCTTTTCGTACCCATTTATAGGTAGCTAGAATGTACCACACATACTTATTTATTTTCCGAGTTCTTTGAGCCCGAAAATAGATAACTTTTAACAATATTTTTGGTCTAGTCAATCATGCAGATAATTAATCTTTTGCCCAATAAATTTAGTGCCGGAATTCATACTCTATGGTTTATAGATAGATAGATGATCAATCATTTTTACGTACTGGTCGATGACAGTGTCGGGGTTGGGCGACCGAAATCTAATAAAGTAGGTAGGTCGTTTGTTAGGCCGAGTCCATTTCGTGGGTGTCCCGTTTCTCTTGTATGTAGTGTTGACGTGTATAGATAACTCCATTACGTGACGGGCTAGAAGGAATCGGGGCTCGAGTTTCAGAAGTTACTTCGGTTTCTAGATTGCTGTGATATTTCTCGTGTTTGGTATTTTTGTTTATGTCTGAAAGCAAAAAGCTATCTGAACTGATGAAATTATTATAATATAATAAGGGCACATCTTGTGAGTGCGACTACCGTGACGAATTCACAGTCATTTTTTATGAGCCACGAGCTCATCTCGCAAAAAGAATGACGACAAAATTATCTTTTTTGCCGGATACTATAAATCATTTCATTACTATTTGTTTCCCCTAATTACGTAAAGTTGTCAACCAATTTGAAATTTCATCAAAATCTCTTTAATTTCATTACAGTCATAATAAAACTATCACCATTTCCGTAAACCAATTCTGCAACATACATCAAACGAAAGTTGAAAGCAATAAAACAAAATGGCTGTCAATGTTCCCGCGCGAATGAGAGTTGTCAATGCAGATTTGCGCGGCGCGAGCAGTGACGAATTGTTACCGAAATAATCCCGTTTGTGTCTATGGCAGGATGTCGTGTGAGTGACATACGCAGTGACGCCATCACACGTCAATTTAAATAGCTCGGTTTATTGACAACTCTTTTGTTTTACGTTGCTATTGATTTTGCGTGTAGGGTTACTTTATTGCGTACCAATATGCAGGATCCTATTGTGTCAGGCTGCCATATTAGGAATGTTGGGTCAGTGTTTCATGGAAAGTAGAAAAAAATGATTTATAATAAACATTGTAACTTTTTTATGTTTGCTCTATTATGGAGAAACACAATGCTATCCAAGTTTATACTGACTTGGCAATTTAATAATGTCACAGCGTACCAAACTGGATAGTTATGTACTAAAAAAAAAAACTTGAATAATCATCAATTACAACGAGACCTTTTTTTTACTTTTCTTTTTTGGCGGGTGTAAAATCGGTTATTCGATGATTTTATTATTTCCTCCCGCTCTTGGGCAGAGCGAAAGGGAGTGTCAGACTTCTACTGACTAAAAACCACCCATGTTCCTTCTTAGCCCTTTATGTCGAGGCCGCGGTATCTCTTGCCAACAACCCGCAGCCCCGACGGGATTACCTACAACAAGACCTTCATCTTGAATTAGGCCAGCGACATTTGCACGATGCTGCTACCACTTTCCACACATAATAAAGAAAAAATAAAGCAATTCCGCGTATATTTTCCCTCAATAAATCTGTTGTCTCACCCTCGAATCAAAATAAACAGCTCTAATAGTAAATCAAGATACTACACCAATTCTGTATTTCATGGCTTTTCGCCAGTTATTTTACCTGGCAACGTTTCTATTCCTATTGGCTATCGATATTCAACCTACTTTTTTTATTTCCTGCATCGAATGTCGAAATCCCATAAAGTTTTATTATGCCAGTGGCAATCTGACAGTTATGCAAATTGTGGCATAGTTTTGACAGCTGTGTTAGAACTCTTTGGTCCATTTATTTTTGTTTATCTTTGGGCCGCTAAATTAAAGACTAAAGACAGCTAGATGAACGGGAAGTATATTCCAACAACATTTCTGGATACCTAAAATAAAATGAAAACTAAATTCCTTCTTTTGTTTAAATAATAGCCCTCAAGCAAATATGAACCTTATTACGGCTGGCTTATTACAACCGCAAACACTGGACTAGCACAATTTTCATACAAAAAGAAAAAAACTACAAGACACAATAACGCTTATTATGGGCGACACTATTTGTCCGTCCCTACTAACCCAAGGATAACGGAAACTGTAGTGCGGTGACTGAGAAAATAAAAGAGGGAAATAACGGGAAAATGGGAGAAAGGGGAGGAAGGAAGATCACGTCCTTGAAGCAGCACGCGTCATGGGATTTCCTTTTCCCCCTCAGATAAGAGACTATACGGACGAGCGACTTTTCGTACGATCGAGTCTCTAACAACGAAACAATCTGTGGAATTTGGCACACCGTATGCAAAACCGTCATCGACTACAAAATGCGGATAATTTTAGGGATTAGAGACGCAATTATCTGCCCGTCAAATATGACAAGTAAATGGAATCTAAAGGTTACGATTATTCCAAGAACTGGCAAAGTGCATGTTTGGGTTTTCCATATTCAATTATGAGACTCAAACAAAACAGGTAAAATGTGGTATCCTCTGTTTTGTGTGGTTATAGGACAAGCCCGCCACACTATTCCCAAACCACTGTAACTCCTGTTAGCCAGAATCAACAGTGGCGACCACAAAAAATGCGCCGAGACAATGAAGTTCGACGAAACCGTCGCTCGTCGCTCGTGTGGTTAGTGGCTAACCTGGTGTCAAAGTTTTTATGCCGTCCATGGGTCTCGAATTTGGCTTACATGCTGGTTTTCTCACGATTTTCCTTCACCGAAACAAGTGATTAATTTATAAAAAAAAATATATATTTATTTTTAATTTTTTTTTAAATTAATTTAATTATAAATTATTTTATTTAAAAAATCTGATATTTGAATGTGAATAAAGGAAATAATGCATAGATTTCATGCGCTGTTTACTCAAACGCAAGAAAAGTCGGCCGTCTGTGTTGCCCTTAAGAAATAGTAACCATTTATGCTTTTCTTATTGGCTGAATATTCAGCTTAGCTAGCTGAAAATACGCAAGATTAGTTTGATAATAGCACCCCACAGTTTCACTACTCTGAACAATTCTTAAACGTTTAATTTTTAGACGAATTGCTTGTTGTGTCTATTTTTTTTGTTAATTGCTGTCGCGTTGGACTGGTTTCAATAAAATAATACGATTGCTCCGATGATTTTAGAATACTGCTAAATGATAAGCGAAAATAGTTTATTGTTTGTTTGACCACAATACAATACAACTACTATATTGTGGTGAAATGAATTTGTTTGCGGTCAGCTATTGCGGTAATTTTCATTTGACACAGTTAATTTTTTGATGTGAAACGTGTATATGCGCGCATAGATAGTAAAACCGGTTCGTATACCGTGACGGAAGGCATGATGGCGCAAAATCGACCTTTTCCCATTAGAATAAGTTATTTTTTAAACGTTGCCCCACTCTAGGATAATTCTCCTGTATCGTGGGTACGTTCACAAACGTTTGAACTCACCAACACAAATACCCAGACCCGATACAACTATCTGTAAGTAAGATTATTTGTTCCATGCGGGGATCAAATCCACGGCACGTAGCTCAGCAGTCAATTGCTTGAATCACTGCGTCAACCGTGCCGTTCGTCGTCGCCGCGTCGTTTTGGAACGATTGTTGATCTACATAATATTAGTTTTCGATAGTCCACCCTACTCGATTAACAATGTAGTTAAGTTATACGCCCGTAAAATAAGTCACAAGAAAATCCATCAGTTAGTTAGGTAAACTTCAAAGTAAAGTTCGGCTACATTTTCCACTAGTCCGAGAGTGGATGGTCTTAGACAAAGAGCAACACAAACAAGATCACAGTAGTGTAACTAACGCAGTTACTGGATCAAGTTTACAAGGAGAGCTACAGTGATGCATTCCTTTGGATATAGAGCTGTACATAAGATTCCATTAAAATAGATAGATAAACTTTTAGAAATCATTCAGCCCACCAGAATTAGGACATTATAGTAGAGAAATAAATAAGAAAAACGCATAATACACTTACAAGATAAAAAATTTGCTAACAAAAATATACTCCTGGTCTCCCTCCTGGTTCACCACTGGTCCTGGGTTCGATTCCCGGGTCGGGCAAAGTGTTATTGGCTTTTTCCATCAGGAATTTATCAGTAACAGCTACGGAGTCTGGATTTGTGCCCGGTTGATGGTAATAGGCTCGCCCCCTATTTTTCTTTCTTTTCTTTTTCTTTTTTAAAAAAACGTTGCCCCATACTAGGAATTTCTCCTGTATCGTGGGTGCGTTTACAAACATTTAAACTCACATACACAAACACACCCAGACCCGAAACAACTATCTGTAGGCCATACAAATATTTGTTTCGTGCGGGGATCGAACCCGCGACATTCAGCGCAGCAGTCCAATCGCTCAGCCACTGCGCCAACCGTGCCGTCATTACATGGGACTTAAACATAACTGGCGAAATGTGGGTGTAGGTACTATTAGCTACATCTCTGCCTAACCCTTCGGGGATTACAGGCGTGATGTTATGTTAAAAATGTTGGGAACCCAACATTTCAGATCATAATAAAATCATTCCAATCAGTGTTCTTTTTGGATAACTTTAGACATACTGAACGCTGTGTTGAAATCTGTCCATCTATTTTATGGGATCTAATATAGGAACTAACTATGTACATAAATTAAAAACTAATAAATAAACTAACAATAAACTATAAAAGGGCATCAAAAAACTGCTCCTCAACGCTGTCAGCCGGTAATGTGCCCAAAAGACTGGCGGCATTCCCACGTTGTATGGCAACACTTAGCCTCTGGCCAAGATAAAAGCCAGCCCTTGGGTCACGAGAAGCGTCAACTAAGCGTTTAGAAATTTCCTTAAGGGGATCACAGCAGTAGATGACTTTGACGATTTGACCTCTGTACTGGCTCTTGTTTATTTTTCGGCCCCTACCGGCAAACGACTGTACTACAGAAAAACGTACCAAAGAACAGAAATGTGTCGCAGAGTAGTCATCGTATTTGCGTAACATATTTTGTTTCTCTTGGAGTACCTACATCATAATGTATGAATAAAATATTTAATAATAAATTATACACTTTGACTAATGAAGTAATAACCTAGCTTTCATTAGTTATTTCACTCCTACGATAAATTCTTAAGGTCTGATAAAGACCAGGTAACTGCTTATCGCTTCTCAGTCACGGAAATAGTCAGAATGCTCCAGCTTTCAGCTAATTGAGCACGAATGCTACTACAGGATACATTTTGAAGGTCTGACGATGACCACCTAAGTGCTTATCGGTTCTCAGTGACGGATGTAGTTAGAATGACTTAGCTTTCAAATTTTATCTGTCTGAGCACGGATGCTACTACATGATACATTCTGAAGGTCTGATGATGACCAGCTAAGTGATTATCGGTTCTCAGTGACGGATATAGTTAGAATGCTCCAGCTGTCAGCTTTTATCTTATTGAGCACGGATGCTACTACATGATACATTTTGAAGGTCTGATGATGACCAGCTAAGTGCTTATCGGTTCTCAGTGACGGATGTAGTTAGAATGACCTAGCTTTCAAATTTTATCTGTCTGAGCACGGATGCTACTACATGATAAATTTTGAAGGTCTGATGATGACCAGCTAAGTGCTTATCGGTTCTCAGTGACGGATGTAGTTAGAATGACCTAGCTTTCAAATTTTATCTATCTGGAGCACGGATGCTACTGCATAATACATTTTGAAGGCCTGATGCTGACCAGCTAAGTGCTTATCGGTTCTCAGTGACGGATATAGTTATAATGCTCTAGATTTCAGCTTTTATCTTATTGAGCACGGATGCTACTACATGATAAATTTTAAAGGTCTGATGATGACCAGCTAAATGCTTATCGGTTCTCAGTGACGGATATAACTAGGCTGACCACCATCAGGTAAATGACATTATCAGTCTCCAAGGCCTCCTCGAACTCTTTCAAATGAATCCAAACACGATGGTTCTACGCAGCGCTGTCAATGAGATCCTGTACCCACTTTCGAAGTCCACCGTCAAGTAAATGGCATGATCAGTCTCTAAGGCCTCCTCGAGCTCTTTTAAATGAGTCCAAACACGACGATTCTACGCAGTGCCGTCAATGAGATCCTTTACTTACCTTTGGAGTCCACTATCAGGTAAATGACATTATCAGTCTCCAAGGCGTCCTCGAAATCTCAACACCATTAAAATAATAACATACATAACATAACATCACACCTACTATTAGGTACACCTCTGCCTAACCCTTCGGGGATTACAGGCGTGATGTTATGTAATGTTTTTATTATTTTAATGGTGTTAATTGTTTTATCGCTTTTAATTATTTTGTCTTGAGAATTTCGTTTGATGGAAGATGGAGATCTGGATGACTGATGATGTCTCGTACCTGATGGTGGACTCCGAAGGTTATAGGATCTCATTGACGGCACTGAGTAGAATCATCGTGTTTGGACTCATTTGAAAGAGCTCGAGGAGGCCTTGGAGACTGATGATGCCATTTACCTGATGGTGGTCATTCTAGCTATATCCGTCACTGAGAACCGATAAGCACTTAGCTGGTCATCATCAGACCTTCAAAGTGTATCATGTAGTAGCATCCGTGCTCAGATCAATAAAATTTGAAAGCTAGGTCATTCTAGCTATATCCGTCACTGAGAACCAATTAGCACTTAGCTGGTCATCATCAGACCTTCAGAATGTATTATGTAGTAGCATCCGTGCTCAATAAGATAAAAGCTGAAATCTAGAGCATTCTAACTACATCCGTCACTGAGAACCGGTAAGCACTTAGCTGGTCATCATCAGACCTTCAAAATGTATCATGTTATTAGCATCCGTGCTCAATTAGATAAAAGCTGAAAGCTGGAGCATTCTGACTATTTCCGTGACTGAAAACCGATAAGCAGTTACCTGGTCTTCATCAGACCTTCAAAATGTATCATGTAGTATCAGAGTCCATCATTAGGTACGAGACATCATCAGTCATCCAGATTTCCATCTTCCATCAAACGAAATTCTCAAGACAAAATAGTTAAAAGCGATAAAACAATAAACACCAGTAGAAAACATAACATCTCGCCTGTAATCCCCGAAGGGTTAGGCAGAGGTGTTTTTGTTGAATTGTTTTATCGCTAAAAGCGATAAACAATTAAAGTCATTAAAATAATAACATACATAACATAACATCACGCCTACTAGTAGGTACACCTCTGCCTAACGCTTTGGGGATTACAGGCGAGATGTTATGTTTTCTACTGGTGTTTATTGTTTTATCGCTTTTAACTATTTTGTCTTGAGAATTTCGTTTGATGGAAGATGGAAATCTGGATGACTGATGATGTCTCGTACCTAATGATGGACTCTCATACTACATGATACATTTTGAAGGTCTGATGAAGACCAGGTAACTGCTTATCGGTTTTCAGTCACGGAAATAGTCAGAATGCTCCAGCTTTCAGCTTTTATCTAATTGAGCACGGATGCTAATAACATGATACATTTTGAAGGTCTGATGATGACCAGCTAAGTGCTAATTGGTTCTCAGTGACGGATATAGCTAGAATGACCTAGCTTTCAAATTTTATTGATCTGAGCACGGATGCTACTACATGATACACTTTGAAGGTCTGATGATGACCAGCTAAGTGCTTATCGGTTCTCAGTGACGGATGTAGTTAGAATGACCTAGCTTTAAAATTTTATCAATCTGAGCACGGATGCTACTACATAATACATTCTGAAGGTCTGATGATGACCAGCTAAGTGCTAATTGGTTCTCAGTGACGGATATAGCTAGAATGCCCTAGCTTTCAAATTTTATTGATCTGAGCACGGATGCTACTACATGATACACTTTGAAGGTCTGATGATGACCAGCTAAGTGCTTATCGGTTCTCAGTGACGGATACAGTTATGATGCTACAGCTTTCTGCTTTTATCTTATTGAGCACGGATGCTACTACATGATACATTTTGAAGGTCTGATGCTGACCAGCTAAGTGCTTATCGGTTCACAGTGACGGATATAGCTAGAATGACCACTATCAGGTAAATGGCACCATCAGTCTCCAAGGCCTCCTCGAGCTCTTTCAAATGAGTCCAAACACGATGATTCTACTCAGTGCCGTCAATGAGATCCTATAACCTTCGGAGTCCACCATCAGGTACGAGACATCATCAGTCATCCAGATCTCCATCTTCCATCAAACGAAATTCTCAAGACAAAATAGTTAAAAACGATAAAACAATAAACACCAGTAGAAAACATAACATCTCGCCTGTAATCCCCGAAGGGTTAGGCAGAGGTGTACCTAATAGTACACCCACATTTCGCCAGTTATGTTTAAGTCCCATATAATAGGGGCGAGCCTATTGCCATCAACCGGGCACAAATCCAGACTCCGTGGCTGTTACTTATAATTTCCTGATGGAAAAACCCAATAACACTTTGCCCGACCCGGGAATCGAACCCAGGACCTCATGCTCAGCATCGTGCTTACGACCACTAGACCAACGAGGCAGTCCAAAATTAAAATAATATCATAGATATATTTATATAGCAAAATATCTACTAAGAAACGTAGGTAATTTACCAATAGTTTTGGAGAGCTCGGCCACGCGTCACTTTACGTTTATTAGGCACAGTCAGCTTAGTCTATGATAGGTGCAAACAACAAAACGAAATTACAAACTACTTTAAATATATTTACAAACTTATTTTCTATTCTTATTTCACGAAATATTGATAACTATACAATTTACAATATGTTTTAATTCAGAAAACATTAAAAACGTGAACTTTTGAATTTTATTTGTGAAGTAATGACATGCGTGCAGTCCACCCGTGACAACAGTCATCGAGACACTGGCGCAGCGCGTTCCAAGTATGCGCGACGGGTCTCGCGCCGCATTTGCCTCAAAATGTCGGGGATTAATTTATTATTTTAAAATTTTATTACAAATCAGAGAAAGTAAACAATACGGATTGTTAAATACATCACTACGTATTTTTGGGTATAAAATTCATACCGAACTATTCAGCCGTTACAGAGACAAAATTCGATTTAGGTTAAGACATACTACGATTTTTTATTAAATAATGTGAAGGTTTATTAAAATTTTAAACAATACGAATTATTTGTGATGACTTTAAGTATAACATATATTTTTTATATGGAAATCGTACGGAAGGATTCCTCAACAAATTTCTTTAAACATACGTCGTTTTTGGGATTTGACCATTGCAACGGCCTTAAACAGGCTATGAGCACTCGGACCCCACGGCCCCAGAGTTTCAACCCTAAACGGCTCGAAAATATAGTTTCCACAAAGGTTACTATATTTACGCCGCTTGAGGTTCTCTGTTCTCAGTTAGTTAATTCTAGCAAATAATTAATTTATGAATTAGGTACCTTGTACATTAAATGACGAATTTAGGAAGGGATCTTTTTGGTCTACAGTATGTCAGTTTAAACGAGGGAGATATTGAAACCCGCAATAGTGCATCCTTACATGACACTAATAAAAATATGAACAAAAGAAAAACACTTATAAATAACAGACAGAAACATACTAAATATTTCGCAATACTCAGTCTCGCAATCCTTGCGTTTATCCCAGAACATGTTCGCAGTTCAACGACTGTTAGGAAAAATCCATTTTCCTTTCATATTTTAAAACTGGCATTGAAAATTCATTCATTAATTTGGCAAAGAAAAGTGTAATGAAGTGAGATCTGAAGAGTGTATCTACGGGCCATGGCACAATTACGTCACAAATTAAGGTTATAATTTTTTTACATATTTGGGACGAGAATCGAATATTGAATACCTTCCCTCAATAAGTCCCTCGTTTAACCTAACATACTGAATAGGAGACGGATTTTTTTGCTCTGTATCTCCTTAGCAAGATAGAATTCATCCTTGTGTAAGAAACTGGACCTTAATGCATCACACGGGCTAAGTTATTGATAGATAGATAAACTACCTCATTGGTCTTGTGGTCGCAAGCGTGACTGCTGAGCCCTGGGTGAGTCCTCGGTTCGATCCCCGTGTCTAGCATAGACAGCAGAGTGTTATTGGATTGATTATATTTGATTGTGCTTGTAACAGCGCCGAAATATCGGAAACTCGAAACAATAAGTAAACATGGTAAATATCCCGTTTTCAGTATAAATAATAGTGCTAGTAACCATGTCAGTTTAAAATCTTATATATGTCGTAGGATAATTTGATACTTCGAATCTTCGCGGAAATCCTAGGGGTTTTGCGAAAACGCGGATAATTAGACATAGTTACCAAAATGGATTAATGGTCACCAAATACGTCGAAAGCAAAAGCTTTTTCAACGCGCGCTCGCTTCGCTCGCATATTAAATAACACTAATATCTTCTGTCCCCGAAGTGCCGGGCCTCCGCCGGCCTCCTTCGTCGGCCTACGGCCCGGTGCCCATGCCGCCCCTAAAAAAATTTTTCGCCTATGTCTAATTATCCGCGTTTTCGCAAAACCCCTAGGATTTCCGCGAAGATTCGAAGTATCAAATTATCCTACGACATATATTTGATTGTCTGGATTTGAGCCCGGTTGATAACAATAGGCTCGCCCTGTTACATGGAACTTATAAACATAACTGGCGAAATGTGGGTGTGAAAGGCAGAGGTGTACTATTAGGTACACCTCTGCCTAACCTTTCGGGGATTACAGGAGTGATGTTAAGTTTATACAGGGTGTAAATCAACCCATCACACACCCGTCAACCAAGCATTCTGTACATCAAACTAAGTACCCCTACGCAAAACTTTTTGCTGGGAAACGATTTTTTTTTTTGGGTCGAAAATCACATTTTACGGTAAAACTCCAAGTAGCACTGTTAAAACATTGTGCTAGTGGATGCTTTGAATAGTAAACGGGTCATGGAGGTAATTTAAGTAAAGTTATAACCTAAAAAACTAGTATTTACAAAAACAGCTGTGAAAAATTTGGAACTTTGACCCCCAATATCTCCGTAACTAGGAGGTTCCCAGGTATGGTCTAGAACAAAAAAAATATCGCAGTGGTGGGGAGAACAAGTGCCCTTCATTTGCGTTAAGGGTACTTTTACACCCTATATATTATGTTGAATACTCGTATACACTTGTTATTAACACACTTTACAGAACACTGAAATTGTTCTACATACAATCAGCTCTTTTACAGCATTATTAAATTGATATAAATCTACTCTGAAAATTATTTTTTGTTTTTGGATAAAAATTCAGACGCAAGCACATTGAGCTACTCGAAACCGACATATCTTCCCAATCAACCATAAACTTAATGCTATAGCAATAAAGCAGAAAATCTATTAAAGAAATTTGTTTGATTGTAGTATCTTCAGAGGTACTCCATCCTAAAATATGGTGCCAATACACGAAAAATCATCATCATTCTCCTGCCCTTATCCCAATTTATTTGGGGTCGGCGCAACATGGGGTCTTCTTCTTCCATACTTCTCTATTACTCACCATCTCTGCAGTCACCTCCTTTCTAGCCATATCATCCTTCAGACAGTCCATCCATCGTCACTTCGGTCGTCCTCTACTCTTATAGCCACCTACATTCATACTAAACAATTTCCTTATTATAATACACGAAACAATCAAACTAATTAATATTGTAAAGGCGAAAGTTTGTGAGCGTGTATGTTTGTTACTCTTTCACGCAAAAACTACTGAACGGATTTGGATAAAATTTGGTACATAGATAGTTTATAACCTGGATTAACACATAGGATATATTTTTACCCCGATTTCATCTTGCCGTGGGATAATTTTCGAGTTGTAGCGGGCGAAGCCGCTGGCAACACCTAGTCGTTTATATTTTCAAACCCTATATCATATTCTGCGTCTTATTTGAAAGATAGTCGACTTACAGCTCCCTGATCGAGTACCTTTTATGATGTCCAAATTGAACTCTATCATCCTTTTCCCTACGATTCTTTTCTGTCAAAAAAACAAACAACCCTTTTTCCTCAGGTAGCGATAGTCGGCAATGATCGGGAGTAACCATTTTCTAACCTTATTCCGAAAGGCTTAGAATGGAAAGTGGTCTACCACGAACTTTGTTGAATGTATCTAGTACTAAGTAACAAAGTGTTTCCAACAATTTAACCGTTCCAAGGTCAAGGTTAACGGACTATTAACCCTAAAGTTTCGCTGTGAGCTCTTAGTTAGTGTTTGCTTTTCTCGCCACCTAAGGGCTGTTAATAGTATTAGTATTTCACTAACTAACGCAACAAGAAACACAATGGTGGTAAGTTACTCGTAGTTCACCGGTCAGACTGGTTGTCACAATTTTGTTATTCTGACTACCCGTAACAACAGGCAAAAATCTACAACAGCCGGAGATCGTAGCATAAATGCGCGGTATAAACGTAACGTTAAAAAATGAATTTGAAACTTTTAATTTTTAAAATCGACGTATTAAACGTCGATTTTAAAATTAAAAGTTTAAATTTCAATCGATTTCAAATTTATTTTTTTATTTAATCCCAGTCCCACTTCTGGGAACCGAAACCACCCAAGATTTCACGCGCCCACGCTAGGGCCTCGGGACTAACTAAAAGCTTTACATGCTTTTCGAGCCAAAGTGGAAACTCAGTGTCTAATGGATGCTCACCCATCCACGGACCAACCTCAGCAAGCGGTGCTTAACCTTGATGATCAACCCGTGTATTATCATCTAGCTCGTGGCTCCCTAAACGTTGTTAAATAGTATTGTCTCCATTATTCAGTAAAAATATTTGTTTTTTCTGATTCAACTCAAAAACTGATAGCTACGTCTTCACTGAGTAATATTACACCGGCTATTATATTTTCAAAATACACGCGGACGAAGTCGCGGGTGAAGTGCTAGTTATGTATACAGGGTGGTGCCGACAATACGACAATAAATGAAACCACTGGTAGTTCTAGTTCATAGAAACATTTTTAAATTCTAACACCGTCGTGGTGCCGACGATACGACAGTAAACAACCTAAATGTCTTTGCCAAATTCGTTTGTTACATTTTATTTCCACGCGTGAATCGGTGCAAAGTATTCCTAAGGTTAGTAAACGAATATTTGTTTGTAAATTGTAATGTATTTCGTTTACAGTTTTATGCTACTTAGTTTTATTGATTTTTTTCCCAAATTTTTATTTTGGTGTTAAGATTTATTTGATAGTTTAATAATGTTCCCATGAAGTAGAACTACCTGTGGTTTCATTTATTGTCGTATGGTTGGCACCACCCTGTTATTGTGTATTGAAACAACGCCATGTGAGCGGTTTTGTAACAAAACGGGAGCGACATCAAGGTTAAGCAAACGATATAATGGAAATTGGTAGCGGAGACCTTTTTGTGACGTTATATGTTACTGTAACGAGTTTCACAAAGGCTGGCTATTATAAAAACATGTTACTAACGTTGATCCATATAATGTTCGTGTCAGGGCTGAAACGACGATGACGGCTCAAAACTTTTATATTATTAAATACTGGAACTATATACTTAGCCTGCGACTTTGTCCGCGCGGTGTTCAGTAATTGTATTATCGGGATAATTAGTTTATTTTATTCTATGTGTTTATCCAGTCCATAAAAAAAATACGTTGCCTTACTCTAAAAATTTCTCCTGTATCGTGGGTGCGTTTACAAACATTTAAACTCACATACACACAAACACCCAGACCCGAAACAACTATCTGTAGGCCACACAAATATTTGTTCCGTGCGGGCATCGAATTCGCGACACGCAACGCAGCAGTCCAATCGCTCAGCCACTGCGCCAACCGTGTCGTTATAAAGTAGCTGTGTGCCAAACATCCAAATCCGTTTAGTAGTTTTTGCTTGAATGAGTAAAACTTTCAAATTGATAATAGAATAGTAAATAAGATAAATGGATGAATGTTTATTTCATTACCGTTTCACGCTAAAAACCTTTGAACAGATTAGGATAAAATTTGGCACACCGATAGTTTATAACCTGGATTAACACATAGGAGACACATAATATACAGTTTTACTCCCGGTAAAGTGATTCTGCTGTGGGACAATTACCGAACTCTACGAGGGTGAAGCCGCGGTCAAAAAGTTACTTAATTATAAAGCTTTATACAACATTGCAATTAACTAAAGCCCCCACAGAGTCCCTCGTGTCCCTACAACATTACCGAATCAAACACGGCAAAGAGAATGACTGATTATGTACTCAAACATCGTTGATGCGACGTCCTGAATTGTCTGCACATATGAGTATTATTGGTTTCGACATTGATCCCATTGTCCTCACTGAATGAATAATAATAGTACGTGACGTGAAGAGTTCAGGACCTACACAATACGCAGTCTCCACAAATGTGAGCTCTATATCGTGATACTTACGGTAGAATTTAGAACATTTACTTAAAATTATAAACAATTAATTATATCGTGGACCTAGGATAGATAGCACTTAAGCCTTACTAGTGACAGTTTGCCGAATTGGTTCCGGACGCGGGCTTGTCCGTGTGTCAAAGGGCTTGCATTAGCCGTGCATTCAGTTCAGTACGCACTGTTGCATACTCGATGGTACGGTGTACATTCGCCTAAAAGTTTACAAATGAACGCTTTGTAACCTTGGCGTTTGAAATGGGTTAGCGGTGCTTTGAGTTTTGGAAAAATTTGAATAGATACATAAAGTTTTGCTCTAGCACTAATGTCAAACAGTTTTTTCACCACATAAACTTTTATTTGCATCAAAAAATGCGAAAGAGTAATACGTAAGTACATTTAATTTAATTAAAATATCTGTGGATGAGTTTTTTGTTTTTTGTAATTCTTCTCTTTTTGATACTTGTATATATTTTATTATAATTTTAGTTCTGTAAATTGTAGTTTGTAAATTATTGTAAATAAAATTAAAATATCTAAAGAAACATAAATATCCCCATCTACCAAATCCGTAACAACAACTCCAAAAAAAACCGGCTCACACTAGTAAAAATCTGGCGAAATCCAGATTACTCCTGTACGCGGCGGTGCAAACCGGCGCGCGGTGGTACAATCCGCCTACGGGTCTAATTGGCGGTACGGGCGCCGGAACTCGGCGCTCGGCCGTCTTCCGTTCTACCCTCTGGAAGCAGGTTTTGCCGCTAGATACATTATGCTGGGGATAAATGCTAGCTTTTGGAGGGCAGAATTATCGTGTTACTTTACATTTTATGTTGGTGTGGAGGTTTTAATGGGTAATTTAGATCTTGGAAATGAGTTTTTTGTGGCAGCAGACGTGAATTAGCTTAAACGTTAGCAAATCATGTTGTAACTTTTATCTACTGGCTGTCAAACAGTTTATTTAGGTTCCTACAAATTACACATCTTGTCCAAACTAGTATGACATGCACTGCAGGGTGGTTGTTAAGGAAACTGATGTTTCTCCACAAATATGCCATTAATTTAGCTCAGGATTTAAAGGTCAGTCAGAGGACTTCATCGACATTGTCCAGTAATTCAAAATACTCAGGGGTACCCTGAGGGATTTTATATATTTAAATATAATATAATGTAAAAATATATTTTATATATATTTTTACATTATATTATTACAGATTATATTATTGCCTCTGCCGCTGCAATAAACGTGGCTACCTTCTGGGCCCAAACCATATAAGATGAGAGTAGAATGGACACGAAAAAAAGAAGAAAAAGGGGTACCCTCCAATAAACGGTGGGTATCCATCAGGGTTTTAATATCTTTGCATCCTTCCATTCCCTACATCGATTACAACATAAACATACACCGATTAGGATTGTAGACAAACAGCCTTATTCGGCAATGGACGCATAAATCCCGTGATCCTGCGTAAATCGTGAGTAATGGCCCTATTTACACTTCTGGAAGCCGACGAAGATGGGTAATGTTGCCGTAAACATGCTGTATCGATTAATTAGGCTCATTTGTTTTGTGTCTGCCTTTCTTGCTTTTGTATAACAAGGACATTCTGGAGGGATGTAGCTTCATTGAGAATAAGCTCGACATCGGGTTATATCTCAATGGAACATCATCTTGCAATTATTTTCTTTTCTTGATGTTTAGAAGTATTTCTATATAAAACTGCTTTGTAGGTCAAGTGGTCGCAAGTGCGGCTGATGAACATGAGGTCCTGAGTTTGATTCTCGGGTCGGGCAAAGTGTTGCTGTGGTTTTTCCATCAAGAGCTTCTCAGTAGCAGCCACGGAGTTTGGATTTGCGCCTGGTTGATGGCAATAGGCTCGCCTCCTAATACTTAGGAAACATAACTAGCGAAATGTGGGTGCACTTGTAAGATACACTTCTGCCAAGACCTTCGG
This sequence comes from Diarsia brunnea, assembly GCA_949774965.1. Taxonomy (NCBI): domain Eukaryota; kingdom Metazoa; phylum Arthropoda; class Insecta; order Lepidoptera; family Noctuidae; genus Diarsia; species Diarsia brunnea. The sequence continues at coordinate 5,785,877 of OX459015.1, read as the reverse complement.
GGATTACAAGGTGTGATGTTTGGTTGTTTATTATCTTTATATATGTTTGTCGCCTGCAATGTTGCTGACATCTCTTTGAGGCGCGCGTGGAACACGAACGTGCCGTCGAAACGGCCTGTCGTGTGTGTGATGAGCTAGCCGATTACTTACCGTCTACAGGCCTGCGCCTACGGTGGCCGGGAATTGCTCTGGGACTTCCAACGCCACAATACTAGTACCTACTTCCCTTTTTACAAACACATAATGTTAGCGTCGGCTTTCAGACTAACCGGATCGGGCTTTGTCGGGCTTCATTGTCTCGGCGCTTTTCTTGTGGTCGCCACTGTTGATTCTGGCTTACAGGAGTTACAGTGGTTTGGGAATAGTGTGGCGGGCTTGTCCCATAACCGGATGCAGATGAATACTAGTATTTTACTCGTAATGACACTTAGTACTGGGTAAAACCCTTGGTAACCCTGGTTGTCAGACGGTCAGGCCACTGACTATCTGTAACGGTTTTCAAAGACGTAAAAATTACAGCCAGAACCAACGGCTTAACGTGCTTTCCCCGGCACGGAGGAGACTCGGTATGTAATGGTGGTCACCCATCCACGGACCGACCTAGGATAGCATCGGTTCAACCTAACGATTGACCATAGCGGCAGCTTTTATTTATCCACGAGCTTCTATAGTTAGACAGACGTATCATAAACACAAAACCGCAGACTATTAGAAATTATGTTTTTCCTACTCCTCCGCTATTCTTTTCTGATTAATTTCGTTGCGGGATCCAAGACAGTTAAATCGTTTCCCTGGGACTTCGTCGACCTTCATTGTCTCGCCGTTTTTCTTGTGGTCACCACTGTTGATTCTGGCTAATAGGAGTTACAGTGGTTTGGGAATAGTGTGGCGGGCTTGTCCCAAATTAAAAAATAAATAAATAAAGACTATTAGAACAAAGTTCACGACCTTGTATTTTATAGCCAGACATGGTATTCAGCATTCAGCAATAAATGATACCGATAAATAGCCAATAAATAGAACATGCTTCCAATAGACAGATAATCTTTGATAATGTTGCCATATCTACTCAATTACTTCAAATTGGTATTAGTTAAAGTGTTGCTATTAGTGCAAGTATTTGATAAAGTTTGATTTGAATTTGTGCAAAAGCTTTTTAATTTTGTTTATTTGGCACGTGAAAGAAGAGTGAGGAGACCGTGGGTACATGTCAGCCGAACGGATCCATCTTCAGGTAAAGCCATGCTTGCCTAGGTTAGTCAGTGGATTGGTGACTAGTCATTACAATTGACAGCCACGAGGTCCTCGTGCCTAGGTAAACCATTCACCACAGCATATTGAGCCACGAAACTCAACCACACAACAGCCATGAACAAGTTTCGAACTTCAAAGAAATTATTTGCTCGTTAGTAACGCTACTGAACCAAAAAGAAAAGTACAAGCATAGCTTTCTATGAAAAGTTACTGAAATCACTTAATTCAGTTCGTATGCAACTTGAACGATTGTTTAAGTAAGTTCGAGTATTCTTAAGTAGCAATTATTTAAATGTATGAGAACTTTATAAAGTATTCATAGTAAAGAAAATGTTGCCCAGCAGTTGGTTTCTTCTTTAGTATTAAGCTATCTGTTTGTACAATTTTTATTTTTAAGTATATTTTTTTACTGATATTCAAAACTCATTATCGGCCGAGCCCTTTTTGTTTTAAGCCGGGGTTAATGTAGAAATTTTAACCCCTGTGGGTACTTAAGTAAATAAATAAAATAAATTATTATTAAGTTTTATTATATTCCGTTGTACAAAAAACACTTATCTATGCAGCTTTACAACTATGATAACAGAGTGTTTTCGATGTTTTGAGCTCTGGCACCCAATAAGATTTAACTTGTGTTTAGAGTGCCAGCGTCCTCGCCTAAGATTTGTACATGCAGTAGTAGTTGTAAGATGAGCACAGTACGTAATCATTAAAATACAATAAAGTTACTTGTTAATGCAACTATGTTGTGTCCTATTTATGTAGGTAAGTATAGACTTATCTCCCCCCTACACACACAAATACATACACACATACACAAGTTGTCTCTATAGACAACTTGTGTATAAAGGACGTAAGTGTATAAGGACACAAATAGTTCTTAATAATGGAGGTATATTTCTCACCAACCACACAACGTGTCTGATTGTATTCCTGACCCGTGAGGAAAGTGAACAAGATATTCAAATAAAAAAAACATACCGATCGAATTGAGAACCTCCTCGTTTTGGGACGTCGGTTAAAAATGGCTACTGCTAGGGTAGGCTAGTGATGTCCGTATCATATACATAGTTAGTTAGATTTACTATTGTGATTTTAACCGTCAGCTCCCAGTCTAACCGTATGCCGCGGAATATCTGTATTCTAAATAGATCGACTGTATCTATACCTTTTATCTCAAATACTGGGTAAGACGAAAACTCTAGGTTGTGAAAATGGGAGCTTTTCTCGAACTACTAACAGGACAGACAGTTCTTAAAAGGTCTGAAGTAATTATCCCTTGTTTTTAGGGTTCCGTACCTCGAAAGGAGAAACGGAACCCTTATAGGATCACTTTGTTGTCCGACCGACTGTCTGTCTGTCTAGACCCTTTTTCTAGGGATTGCGTGGAGGGATCAACCTGAAATTTATATCAAATACTCAGGTCTACTGTCCCTTAAAGCTGTGAAAAACTCAAACACTCAAGTTCTAAGACAAATCAAAAGATACAGCCGTTTATGCCGCAAATTTCCGCAATTTTTTTACACTCGCAAGGGAATCAAAACCCACAGGAAGTATCCTGTGGGTTCCTGTAAACTCAGAATCTTGAAATTTGGTACGAAGTAACGTCTTATAGCATAAAGATAAAGAAAAACTTGCGAAAACCGTAAATTTTTAGTTACATCATATAATAAAAAATATACATACATACATAAACGCACCCCCTTTTCCCATGGGCCTACCCCCATAATAAAAATAATTTTAAACTTTGTTTGTACAGAGTTTGAGTTCAGCTCGCACTTGGCCGGTTTTTTTTTTACAACTAGGTACGCTGAGAAACAGAGAAACTTGCTTACCAACCAAGTTTTCCACAAAGGTACAGACTACAGTTACAAAAGAACAAACAATACTTCGGTGATTGTGTTCAAAGAACTAGAGACTTCTAGGTTCCTCTTATCTAAGTTTCAGAGAAAAACAAACAAATTATAGGTAGTCCAATCTTACTTGTTTATTTTTCAAAAGAAAAACAAACAAATGTCGCTGAAAGTGCTGAAACTATTTGAGTTTTCACTGGAATTATAAATTAGATCCGACTCACTCTGAAAGAGATAGTGTTACTTTTTAGGGTTCCGTTTCGTTGGTAAGTTGAATAAATACAACGTTATGTCGATTCAGAAGAGATTATTTTCTGTGGTGGTCCAATGACGTATCGGCCATTTTTTTTTGGAGGGTTGATAATCATCAAATGACTCCTCCCGCTCTGGGCAGAGCGGTAGGGAGTGTTAGACTTCTACTGACTAAAAACTACCCATGTTCCTTCTTAACCCTTTGTGTCGAGGCCGCGGTATCTCTTTCGAACAACCCGCAGCCCCGACGGGCGTCGGCCCTTGCGGGCCCCTTCCATGTTGCTGACATCTCTTTGAGGCGCGCGTGGAACACAAACGCGGCGTGGACACGGCCTGTCGTCATCATAAGACGGACGGACGGCGAGCTAGCCCATTACTCACCGTCCACAGGCCCGCGTCTACGGTGGCCGGAAGCCGTCACGTGGCCTCTGACATGTTTCTGCCGTTGTCCCATTCTACTTGAGGTCGGAGTAACACATTCTCCCCTGTTTCCTCTTCAATTCCTCGCACAGTACATCCTTTTTAATACATCTCTATCCATTGACATTCGTATCGATCCCTCTTCTAGTCACATGCGTTTGATCCCTCGTCATCACACATTTATAACTATGAGCATACTGCTGGCAAAACTGAGAAGTTAAATGACGTAAGAATATCGGTCATGTACTACGACCAAAATTTTTGATAATATCCAGCAAAACAAGCCTTAAGTAAGCTACTAAAAAAAAAATGATGTACGATGTACTTTAAGTTACCATACGTAAATACATTACATACCAAAACTATCGTATGTTTAAGTTGTTGAACCTCTCAAGTTATAAGCCTTTTTTTTTTGTTTTTTGGGGGGTGGGAAATCATCAAATAACCCCTCACGCTCTTGGGCAGAGCGGAAGGGAGTGTCAGACTTCTACTGACTAAAAACCACCCATGTTCCTTCTTAGCCCTTCATGTCGAGGCCGCGGTATCTCTTGCGAGCAGCCCCGACGGGAAGTTATAAGCCTTCTTCATACTTATACGGAACCATCGCAGCGCGTTAACCGAGCTCAGTGTTTTATTTTACGTATTTCCATTCACATATCCACGTCGAAATGAATTAAAACTGTGGGAATTGAATTTTCGCTCATTTATTCCCTTTTTACGAAAACGAGCTGATGTAAAAGTATGTCTTTCAATGTTTGTCCTGTGAGTGACTACGACTTATTGCATTAGGGAATGGATCTGTCTAATGCATTTAATCTAAAATAGGTGCTACTAAAAGGTCGAAACAACGACAAGTAATATAATTCTCTTTGAATAATTCTTTAATTATTATTATAAGCCTTCACTTTAAGAGGAGCTTGTGGTAGAATAATAGGAACCGCTCGAATCAATCTTCAGGTAAAACTTCGTGGCTTACTTAGGTTGGTTTGTAGATTAGTGAGCCCCCATTACAAACCGAGTTACCTCTGTGCTTCAGAAAGCATATTAAGCTGTTGGTCCCGGCTCTCATTTGTAGATCTTGGACAGTACTCAGCTGCATCCGGTTAGACTGGAAACCGACCCCAACATAGTTGGGATATTCACCACTACATCACTACATATTATAAAACTAAGTCCTCCGCCGCTTATGTATGTCTGTCTGTTCGCGATAAACTCAAAAAAGACTGCACCGATTTTCATGCTATTTTCACCAATGGATAGAGTGGTTTTTGAGGAAGGTTTAATTTTATAATTTGACGGCTTATTTAAATAAAAGTTATACTAATGATTCCCTACTTAATCGGAAAAAGGCCTTCCAAAAACAAAGAATTTCCCTTTACTTTTTAAAAAAAATCACAACAGTTTTAACTAAACTACCATGCTTATCTACGACCTTTTCAATTATCCCAAAAAAATCTAACAGGCTTACCACAGTTTTACGCAAGTACAATTTCCAATCAAAAACAGATTTGCAGGGCTCATTTGGGGACAAAACGTCCCCGATTCCCTAAAGATTCAATTGGAGGCCTTCCGGAACGAACTCAGGGTCATCCGAAAGTCCTTTGTTTTATTGAATTAAGACCCAAATGTATGGATATTGTTTTTAAAAGGCTGTTACAGGACTTAGAGGTTTTCTTTCGGTTGAATAGTCGTTAGTGAGGCTTATGTGCGATTGGTAATAGATTAGTAGGATGAGAGAAATTTCTATTAATGTTTTTCTCGTGTTTTCGTGTACCTAGATTAGTTTTTGATGTAAGTACATGTAGGTATTTCTTAGGCTTACTGTTATTAATATTTCACTAGAGCTATCGGACTAAATTGACTATTAATCTTTTCTACTTCTTATTACATTTATTTTCTTTGCTGAAAGTTATAACTTTATTTATCTCCTGTCACTTATTAATTAACACACATTTATTACAGTGAACGCTCTATAGCCTTAAATATCATGTTCTTGTTTGTTATTTTCTTATTAAGCCCATTCTGTCCCACTCCTGGGCAAAGATTGCTTTCCTATTCTCTCGGTACTTTACCTTCTCTGGCTTATCACTCAGGGACGAGTCCATATCATCGTTCTTTGTTTCTTAAGATTATTACATGTTCTACAATAACTGTGAAAATAAAATAAAAAACAAATAAACATTTTTTTATGTCTTTGTTAAGCGTTGTAAAATGCCTACGCATACCGTACCGTCCGGGAAGACGACGTGGTTATTTGGGGCTTGCACTCACTAAAAACCCCACGTTACCAATGGGCCAGTTAATACAATAATACGTAATTCGAGAACTTAAGTCTTAATTAAAATTCATAGACCGCGGTTTCTTTCGCTACATTTGGTACATTTCGTAAGCCAGTAATAAAATAAAAACAAATTGGCTTTCTCAGCAAAATGTAGTCCATAAAAATAAGTTTCAAAAATACACCATTAAAATCAGCGAGGCTTATCTTGTCCCCCCAATTTGTTCGAGTTTCCTTGCTTACAAAAATTAATACTTGGAGAGTATTTATTCTCTTCTTTGAGTTGAAAATAGAATATGTACCTACCTAATCGGCTTTGTCGTTTTTTTCTTTGAGGATTTAAAAATATATTGCTTGTGGGTCAAAACAAACGTGTGTTCGTCGATAAGTTTTTTTAATTGACAAAAATGAGGAGTTTGTATACTTTGATCCCCTAATAATCCTTATTAGTTGATGGCTTTATTTTTTGCAAATATTATGTTTTTATAATTATTTAAGGTTGTTGTACATTTAACAGATTAGTAATGAATAATGAGATGTTCTGAAAGTTTTAGTTCACAACGGTGATGATGTCTGCAAGCAGTTCTAAAGATAGATACATCTACACCACAATTTCACTGTAACAAAGTAACACAAAAAACTTATTTTCGCAATTTTTATGATCGACGGATGTTTCATATTTTAATGGCTGTGCCTAATAAAATGAGGAATGCCATCAAATCAGCTATAATGAATAAGAATTTGCCAAATTATATTAATACTGCGACCTTGCGTGTATCTAAGCTATCCAAACTCACGATCCTATAAAAGCTAGAATTAGGTCTTTTAGACCACAGGGACGGAAAGAAATTGGTTTCTATCTTATTACCGTAATTATAATAACTAATCACTGTCTGTTATACGACATAAGAAATCTATTTTGAGGATTCGGTCTCTTCAATGAATAGAAAGTAGTTATTTAAATTACTATATTTTAGGACAATACATCGACCGCTCGCGCGGTAACTTGTATAAAAGAAGTGTCATGGCCGGGCGTCCCCGCGCGCCCCCGCACCGCGGCTATGGTTGCGCCTGCACCGGTTTGGTTACTAAGCCTTTTGTCGTGATGGCACACGTATTTAATGGTGGGCCTGAACAATCACTTGCCTAGTCTTTTCCAAACTATGTTGGGGTCAGCTTCCAGTGTAGCAAGATGAAGCTGAATAGGTACCAGTATTTTACTGCAACTGCCTGTCTGACCTCCACAACCCAATTAGTATAGTCGAACTAACTAATAAGTATACAGATAGAGTTCTTTATAATTCTAGAACACTGAAAATATTGATTGCAATTTTGTTTTTATAGTGTTTCGCATTAAGCGACTGATATCAATCGCTGTATCGTTTGGCATCAGTCTCTAAATGTATCTGTATAATTTTAAAAGTAAATACAAGCTAGCTGGCTGTATAGGTACTTATTAGCTTGTTCGACTGTACTAATAGTACGATATCAGTTAATACTGGGTTGTATGATAATATAATAATAATATAATACCCAAGTAAGACTGGTTGCCACATTCGGGCTATTGACTACGGGAAGGAAGTCGATCCAGGTGAAATCATCATCATCAGCCCATACTACGCGTGCTGCCTGGGTTTGAACCCACGATGTACTGTTCGTAAGTCGCGGCCGACACCACTAGGCCACCGTTGCTCTTCAGGTGAAGTACTAGTATTTAACTGGCTCTAGTTAGATTCGAAGCCAACTCGAATAATTGCAGTCTGGAAAAGGCTAGGTCATAGTTATAATAAACAAGATTTTCTATTTCTATGGGCAAGGTGAACCAAATCTCTACTTTATAAACACTTTAACCTCGTCACTTCAACAACATCGTTCTGCATTTAACCACAGAACATTCAAATATACTTTCCTCAAGTACTCACGCTTGTACGTCACATACTTATCCCACAAATTAACGGCCCTATAATGAAGATAATCCCCTAATGAGTGCACCTAATCTCGACACAATGCTAGCTCATCATCATTCACTCAAGAACCGCTTGTTTCCACTCAACTTGAGGCACTCAGCCACTCAGACGCAATGTGATCTAGTCGAAGAGGCAGTTTGTGAGAACTAGTGTGTGTAGAGTGTGTAGTGTTTCTAAGAAGAGGCTTTAATAGGCAGAATAAACTATGAACCATGCTGTTCGAGTCATGCATCGTACATGGCACGCGCGCATTGCATACATCAGCACTTTTCCGTCACCTTGCACAAATTATAGTGTAAGGCGACAGTACACATTATGGAAGGGGCCCGCAAGAGCCGACGCCCGTCGATTCTGCGGGTTGTTCGCAAGAGATACCGCGGCCTCGGCACAAAGGGCTAAGAAGGAACATGGGTGGTTTTTAGTCAGTAGAAGTCTGACACTGCCTACCGATGACGATGATTCCTACCGGTCTGGGCAGAACAGAGCGAAAGGAGCCATTTGATGATTTCCCAGCCTCCTAAAAAAAAAATTTGACGTAGTGTAGTTGCCCAGTAATGGAACTGGAGATGGAAAACCGTTTAATACCGTTTTAAAGGACCAAGGTTCAGGACAGGTATGTTTTTAATAACAAGTTTAGGTACCAATTTCCAAATCTCCCAACGTTTTGCCTTCTCATGTCAATCAGTCAGTCAAATTGTCTCGCCAGCGTTGCTTTGGCCAGCCTTGATGGCAGAGACCGTCTTCAGGCACCCACTGCGTGACGATTTTGACCCATCTTTTATGACCCCTTGTAGAAATTAACCCGCCCAGTGCTTTGTTTTGAAAAGGAATGGAGAGGCTTCTGCCCAGCAGTGGCACTAAATAGCTTAATTTAATAAGAAGAAACTATACCACTTTATTGTATAGGTAAACACGTATGTGGGAAACCGATTTCATACTTATTTTTTTATTTTCCTAACCTACTCAATTGACAACGATACCAAAGAAAGCATCAAGATAGTAGCCATTACAAACGCTCCGTTACGACCATCACATAGCACTGTAAGTACAACAATAAGTTAAGGTAACTAAGTACTGTTTTATTGCGAAAGATGACCTACATAAGACATCATCAAGCCTGAAATCCCCGAAGGGTTAGACAGACCCCGTCGGGGCTGCGGGTGTTCACAAGAGATACCGCAGCCTCGACATGAAGGGCCAAGAAGGAACATGGGTGGTTTTTAGTCAGTAGAAGTCTGACACTCCCTTCCGCTCTGCCCAAGAGCGGGAGGGGTTATTCGACGATTTTCCACACGCCAAAAAAAAAAATAAAAAAAAGGGTTAGACAGACGTGTGACTTAGTACACTGACATTTTGCCAGTTATGTTTAAATCCCATGTAATAGAGGTGTTACTGAGAAATTCCTGAGGGAAAAACTCAATTACACTTTGCATGACCGAGGAATCGAACGCAAGACGTCATGCACAATAGTCGTGCTTGCGACCACTAGACCAACGAGGCAGTTAAGACGAAATAAAACCTACAGCTGTAAAAATTCAACGAAAATTTTGCAAAGACAAGATTTTTTTGTAATGTTGGTACTAGGTTAGCATGTGTTTTCTTTTCAGCCAGTAAAGAAAGGAAGACAAAAGGAAAGAAGGCACTTATGCTGTAAAAGAAAACAAGCTGGTCTTATTACGATTGAGCGAGGTAGTGAGATGCGCATGCGTGGTGCACTCGGCTCGTTGCGTAGCAACAAGTGGCCGTGATCTGGTAGGGAGCAGTGGGTTCACTTTGTCCAAGGTTACATTTAACTGTGAGCCATAAAGAGGTATTTGGAATAAGGCAATTTATGAAGAAGTGGTGGTAGGCAGTGGTGGCGGCCCCAACTTACGAACAGTAAGACGTGGGTTTGAACCCAGGCAGGTGCAGTACTATGTGTAATTTATTTCGTCACCACTGCTCTCAAAACGGTGAAGGAAAACATCGTGAGGAAACCGGCATGTCTTAGAACCAAAAAATCGAAGATAAATGTGACATCTGCCGATACGCACTGGACCCGCGTGGTGTATTATAGCCCATCCCTCTCCTAGAGAGGAGATCCGAATCCCTGCCGTGGGAATTATAGGCTGATGATGATGAATTTATGAGGAGCTCGTGTCTTTTTTTTTTTGTTGTATTTTTCATTGGCTGGCAAGCAAATCCAGCATTAATCAAATTTTAATAATTTTTTATTTTATAATTTTATTGTATGTCTGATTTATGTAACAATTAACTGTGTATGTGTACCAAACAATTTGTATTGCATTTCTTGCTCCTATGATTAACGCATGCCGTGGCAGCCTTTAATTAAGGCTACACTATAATAAGTATGAAATTATGAATAGCTTAACATGTATTTTTAGTGTATGCTTTGTTGGTTGTCCTAAATAAATAAATAGATAACAGTCACTCAGATCAAAGTTCAGGTAAAGCCGCGCTAGCCTAGGTGGATACCTAGGCTAGCGCGGCTTTCAACATTCACGGTCACATGCCGGTCGGGGCTGCGGGTTGTTCGCAAGAGATACCGCGGCCTCGGCATGAAGGGCTAAGAAGGAACATGGGTGGTTTTTAGTCAGTAGAAGTCTGACACTCCTTTTTGCTCTGCCCAAGAGCGGGAGGGGTTATTTGATGATTTCCCACCCCCCAAAAAAAAAAAAAAGATGTCTTCGAATTTTTGGTTCTATGACAAGCCGATTTCCTCACGATGTTTTCCTTCAACGTTTTGGTGAGGTCTTCACGATTAAGAAGTTATCTCCATCTTTTTCGAGATAACAGATTTCTTACATTAATTTCAGAAATAAAGTTAGTTTACTTCGAGTAATAAATCTTGATAATCTCATCTTATGCTTGTTTGTTTTCCGTATTTACAGCATAATTAACTTAGCGAAATGGATGGAATTAGTTAGTAATTTGAATAGCAAATTGAGCGAGCATTGTAATCTTTTGTTATCTATATATGTAGGTATAATTCCACTGTACGTGTGTATGTCATAGAACTCCTCCTAAACGGCTGAACCGATTTGGATGAAACTTTCTGGGGATATTTCAATGAAAGAAAGAAAAGAAAAAAAAAAGTATTTATTGGTCTCACACAGGACAAGACATAAATAATAAAAAAATTACAAAAAAGAAACATGAGGAACACTTAAAAAATAAAACAGTATTAAAAATAAGTCCCGTACGAGGCCAAAAGGCCACTATCGCAGCATGGTGCTGCAACATTTTTGACAATTAATGTCACAGCTCTGGTATCTTGCAATGGGTTCTTGGATGGTTTGAAAATACAATTGGACCCGGTAGGTGGCGTTGCTGTCCGGTTAGGACGACGTCTGCCAGATCCGCTAGTTTTATAAAATAACTAGCTGTGCCCTACCTACATGCTTTGCATTACACCTTTTTCTGCCTACCTTACCCTTGGGTGGGGCTAGCAGGATAAAAAGTACTTTACGACCTATTTTCATACCTACTGAATATACACACAAAATTTCATGACAATCGGTCAAGCCGTTTCCGAGGAGTATGGCAACTAACTCTGTGACACAATTTTTAGATATGTAAATAGTTTGAAGTTAGATAAAAACATTTAGTTCAAGTTACATGGACTCATAACAATGGCAACAAAAATTTTTTTGGTTTGTTCAAGGCAAATAAATACTTTCTTTCTTTACTTTTTTTCTATAAAGTTACAATCAACATAATGGTAGGTAATAGGGATGTTTACTGACTAAAAAGAATATGATTCTAATTAGTCCGTCTGTTAGATTATCGAAAAATATTAGATACGTATTTTTTGTTTTAGCAAATCAACAAAAATTGACGAAGATAAAACGCGTCAAAGATTTGAGTGGAGGGTTGTGACGTCACTCACCGGTAAAAAATGTCATACTAATGTCTTAGAATATGACGTCACACGAGTTTTCAAAGCACTGTATCGTCTTCATTGTTTGTTAACATGAAAAAAAAATACGTGCCTAATATTTTTTGAAAATCTATCTGACGGACTAATTAGATTTTTTTGGTTAACCACCCTAGTTAAGTAAAATTCTCAAACACTGATCTTTCTGTCTTCATAATATTATTATCTTTCTAGGATCGACTTTCATGTTATAATTTCCTTACTTACACTTAGCTATGATTAATTACTTTATGACGTCACAGGGTTGATAAGTAAACTCCGTGACAAATTACTTGAATTGTAAATACATGTTTTGTGTGTTTAGGCTCGTTAGTAAAACCATTAGTTTGATCTTGATCATGGTTTTACAATTCAGCCACAATAAACAGAAAATGGGTGTTTATCCTTTTGTGGGTTACAAACGTTACTTAATTTTATACTAGCGGACGTCACGCGGTTTCACCCGCGTAGTTCCCGTTCCCGTGGGAAAACAGGGATAAAAAGTAGCCTATGTCACCCGCGGATAGTGTAGCTTCCCAACGGAAAAAGAATTTTTGAAATCGGTCCAGTAGTTTCGGAGCCTATTCGTTACAAACAAACAAACGAATCTTTCCTCTTTATAATATTAGTGTAAATAAATATGAACGAATCCAGCTTATCGCCCTTTTCTCGACTTTATCCCAATTTTTCTAGGGTCAGGCTAAATTTTCTTTCTTATAATTGGTAATTGGATTTCAGTCTTGCCCAATACCGCTGTATACTTGTATTTTACATAGAACGACTGGCTATCTGACCTCCACAACCCAGTTTGTATTGGGTAATATGATACCCCTTGGTAAGACTGTGGATTTTTGGATTTTTTTGAAAAAAAAAACACTTTTAGTTGATCGTTGTCATAAAAAAATGTGTCCAAGCACAGAGTCTGTACTTCATTAATGTAAATTACATACAACAAACTGTGTCCTATTCATGGACAATTTAACACTAAATTATCCTGAACTAGCTGATGCCCGCGGCTTCGCCCACGTGGATGTCGGTCGAATTATATACTAAAACCTTCCTCTTGAATCACTCTATCTATTAAAAAAACCGCTTCAAAATCCGTTGCGCAGTTTTAAAGATTTAAGCATACATAGGGACGAACAGACAGCGACAGCGACTTTGTTTTATACTATGTAGTGATGATACACCAAATAGGTGTCATTTCCACGAATATTAATCACGACTGCATAGATTCTCACCTCTGGCTTCAAATGCCACTAAGTCAATGAGAAAACTCGCTAAAGAGCGATTAACCTGAAAGCGGGATTGGCACAGTTAAGCCTTTTGCTTTGCACCTCGTAAAGCTTCTCAAATGCACAGGAATTTATACTCTAGTTCTATCTGAATAGAATATTATTTTCTGAATAAACTTGCGCTAGTCTGGTTCTATAAGTTTGCAGATAAATTTATCTCTCTCTTGAATAGATAATCCATTTCTGCCATAACGAAGATGAAATTTCGCCACTAGCTTGTTAACTTCCATCACTATTTCATTCGATTAAAGACTGAAATTGATTGATTTTTTGTTAGAGGAAATCTCCGTAAACATTATAATAATTTCCATAGTTCATTACAATGACAAAGTTTTCCCACATACTTGTGGGAAAACTTTATTACTGCAGTTCAGGTGGACATCACACCCGAGCCGCGGACACCGATCACTACCAAGTACCAGATGCTGCAGTATATTCGTTTGTTTATGTCTTTAAAGAAAGTCAAATGCATCAACCGTTCTATAATCCCAAGCACTTAACTACAGTCAACATACTCTGTCTTATCACAGGAAATCTTCTTTCAATCCCACTGTTTTGGCACGAGCCTGCTCTTTGTGAAATGGAGTAGGTCGTAATCTACAACGCGGGTTAAGTACATTTGGTAGATATCAATCGTGTCTTCTATTTTTTCATGCTCAAACTACAACACGTTTTCTCAAGATAATTTTTGCAGCATAATAACAATATGCTCTACCACAAAGCCTTCATTCACGCACGTTATTACGCACAAACATCTCTCCCATATTGCTAGTACCCTGGACCTACCAGGGTACTTATCGAGGGTGACGTCAGGAAACCATAATTATAGTAATCACGTGTCTCCATGTTCGTGTACGTGTTAAAACCAGTCATCAATTTCATGAAAAAGTCAGGCTATCCTGGCGGTTTTTTTTTTTAAGACAGTTAAAATATAATTCCTACTAAAATTCCAATAACATTTCACTACCAGCCTAAAAATACCCACTTTTTGGCCCAGGCCTACTTTCAGCAGCCCGTCGGGGCTGCGGGTTGTTCGCAAGAGATACCGCGGCCTCGACATGAGGGGCCAAGAAGGAACATGAGTGGTTTTTAGTCAGTAGAAGTGTGACACTCCCTTCCGCTCTGCCCAAGAGCGGGAGTGGTTATTTGATAATTTCCACCCGCCAAAAAAAAAAAAAAGGCCTACTTTCAGCAAAAGGGGATAGGCCATAATCCACCACTTGGGTCCAGTGCATTTTTGTAGATATCATATGTCTTCGAATTTTTCCAGTTTCCTTACAATATTTTCCGCAGCAATTTACTCCAGCCAATATGCCACAGAAAAGCTTCATTCACGCCAGTTATTACGCACAAATATCTCTCCATATTGCTAGCACCCTGGTAGGTACTAACAAGTGTGACGTCAGAAAATATAATATGGCGGCGCCGGTCATGTTGACGCGATCATAATACGGAGAAGATGGCCATTACGAGGATCATGGAATTCATTATATTAACTTCATGAGAATCTTTGTGGTATATGAATGAATAGTTTTGTGTGTTGGGCTAGATATTATTAACACGATCTGAGTACCTACTTGATTTTGTTGCATCTGTTTGGTTTCTAACTTTGGTTACACTTAATTAGAAAGAAAGAAAGAAAAAGTATTTATTGGTCTCACACAGGACAAGAAATTAATAATAAAAAATTGACAAAAAAGAAAACAAGAGAAACACACAAACAACACACACACCTACACACACAACACAAAAAAACACAACACAGCAAAACACTTAACAAAAACAGAGAATTAAAAATAAGTCCCGTACGAGGCCAAAAGGCCACTATCTCAGCATGCATACAATTACTCAATAATAAATTATTTTCACAACTAATTTGCAGTGTAATATAAAAGGATATCGTAACATACCACCATGACTGTTATCCCCGAAAGGTTAGGCAGACCTACAAACCTAACAGCACCCACATTTCGCCAGTAATGTTTAAGTCCGATGTTATAAGGGGCGAGCCTGTTGCCATCAGCCGGGCACAAATTCAAACTCCGTGGCTGCTACTGAGAAATTCCTGATGAAAAAACCCAAAAACACTTTGCCCGACCCGGGAATCAAACCTAGGACCTTATGCTCAGCAGTCGCGCTTACGACCACTAGACTAACATAGCTGGACCAAAACATGACCGTGACGATAAAAGCAATAATTCAATAATACAAAATCTTTTCAGTGTATCGAACACGTTATATTAAAAGCATTCTACACCACTTTCACTACCTACCTATAAAATTATGAGTATACAGTACTCTAATTTGATTATAATTAAAAGTAATTAACATTTGTTTGGTTTCCTTCAACGCGGCACATTAGTTAATTAATTTTCTTTGTTCGTTACCAAACAATCTTGTGTAATGTTGTTGTTTGAAAGATTTTAATTTCTTGCAAATAGCTTTTGTATTTTGGAAATATGGGCATTATTTTGGATTGAAATGTGCTACACGAACTCTTAGAATTTATTGAGGGAACTGATTAGAATGATATGAAAGAGAACGAAGTAAATGAGAATGGAAGAAGAAGACGTGTTTTGCCCAGACCGAATAGATTGGGATCATCATCTGCCTAGCCTTTTCCCAACTATGTTAGGGTCGGCTTCCAGTCTAACCGGATGCAGCTGAATACCAGTATTTTATATAGAGCGACTGCCTATCTGACCTCCACAACCCATATTTTTTTTAGTCAGTAATCCTTAATACAAACTATGGTTGCCTTAACTATGGTTACTTTTGGTCTTGGGTTTTTAGCTTGGTGGTCTCAACTGCATAAGTACCGCCGATATAATAAAAGAGAAAATATAACCGTAAAAAAAACAAAACGTGATGATTTGGGTCCCATTTTCCACATCAAAGAAGAAAATTCCCAAAAATATTCCTGGCACGACCGTATTTTAGCAGAGGCCTTTGTTTTAACTTGAGTTATATAAGTACGTCCCTGTGCGATCATTTGTAAAAAACGTGCGAAGGACACAGTACTCATATTTAATTATACCCGGGTTTTAATTCACTTATTCACCCGGATATAAGTACCTTTGTGACCGGGGTCAGTCTCGGTACATGCTTGACTAATAAATGAGAACTTCTAATATTCTATATAAGTAATTAAAAAATGTTTTAGAGGTTTCCCTGCGGGGAGGTTCTGAAGTTGCATGTATATCCTGAGGGTTATGTAAATATTGAAAATTAATTGTGACTTGAATTGGGTTTGGGGTTAACTTAAAAGGTGACAATAATAATAAAAACATTTGAGGGCACACGGCGAATTGTAAATGCGCAGACGACTCGATGATGACGCACGTACCTATAGTCTTATACGCACTTCAAACGTGATTTGAACGCAACCTTGTAACCTAAGCACACGGGGCGATCGTGAAACGCGTGTCGTTGGCGCGTAGATATATGTGCAGATACAGCGATCCCAAACTAACCCTTTGTTAGCGCTTCAAACCAGTTTCGAACGCGCTTCACGCGCGTTTTTACTTTATGCGCTTTTGAATCTATAAAAGTGCAAACGCATCTACGACAACCCGCGTTCCTAAAACGCGCGTCGTCGGCGCGTTTAAAATACATAAGATAACATCACGCCTGTAATCCCCTAAGGGATAACCTAACCTAACCCTTAGCAGAGATGCATAAGCAGAGATATACCTACTAGTACACCCCCATTTCGTCATTTAGCTTTAAGTCTCATGTAATAATAATGGGCCAGCCTATTGTCATCAACCGGGCACAAAGCAGACTCCGTGGCGGCTACTGAAAATTCCCGATGTAAAAAATCTAATAACAGTTTGCCCGAAATTGGAATTGAACCCAGAACCTCGTACACAGCAGTCGCGCTTCCGACCACAATACTAACGGGGTAGTCAAAATATATGACTAGCTAAAAAAGCATTACATCGTGGCCGGTACAGACTGTAATAATTGTGGGATAAGCTAGACTAACTTAATAAAGGTTGGTTTTTGGTGGTTATGGGTAGATGATAAAAGTGGGTTGAGAGAAGCCTGTCATCGAGCAATGGGATGATACTTACTAGCAACATTAAATCATAAACAAAACGCTATTTTAAAGAACCTTTAAAAGCCCCATTAACCATCTGGGGCTCCCGACCTTAAAACATCAGAATTATAAAACGCGTACAAACAAAAAATATTCAAAACTCGATTCGCTAAAATAAATAAAAGTAAATCATTTAACAAATCCTTGTTCGCTGAAGCATCTGTCCTGACATTCCTCTGTGTAAACGTGGCACACATTTGTCGGTAACTTGGTACACTGTCCGCATAAATAATGAAGTGGCAACACTGGTAACCCTACTGACATCGGTCGCAAACATTATGAGATTTGAAAAGTCTACAACTCTAGACCACAAATTGTACATTTACAGAAAAGCGCGGACTACTTTTTAATTCTTCTTTTTTAACTAGTATTTTTCGATAAACATTAAAATTCGTTTTTTTGTCATCTCCGAGAAAATTCTCGTAACATAAATGACACTACGAGAGGCAACCTTGTTGATAATTTTCCACCTCTTTTAACAGCCTTGAGCTTAGTTGCTCTAGTTGAAAGACCTCTTTGCTTACATATTTGCACAGAGTACTTATCTGCCAGAGGCACCTAAGCTGTGCTTGTGACATTTTTGCGGTACACCTGAGTGCCCCGGTAATATCTTGTTTTTTTTTTACTAAAATGGAAAAAATTATAATCATAAGACTTTTATGGGTAAAAACTAGTAAGTCTATAATGTTCCCATAGATGGGACCAAAGTCTTGTCTCTATAATAGGGAGAACATTGGGTTCGTTATAAAATTAATTAAATTTAGTTTTCGAATGTCCTCGACCAAGAAAACTCGGTCGGTCTAAAAAACGCACTGTTCAATGCATCCATCAGCACTATGTTTTGAGGGCGTTACATTGATTCCTACCTTCGTAAAACGTCGAACACAAGATAAAGAAAAAAATACTTACACATGTACAGAGAACCTCCTTCTTTTTGAAAATCGGTTAAAAATATCTCGTATCGTCGCCGTAGTTTACATACTCGTAGGTAGGTAGGTAGTACGATGACAACTGACGACCTGAACCTGATGACCTATACCTGACGAACCCTGATTTGAAGACTGCCTTTTTGGTGTAGTGGTCGCAAGTGCTACTGCTGAGCGTGTGGTCCTGGGTTTGTTTCCAGGCCGGGCAGTGTTATAGAGTTCTTCCATCAGGATTTTTTCAGTAGCAGCTGTGAAGTCTGGATTTGTGTCCAGTTGATGGCAATAGGACCGCCCCCTGTTACATGGAACTTAAAAATAACTGGTGAAACTAAAACTGAAAAAACTGGCCCTTCGGGTATTGCCGGCGAGATGTTCTGTTATGATGTGCGGTCAGCAATAGAAGTAGCTTAACACTACTCAACGTTTCAAATCAGGTTTCTTAGTAAAAACTTGTTAGATATTACTCGATAATAACAAGTTATTGAATAGTAATACATAAAATAATCAAAACCAAAAGTCATTTATTCAAACTAGGCTGATAATCAGCACTTTTCGAACGTCACAATTTACTTTACTTTACTTATTTACAAGTGACAGTCCCCCAAAACGCCCACCCTTCGACACTTCCTAGTGTTTTTGCTGGTAAGAAGAAGTGGCGGAACAAACTCCCCAGACAGATGTGTTCTGACTAATCTAATAATCTTCTGAAACATTAAAAATAATAGCTGGAATCCGGTACATCTAATAATTAAAATTCTAAAATGTTCAGCTACTTCTGTTGCTGGCCGTACAGCAAAAATAAACATAATACCATTTTCATACAACGTTTACTCTTACAAAAAACTTCAAGTCTATCAAATAGGTAGATGTGTGTTGTTCTGAAAAATTGTAAGATATTTAGCATGTGTCGCGGTAACCTCAGTAAGTACACCAGGGTAGGTAAAGTCGCTATTTACATGGTAACAGGGTGTTTATTCGGGGAGGCACGGAGCGAGCGACGCTCGGAGAGTACTCTGAGAGGTTGTGGTGCAAGGGAAAGGCGGTCTTTCATAATTATCTGAAATTAAATTATAACCTACAAATATGAGTTATGCGAGTTTGACTTCAAAATAATTTCGATAAAATTAATTAGAATTACTTTTATTAAAACTCTTAAATTATAGAGGCCGTCGTTTTGCATCCTCGTCAAATTCAATATACTAATGATTCTCGATCCAAATCAATAAAAAAATTGGTAGTAATTTTTTTTCTTGTAAATGAAAATCGGCAAGTGTGAACCATAATTATGTGTTAAAACGCGGCACGTTTCTGTCACGTCACACACGAACAAACACTAACCACCATCACTATATATTATAAAACAAAGTCCGCCGCCGCGTTTGTCTATTCGCGATAAAGTCAAAAACTACTGCACCGATTTTCATGCTGTTTTCACCAATCGACAGAGTGGTTCTCGAGGAAGGTTTTAGTATACAATTTGACCGACATTCACGCGGTCGAAGCCGCGGGCATCAGCTAGTATAATTTAACTCTACTTCCCCGCTCAGTTCACCCCTTGCACCACCCACCAAGGGTAGATACAAGGGGGTCGCGACCGGCGCCACAGCGTCGCGTCGCCGCAAAAAACACGGCCATCCAACCGAGCAAGATCTGAAACGCAATGAAAATAACTGTTATGTTGGTATAGGCCATGTTTCGATTATGTTCTCGAAACCTCACTTCCTTTTTGTTCAGTTTACACTCTGTTTCTGGTTCTTGTTTTAAAATTGGTTGATTTGCTTTGTTTATAATTGTGGGTATGTTTGTGTTCTGATTTAGTGATTTCAATTGTTTTATAGGTTAGATTTTAACAACAACTTTCGCAAAGTATAAAAAATACCAAAAAACCTATCTCCGAGAGACAAAAAGTACACAAAAAACTTTGGCATGAAATTGTAACATCAGCTTACCTTGTAACGTAATTTTTGGTTTGTGAAATTACTTTGTTAATTGCCATTAGATTACCTAAGCTATTTGTTTTGCCTACAGGCGGGACATAATTATTATAGACCTATATTTATTTATCCAATCCGCACTGGGCCCGCGTGTTGGATTATAGCCTATCCCTCTCCTAGATAGGAGGCCTGAGTCCCTGCAGTGGAAACATTATAGATGATGATGATGATATTTATTTATACAATTTGTATTATTTTTTACTATAATAATATGCACACAAGATGAATTTGAAAGTTCAATAAGATGGTGAATAGCAATACCTTACAACGAGTCGTCCTTAAAAGATCTTTTGGGTTTTCAAAAGGATCATAATTAAAATTGAAAGCATTAACTCTAAGCTATGAAAATTGTGCAGTTTTTAAACCACTACATGGAATCAGTGGGACATTATTTTGTAGCTATTTTCTATTTTATTTTCTTATAATATCGTATAATATCTCAAAATTATTACTTACTGTTGTTCTATTTTTCAAATCAAACTAACAAATGCATTCTTTTGTTTCATGTACGTTCCGGTATAAACAGGTAAGTGAAAACCAAAACACATTAGTTACTAAGTAGAAACTCTAGTTTTCTTTCATACAGTGTGTACCCAGCATTACCTGACACCTCGAATAAAGAATTAGAGGGCAAGTGGTTTGAGAAGAGGGGTCAGGTAATACTGGGTACAACTGTACTTAAGTGTTACTACAACGGGTCCTTCTAGTCGGTAACTATAAAAGTGCACGTCATGCTTTCAACGTGTTTCCTACATGACACGTGTCTGTGGCCGCTAAGATAGTTTTAAGTACTATCTAGACATTTATTTGAAGAGCTTGAAAATGTCGTGAGTGAAGCTTAAGAGTAAATGTATCCTTTTTGGTTTGTATTTATAGTATGTATCAGATTGGGGTGGTCATATTTAGGTGTGACAGGTGGGGCAAAGTGCAATTTGGTTTTTCATCACGGGTTTCTCATTAGCAGCCAAGGAGCCTGGCTTTGTGCCCAGTGATGGCAATAGGCTCGCCCTCTGTTATATGTGACTGAAATATGTTATGTTATTTAAAAATCATCAGACTGAAAAAATCCCAACATGAAAATAATAAGTATGGTAATTCTTATGCACATAGAGGTTACAACTGCATTGTCACCTTGAAGCTACACTTCTACATTTTTAGGCTCTTCTTAATACCAATAAACATGTCGAATGTCTTTAGTAATTGTTTGGAAATGAACCTATTTTCGTCATACATTGCTTCTTTTGTAGACAAAATGTTAGTTCTAGTCCTTAGTATAGACAAGAGGAAGGTATGGTGATTTACAGTGTATTAGAATGAAGGTTCAAAGGTATTGTTTTTTTGTCGCTTACTTGGAGGCCATAGATATTAAAGATACCTAATTTTCTTGGAATTCTTACACTATATTCTTTATACAAAAACACTTTACACTAGAGAGAATAGCATTTTTTAACTCTTTATAAACCATAAGCTTAATATTTAAATTCAACATGTATTAAAACCAGTTTAGGGTTACTTAGAAAAATAACATTAGTTTAATGGGCTATAAATCGCACTTATAAAACAAAAAGAATAACAGAATATTTTATTATTTCAGAGCGAGTGACGTTTAGACCAGAGAGTAAGTTAAAGGTTTTCAACAAAATTATTTGTGTTTAGAAAGCCTTCGGCTTATCTGGATTAAGAAAGTTCGTCAGCCCTTGCTTTTTCAAACCTCTTTTGTTTCAAACTCTTTGGTTACATTTTTTTTTTACTTTTACGTTATTCGATTTTCGAATTGATTTTTCGAACTCGTTGGTCACGCTTTTTTTTTATTTTATGTTATTCGATTTTCAAATCGATTATTTTGTTTTTCCATGAAATGCAAGATGGCGAATTTTCTGCAAAGATCTAGATGAAGCCAAAGCTTACAATCGCTAGAATAGCAGCACTAATGCTTCCATTTGTTGCCTTCGTAGACGAAGATAGTATTGTGGTAATAACAGTAAAATTTCGTTATTGTATTGTATTTTAACCTGTGTTTAGAAAGTCTAATAAAGTAGGAAATGTATCCAGTATTTAGTAACTGAAAAACGAAGCTTCCGTATGTGTTGACGCTTTTCACTGAAAATTCAACAAAACGTGTTATTCAGTGCTTTCTGCGAAGCACTGCGTAAATATACTCTGCTAACATATATATTTAGAGGTGAAAAATGGAAAGTACCATACAAATTGTTATTTTCTTGGTAAAATAACCAAGCGCAGAATATAACGACGTAGGATTTTTGCGGAATGATTAGAATCGAAAATATGAACAGTTTGATAAAATATGAAATTTTTCATGAATTCCGATAATATTTCCGTATCAATTTATATGATTAAAAGGGATATAATGTAAATGTAACCCTCTCTGACTGAACCTACACAAAATTGAACTTTTTAAGTGTTCAATTTTGTGTAGGTTTAAATATAACCGAAAATAAAAACATTTTCAATAAAGGATTCCGTAAATCTACAAATACAATTGAAAATTTAATTTGGTTTTTCCATTTTCTAACAGAAAATGTGTCAAAAAGTTTACTGTCAACTGAATTTGTGTATGTACTTAATTTAAACAAGTACCCTACCTAGGCATCATTTATCTTACATTACAAAACTGAAAATGTTTTACAAAAAACTAAAAAGAAACTGTTACCATTCACGGATCCAATAAACCAGTATCTCTATTTGCAAACACCAAATTACAAAATAAACCGTACGTAATCACAGTATAAAAAACACCATAATACATAAATATTTCTGTAAACGACAATATATTTTGTTTTTTACCAACTGAAACTGTTTTACAAAATACCGTTCCAAAACTACCTTAAACGGATGCATTACAAATGTGTATTAGCACAACAAAGTTCTAGGACAATTTTTTTTGTAACCGTTGCAATATTGGAAACAGTTTCACACAGCCAACAGTCACCGTCACTTATTGCAACTTGTTTCCGCTTGTTCAGAATTTCATTTCCATCTTTTAATGGATGTTCTATAAAACAGAAGTAGCTGGTATTGCGTCACTATAGTTTTTAATAGGTGCTATCTGTAGACAAATCCGAAAATGTAGCGAAGGATTTTCGATGTCCTTTTTAGGATTCCGTAGCCGAATGGCAAGAAACGGAACCCTTATAGATTCGTCATGTCTGTGTCTGTCCGTCCGTCAGCCACCTTTACTCGGAAAATATTAAGACTACACAGTTGAAACTTGGTAGGTAGATGTATTCTGCGAACCGCAAAAAAAAAAGGTTAGGGGTCTCCCCATACATGGAACTCAAGCTAAAAAAAAAACCTTCGTGTGGGGTGTCTATAGATAGGTCTATAAAAATGACATTGAGGTTTCTAAAACCATTTTTACTCTAAGTCAATCGTAAAGATAGGCACTTCCAAAGTGGTAAAATGAGTGTGACTTTGTGTCTAACTTTTAAAACTTTTAACTCTTTAAACTAAGAGAGTGAAAAATCTAAAAAAATATATATCCTGTAGATTGCAATGAAAATTTTCAACAAAAATGGGCCTTTATTAATGGACAATAAAAAACTACGAAGGCAACACCTTAACGAGTGTGTCGCAAATTAGTTCCGAAGCTTTAGTTAACGGGGTCAGAGCAACTAGTGCCCATTTTCACAATAAACTAGGTGTCACCGAAATTAATACTGTAGCTGGGTTTGCAGAGATCTGATAGCAGTCGCTCCATGTAAAATATTGGTATTCAGCTGGATTCGGTTAGACTGGAAGCTAACCACAACATAGTAAGTTGGGGAAAGATTGGGCAGGAAATGATGATATTAACTAATTTCAAAACTTCTTTTTAAGCGTGTCAATGACAATTCAAATTGATTCAAGTTCAGTTTGATACTTTCAAGAACTGACTGTTTCTATTGTGCAATAATACTTATGCATTAATTTAGATGCTATTTAGTTTAGTGAAAACGGACATCGAAGCCACTAACAGTTATAAGTGCCGACAAAAGTAGGTCAACGCTTGTTTAGGTAACTATACGATAATATGTCAAAATATACACATAGTATCTATGTAAGAGGAACTCCTGATTCCTATTTAGGTCAACTTCTTTGAAAGCAATTTTATTATGTTTGTTTATCTTAGTTTAGTTGGAGTAGTTTGCTAGAAGTTTTGTAGATGAAATAGGGAGATAGAAACTTAATTTATTTTAGAAAAGTTACTGAAATTTTCTCTCATGAACAAAAGTTTTCTAGTAATTGAATCATTAGAATGAAAAGATAATTTATAGAATCAGGCGTTACTTGGACGCTATTGAAATCCATGACAATGAAATAATATGGAAAATATTTTGGTTTCAATTTCAAACA
The DNA here is from genome assembly GCA_949774965.1 of Diarsia brunnea. Classification (NCBI taxonomy): domain Eukaryota; kingdom Metazoa; phylum Arthropoda; class Insecta; order Lepidoptera; family Noctuidae; genus Diarsia; species Diarsia brunnea. The sequence goes on along the minus strand of OX459015.1, from coordinate 5,761,267 downwards.
CAAAAACTAGTCCAGGCTAAAAAAGCACCAATGTCGGAAGCTATTGCAACGCACCGGATGTACGTTTTTGCACTTTTACTAAAATAAAACAAACATTTTGTAAAAAACATTTGAATGTTCAAAGAAAGGTTTTTTTTTATTTTTTTTCCCATTTAGTTGAAGCATTTAACACTTATTATTGTCGTGTGTTGAACATAATTATGAAAACACAAACATACAGCCGAACATAGAACCTCCTCTTTTATTTAAGTGGGTTAAATATTCGTTTAATATAAAAACTTTTTTATAATTTTATGAATTTATTCATATCTATGAATGATAATGTTGCCAACTGCACTTGTTGCAAACAACTTAACTAAAATGCCATAGGGTAATTGTAAATAAATCGACATCTTTACGTTGTGTGCGCTCCCTTCCCGACCCTCGCTCCAGCCAGCTCGCGTGGCTGAGCTTGTAGTCCAAAATCAGTCCGTAAATAATGATACCACTTAGACCCAACGTGTCTCCTTGCTGTCTTCCCCCAGCGACACCCTAAGCCGAGGCTCGTATCCACGGGGTGCCCTTAGCGAGTAGTCGGTTAGTTTGTGAGTTTGTTTGTCCTGGGAAGGCCTTACATTCAAGGTACTCACAGGAAAAGGACTGCGAGAAGCCATTCACAAAAAAGAAAGTTACGTGTGCTGGCTAGACGTGGTTATATAATACGAGATTCCCACAACGCAAACACACCCTTAAAAGTTCCGCTCGCGCAGACATGAGAACACAAATGTACGTGTCAACATGCTCGTGATGCCAGATGTCCCGAAGTTTTTCGTCTCATATAGACAAAACTTCCATCATTCACTTTGGATATATTACTCTTATATTACGTATTAATGAAACCCAAGAACACTGTAACTTGGCCCTTACAGTCTAATCGTAATACTTTATAATTATCAATGTACTCCCCCTACTTATAATATGCTTACCTACATAGAGCTCGTTTTAAACAAGATTTCAATTTAATCTCATTCTTTATTTTTTTGTACAATGTGGGGACGTTTTTTTATGTGACACCCCATGAAAGATAACCCTACTTTTGCTAGCCTGAAACCTGGCTGAACTAATTACTTCCCGTTACTAGTATTATAAGTAGTTGTCTTTCACCTCTTTTAATAAATAGATCCAGTATCTAAGGACTTCCATACTTTTAGTATCAATTCCACTAAGAGCAAGCAAGAATTACTTTTTACGGAAGAAGAAAGCAGTTATTTAAATGGATACAAGACCCAATTGAGAATAGCAAATGACGCCAATTCGAAATTATATAGTTAACTATATATATTAGGTATTTAAAAATTCGTCTGACAATTTGTCTTACCAAACGGTATCGTATTACTTAGTACTTACTGGATTGTAGTGGTCAGGTAGGCAGTGGATGTCGAGCCATGTAAAATAATATTGTTCAGCTGCATCCGGTAAGACTGGAAGCCGTCCCAAACATAGTTGGAAAAAAGGGTTAGTCAGATGATGAATATTTTTATATTTACGAGTATAAATAATGGGACGTCACATATTTCTGAGAACAAACAGCTGCAGAAATATTTCCACTTCTTGATTGTCAGTTTACGTGATAGGTAATAGTTAGAGTTAGCAAGAGTTCATTACCCCATAAAACATTTCACACTAGGTAAACAAAATCGAAACTGCTGATTGGCAAACCGAGAACTTGAGACTTATTTCCACAAAACATTTCATATTGGCAACTGTAAGAGATATTTTCACAAGTTTTCTACACAAGGCGCACCCTGTTATCGCTGTAACACTTTTGCAACATGATTTTTCCCCAGACGGGAAAAGTTTTTCTTGCGAGCTGTCGAGATTGGCATCTCTCGAAAAAACAGTTTTTGCTGATACTTTTATGTTCTTGGAAGTGTTTATTCATCGATATTAGGATTTATTGTACATGTGGGGGAGAACCGCAGATAAAGATATACTTAGATATCGCAAAATTGACTCCGGCTAAGCATTTAATGCTTCACGTGGCTTTTATCGCATAAGCTAATTTGTTTGAAACAACAACGTTACAACTTAGAAACTTAAGCGTAGACATTTAAAGAACTAAAACGTTGTCAATTTTATTTTTATTTCATACAAAAATTGCACATTAGATTTTCATTCTTGCATTGCATAATTATTATCATTATTTGTGGAGAGAACACAGCTTACTAGGAGAATAACACAAATCCGAAACCCTTTTCAGAAGAGGATGAAGAACTTTCCATCCTGCGTAGGGTTTTTTAGGAATGGGGAACCTCCCAAAGGCGAGTGTAGTGTCTGGGTTATTGTATACAATAACCCAGACACTTGACATTAGGTTATAACCTAATGTCGCGGGTAACTCTGCTGACAAGATGTACTCGAAAGATTGACATCATGTCAGGTAGGATGCGTAATTCGAATTCACATACAAACTTGCCTTGCGTTGTAGCAAAGGTTAGTTAGAAATATATTTAAAAAAAATAGAACCAAAAAACCAAAAATTCGAAGACATGTGCTCTACCAACCCGCACTGGGCCCGCGTGATAGATTACAGCCCATCGTAAAATTAGATCAGCAGCTGGCTGCCTTTTCCCAACTAAGTTGGGGTCGGCTTCCAGTCTAACCGGATGCAGCTGAATACCAGTAATTTACATGGAGACACTGCTTATCTGACATCCAACGAATTACAGCCGAAACCAACCGATTAACGTGCTCTCTGAGACACGAAGGAAACTGGTCACCAATCTACGGATAAACCCAGGCAAGCACGGCTTAACGTGATGGTCCTCCAATGTGTAGAAATAGCCTTAATAGCAGTAAATTCAACCTTTAAAACAATAGAGTTAATTAATAGTATTAGAGGCAAAGCTTTGCTTATTGTGAAAGTCTGTTTTAGTTTGGTTTAAATTAATTCTAACAAAGAAATGCTTAATAGATCGCTCTTAACTAGATATAATTAACAGCTTCTAGATTTTAGTCAAGTTTTTATAAATAATTGTCTTTATTTCTGTTTTATTGTGTACTTACAAAGTGTTTTCTTTGTCTATCCATAGGGAGGGATGATTAAAATAAAAGATAACTCTTCTTCTTTTCTTTTAAAAAAAACGTTGCCCCACACTAGGAATTTCTCCTGTATCGTGGGTGCGTTTACAAACATTTAAACTCACATACACAAACACACCCAGACCCGAAACAAAATAATAATAAATGAATTAATAAAATAAATAATTAATTTATGATAGAAAGTAGAATGCACTTTAAGTGAATCATCATGTTTTTATTCGTACTGAGTTTCATGCGATTGAAGTTTTTGAACTTCGGATAAGAGTTTATGATAATTTATTTTTAGTTTTTATTTCCCTTAGAGATAACTCTTAAGGGGGTATGGTACTGATACCGCGGCCTCGACATGAAGGGCGAAGAAGGAACATGGGTGGTTTTTAGTCAGTAGAAGTCTGACACTCCCTTTCGCTCTGCCCAAGAGCGGGAGGGGTTATTTGATAATTTCCCACCCCCAAAAAAAAAAAAAAAAATAGGTGGTATGGTACTTACTCATTATATCGTAACAAAAAATCAGCTATTCCAGTCCTAAAGGGGATAGAACCGATGTGGCGGGCGTATCAACATGCCCGCCATTTTGATTTTTTTCGAAATCGCGGCCCACGATGAATTTGGTATGTATGGCTAGAGGACATAATTATAGACGAACAAAAAATGTCCAGTAACACGGTACGCCAAAGTGTCACGTTACCGAGTTATTTGAAGGTAAAGATCGACAAATAAGTACAACGACAATCATTAAATTTTTAATGACTTATTACTTGTATAGGCGGTGGGTCGATATGCCAGCTTCCATACAAAAAAGTTTAATCCCCCTTTTTTTTTTATAATTTTTTTTTTTTTGGGGGGTGGGAAATCATCAAATAACCCCTCCCACTCTTGGGCAGAGCGAAAGGGAGTGTCAGACTTCTACTGACTAAAAACCACCCATGTTCCTTCTTCGCCCTTCATGTCGAGGCCGCGGTATCCCTTGCGAACAACCCGCTGCCTCGACAGAAGTTCAATCCGTTTTTGTTGATTTATGCTGTCACACACGAGACAGCTCGATTTCAAGATGGTCACCATAACCCAATTTATTTTAGGTCGGGCAATATGTCTACTTCTTCCATACTTCTCTATTACTCGTCATCTCAGCAGTCCCCTCTTCTGTAGCCATTTATTATCATCCTTTGCATAGTCCATTTATTGTTTCTTTGTAAAAGTTGTTTAAAATAATACACCACAGTTAACCATTTTTTTTTTTTGGGTCGGGTGGGGATTCATCAAATAACCCCGCTCGCTCTGGGAAAGGGAGTGTCAGACTTCTACTGACTAAAAACCACCCATGTTCCTTTATAGCCCTTTGTGTCGAGGCCGCGGTATCTCTTTCGAACAACTCGCAGCCCCGACGGACAACCTGCAGCCCCGACGGACCACAATGACCCCTTGAAAGTTTTAAGGATCTAGTAGACACACATTTTCAGTCACAAATATTAAATTTATATTTTGTTTTGTTGCATATTTTATGCACTAACCGCTTTTTAAGCCACACCACACGCAGCGACCTTTTAAATGTACTTCTGAATAATTTATCAACGCTCTTAATTCTACATTGGGCATAAATAATAAATTATTTTTTTACAGTATCGGATTTAAAATTTATTTTGATTTGTACTTTATTTACTTTGCGGTTTTATCACATCGAAATTAATTTGGAAGGTTACTTAATGAATATTCAATTTAGGCGTAGGGGTACTTAGTTTGATGTACAGAATGCTTGGTTGACGACTGTGTGATGGGTTGATTTACACCCTGTATATACCTATAAATTAATTACATGATGAAAGAGATTCGTTTACACAATTTTACAATTTACGTTTCATTCACAAATATTTAACTATATATTGAAAACATTTATTCCACTTGAAGTTGAATACATTTATTCAACTTCATTTATTTTATGTCTATACTAGTGTAGAGTTGATTATAGAATTATCATCTTCCTGCTCTTATCCCGTGTTATTTGGGACAGCCCAACATGTTTTTTTCTACCATCCTCCCGTGTCAATCGCCACGCTATCATTTACTCCTCATCATCATTTTTTCCTTCATGATATGAAGGAACCTCACACACTCCATCCACCTTTTCTTCGGTCTTCCTCTCCTTACTCCATCCATCAACATTTATATTCATCACTCTTTCAACTTTTCTGTAACTGGCGCAACTTTTAAACTTCCTCTATTATACTGTAGAGCTGATTATAGAATGACCAGTAATATTAAAGTTTGCGCCCTTCAAGTTAGAGAATCAAATGTCATATTCAAATTACGCTGAAAATCAGCACGTTTTGAATATCAAAATTACATAGACAGTCGCCGAAAATGGTCGGCTCTTCGGAACAAGTTGTAACGCATATTGAACTGAACCCGTGTACCGCTACTTTGAAGCGTTTTGTTTCAGAAACACATGTTTTGTTTACATGTGTACAAACTAAATAGCAAACACATTGTAGTCCCAAAACTAGGTTCTGTCAAGAAACATTTAGGAGTAGATCTGGCTACGGTCCAAATTCCTGCTGTCATGATGGCAACATCGCTCGCTAGAACTCTCAATGGAACCTTTGCTCACGACGACGCCATTGTTGATTTCCGATTGGCTGACAGGATTTATGTCACCCCAATAGTTTCATCTAGCGTCTTGTTTTTCTTCGATTTATGTCGGAGTTATGTGCGTTTTACCAACAGTTATTGTGTTTAGATTGTTATCAAATCCCTTGTAAAATTACTTGTTAAATTAAATTGGTATAAGTTATCATATATCATGTTTATTCCTCCGCGATTAGTTTCGTTGCGGGATCCAAGACAGTTACCTTGTTTCCCTGAGATTTTGTCGAGCTTCATTGTCTCGGCGCTTTTCTGGTGGCCGCCACTTTTAATTCTGACTTCCAGGAGTTTGGTTTTGTTCGGTTTTGGTTTGGAAATAATGTGACGGGCTTATCCCAATAAGAATATAAAGCTATCGAGTATAAGACTGTATTAGTAGCTTTTTAACTCAATAATGTGTGTTCATGTGCATCAACATCTGTTGCAGCATAAGACAGATGTGTATACAGTTACACATTCAATAAAATAATTCTGTACTGCGTGTACCAAATCAATATCTGCTAGAACACTAAAAAGGCGTGTATATAGATTTTGACACATTCAATAAAATAACACCGTACTGCGTGTACCTACCTACTGCAAATAAAACCACAGCGTTATTTCGATACGAGGCGCAGAAAACAAAAATAAAACTGACTCGTGTTTTGGAATTCACGAAACTCAGGTTTCACAAGCTTTTTATCAAATATAAAGTTTCACCCAGTAAGTCACTTTGTTTTTTTTATAATTCGATACCTCAACAAAGGCGATATAAATTGAAAACTTGATTGTTTTATTTAAATAAATGAACAAATTCCGCAATGAGTAATTCAAATTAAAGTTGAAATATACAATCGGAGCTGTTTTAAAATAATATTTAGTTCAATTTGAATATTCTAAATGTTCTTTGTAATGAAGTCTGTTATGTCTGTAAATAACGGGTGATGAGTGTACGCTTTTCATGTTTTATTTTAATATCCGTGAAATTAGTTAAAGTTCCAACTTATCTATGTAATGATTCAATAATGGTACGAGTATATTAACTAAGATCTTGTATCTACGAGAACACTGCGCCGACAAACTGTCCTGCAGTTTGACAGAAGATTTGTGTAATACCCACTCATGTAACTTGTGTAAATGTGTAAGAACCTATATAAAAATAAATGGCAAAAAGTGATCAATCAAACAAAGCCATTTTCATGGATAAAACAAATGTCCAAAAAATACATCCTTTGCTTTAAAAACGTGCGTAGGTATGCGTTGTCTATCTTATGTAAGTTACTTTGTTTTTGTAAGGTGGGAAACAATCAAATGACTCCTTTCGAAGCGGTAGGGACTGTCGGACTTCTACTGACTAAAAACCACCAATGTTCCTTTTTCGCCTTTTGTCTCGAGGCCGCCGTATCTCTTTCGAACAACCCGCAGCCCGACGGGTAAGTAAGTTGCCTAAAAATAGTTCTCAAATCGCTTTTAAAATTGTACTTAAAGTAAAAAGCAAACAAAACAACGTTCCAGTTTTGCAGAAAAATCTAGAAAAGATCGCTATCAATCCACGTTTTGGTTTGCAAATGTCTCCAAGCCTATTTCCTTGCATCCCAGGAGAGGCATCTGTTTGGTCTGGATAAAACGTTCTCTCGTTCCACAACCAGGCGATTCGGTTTTATCGCTGTCTTTATTTAATGTTGCCTTGTTACCACATCAAAAGGAAACATTATATTTATATCTACGAGAAAGAATTATTTATTGGAACTCTCACTGTACAATCATTATTACATGACAACTTAAAAATAAAACACAATATAAAAATAAAATACACAATAGAAAAAAAAAACCGGCCAAGTGCATGTTGGACCCCGCACAATGTAGGGTTCCGTATTTGCCCATCAAAATATGTGAACTTACTAAACTGATTAACAACCCTGCCTACCTGCCTCCGAACGATGATTTTTATTTTAAAAGTAAAATAAACTAAGATTTGCAGTTTTGAGACCCGCGCTTCCATACATATGTATAGGAAAATATTTCATACAAGTGCATTTTATAAGTTGGTGGACTTTTACTCGTGAACTTGTGAAGCCTGCATAACTTAGTTGTAAGTGTAACTTTTATTTTCGTTTTAAATGCTACTACCACGAATTTTTTTACGCCCAAACACTATCCTAAACGTATAGGTGGTTTAGGTTGCCACACTTGCGTCTGACAAAAAATTGCTTTTTTAAGCTTAATATTTCCCTCCGGCCGTGATCATAACTGGGTTTCCTAACCAGTTGCGAACTAAATTTATTCCTTGATTAATATTTCACAAACGAAAAACAGTTTGAGACAACTCGCAATATTTTTTAAAGACCTATTCAACGACATCCCACACAATGGACTTCGCGAGAAAAAAAAAACATATCCACTATAATGTGTACTGGAAATACCCTAAAAAAATATTTTTCAATATTTTACTTTAGCACTTTGTCGGCGTAACTCATTTATAATTATATTAATGCCAAATTACAGCTTTCTAGTACTAAGAGTCTTTGAGATATAGTGCGGACGGACGGACAGACAGACGGACATGGCGAAACTATAAGGGTTCCATATTGTCTACGGAGCCCTAAAAACACTCCCTTGAACATGGCCAAAAGGCTCTTATCTCATCCTGGTGCTGCGACGGCGATGTTTGAAATAAAATGTTATAACGCTTACTCACATTATCAGTTTTTAATAAAAATATCAGTGACAACATGTAGTCTATCCTGTTTGCCGCTGCAATATCCCCAGTGGCTGTCAAACCGTCGGACTTTTCACGTCCCCGCCATCATGCCGCCATCTTGGATGCCATTTTCTCTCGCCGATGTGCAGCGACATCTCTCCCAGCGGACACAAGTTGAGAGTTCCATTTTCAAAGTTTGAAATCGCTTATGTGGAACGTTTGATGCGAATTCAATTTTCTTATATTCGAATCGCGGTGCAGTTTTGAGCTGTTCTATTTTCCTTTTGTGCAGTTCAATGATACGAAATATTTTTATCTTAGAAATAATATAGAAATACCCCTAATCACGTATTTCTTGTTAAATGACATTGACCCATAACAGGCATGATTTGACTCGCAAAACATACATCAGAATATCGTAGTAATATATTTATTATAATTTCAAGATTCCGGATACATTTAAATGTAATATTTCGTTTATTTACTGAAAAATTGGTTACTTTTTTGGCGTAGGTAATATGTATATCAGACGCATCCGATCAGTAGGCCTAAAGATAATTGTCTCCTTTCTGTAATAGATTTTCATTATTATCGTTAAAGCATTAGATTCAAGGTTGTTTGGAAAAAAATACAGTTACAATTCAAGTCAAATAACTTTGCCCCTCTGAAGTTAGCCATTTGCAAAGATCGCGCAAGTGCAGTCACGTAGAAAATTATTTGAACAAAATAAATACATATTTTTAAAAGAAAACATAGTTTTATAATGCCCGCCCCCATGACTCGCGCATGCGCAGTTGCAATTTTGTTCGTAATTTTGAGCCACTTGTAGCCAACTTCAGAGGGGCACAATTATTTGACGCGAACAGTAGTAATGTAGCTTGATGTGTTGACGCCTGTAGGCTGGCTTACTCATCAATTCTCGTTTACGAAAATCCCGAAACTTTTACCAATTTTCTGAGACATTGTCAATGGATATGTATCTAAGTAATATCGTGGCTCAGCTGTCTATATCGTTGGCGGCACGTCCACCACATCAAACAGGTCTTTCGATATCCAAGTTAATCAGTGCTGGTAATAGGACCTCAGTAATTGGACTATGTTGTATCTATGATCTTTGCGTCTGCTTAGGCTCCACAAAGGCTTGTTTGTGGTCTCAAATCCCTTTGTGTTTTCTAAGAGGTTTTTCGAGTGTAAGCAATTATTAGATAAGCTGAGAAAAGAATGGGCGCTGGTGTTTTTTTTTCTATCCTTTGTTGTAAGTAGGGAGTGTAGAAGAGCTCGTGGCTATATAATAAGAGCCACACGGGCCAATCTTAAAGGTTAAGCTGCACTTGCCAAGGTCGGTGTGCAGATGGGTGACCATCATTACATACCCAATTCCTCAGTAGCTCAGAAAGCGCGTCAAATTGTTGGTTTCGACTGTCATTTGTAGATTTTGAACAGTCGTTACAGGTAGTCAGTGGCAGTGCATGCAGGAAACACGGTATGTAATGGGTGGTCACCCATCCACGCACCAACCAAGGCAAGTATGGCTTAATCTGAAGATCAACCGAGCGGCTGTTATTAGCCACGACCTCCTGAATTCACAAAAAAGTAAAATCCTAAATTTCAGAGAAATTACAAAAAGATAAATAATTATTCCTTCTCCAATACCACATTTTTCGCATCAGCACTGTCTGTGTCTATAGTCCTCGATTCACCCCAAGGTCAATGATTCTTAGAATTTTACAAGAGCGTTGTAAGTGTCGACAATTGGATTAGTTGAAATAAACTTGAGGTTATGGCGGGTTTATTGTTTCAAGGGTTTACGGGTTTTGTCTCGCCGCCGCCGCCGTCTCGATCTCGACATCGAGGGTTGTTGTACAGACATTCTTGTTTCCGTGTAAATGAACTTTAAGGTTCATTGGTCAAGGGTAAGTATCTGCGTGACCTTTTTGTACTTGAGGCTGTTCATCGTGCCCGTCGGGGCTGCAGGTTGTTCGCAAGAGATACCGCGGCCTCGACATGAAGGGCGAAGAAGGAACATGGGTGGTTTTTAGTCAGTAGAAGTCTGACACTCCCTTACGTTCTGCCCGAAAGCGGGACCCCTTATTTGATGATTTCCCAACCCCAAAAAAAAAGAAAGGCTGTTCAACGTTGTTGTCAATGGGGTTTCATCTTTCTGTATTACTTTTTCAATAGTAATATAACGGTTTTAATATTTTTATTCGCCCATTCTGTCCACAGAATAAGAAGAAGGATATTTAGAGCAGTTTTTTTTTGCTAAGTAATTGGTATCTATCCGTAGATGGTTTTCAATTTAATCTCTTTTTAAACTTTTTTTTAAGATTTTGTAGAAGTTATTTTTGGCCAGTCATTGCATGATCATTAAAAATGTTTAGAATAAGCCATAAAAAATGTTTTTATGAGAACTTTTAAGTTTATAGAGTTGGTCGCACCATTTAAATGCAATAGATGTCGTATGAATGAGTCTGACAACCAATCTTACCAAGGGGCATCACATTAACAGCCAAGTACTAACTGGGTTGTGGAGGTGAGATAGGCAGTCGCTCCATAGAAAATAGAATTCTGGTATTCAGCTGCATCTGGTTAGACTCGAAGCCGACCTCAACGTAATTGGGAAGCGGCTAGCAGATAATATTATTAATTATGATATTACGGTAGGTATTTAGGTAGAAGACTTTATGACATGAGGTTTCTCTATAAAATACATATAGCAATTTTTAGAGAGTAGGTATTTAAGAACAAAGAAACGGCCGTTCAGAAACAATCATTACACAACAATGAACCCCAGAACTAACCCCGTTCTCGGTAAACTAGAAGTTAAACCGACCGTGATAGAACTTACTTTATATATTCTAATCCAAACTCCTGAATTGGAAATCGGTTGAGCCCTCGACGCATATAAAGTGGTACAACAGTCTAATGTAGCGGCCGCTGCGCATACAGAGTGGTGTATTTTTCTGGTCCTTTCCAAGTTCCACTAGTTGCCACCCACGGCGTTGCCTGCAAGGAGGTTGGAAATTGTGTCACAGGAACTTAAATATTGCCTAGGCTTTTCTCAACAATGTTGGGGACGGCTTCCAGTCTAAAGGGATGCAGCTGAATACCAGTATTTTACTTTAAGCGACTGCCCACCTGATTCTGACCTCCACGACCCAATCAGTACTGGATAATACGTTACCCTTTGATAAGACTGGTTGTCAGATTTTCAGGCCACTGACTACCTGCAACGACTGCCAAAGATCTAGAAATGAATATGTTCACGAAATAATATTTTATATATTATATAAGTTTGTGGTCACCCAGATCGTGGTCCATCCATGTGTTTCTTTGCAATCCGTACAGCCACATTGGCAGGAAAATATAAAAGACAGACAAACAGATTTACTTTCATATAATTTGCATGGAATTGGACCTTTTCGTGTTTAGATTTTTATGTGGCAACTGGTTCTGTTTCGAGTGAAACAATATTTGCTGAATTTTTAATTGGATACAATACTTTGTGGTTCTTTTTAGTCTTCTATTTTTCTGGTCCTTTAGTACTCTACGTTGTAGTTTTGTTTAATTGGGATTGAACAGATTTTTGGTAAAGGTATGGCTAGCTACTGTTTGTGGTTTCGTCCGCGAGCATGATACATAATTATACTACTTTATGGGGTTCGGTAATAGTGTAATTTCAATTTATTTAACGGTTTTTTAATTTGGTAACACGACTGGAAACGACTCTTAGAAACAAGCCATTATACAAATAGTTTTGATATACATGGTGTAGTGGACATAAACGCTAAAACAGTTACCGCATAATCAGTACATCATTTTGAACCTCCCCATATAGAAATAATGTGTCCTTGCAAAAAAAAAATATTTCTGTTTAGTTCGATTATCTAAATTATCGAAAAATATTGTATTTGTGTTTTTTGGATTATCAAATTAATAAAAATTGACGATTATAAAACGCGTCAAAGATCACGAGTGGTTGCTTGTAACGTCACTTTCCGGTAAAAAATGTACTGACATGTGATGTCCTAATTTTTTTTTTGACGTGAAAAAAGAAAAAAAGACATAATTATGTGTTTAATATTTTTTGAAAATCTATCTGATTTTCGGACCATTTTGTCATTATTTCACCCTATTGTTGCCGGTTCCTATGATGTGGCCCACCTAATTTTTTTTTCAGATTTATTTTCTGTACACGTGGTAACCGCTTTAGCGTCGGTGGCAAACAACATAGTATTATGTGAAGCTGATTCGTTTTAGTTCTAAACAATAAAATTTCTTGGCAACCAACCAAATTCCATCAATAACAAAATAAGAAAATAACTCAATTTATTTTGTTTCAACTCACTGTATGTGAATTACATGACAGTTAAAAATTCTCTACATTTGTACTGAATAAAGAAAAATCTTGAGCTGAAGGGTAGGTCGTTGACCCACGGGTTACAAGAATTTATGGAATGATCCGCAGACCTTACTCTAGTGTAAATATATTTATGTACTAGTAGAGGCATTTCTAGGGAACGCTTTCAAGTTAGTTGATCATATTTTACTTGGTTTGGAAATGCTTGTCACGCTGCCTTTGTGCAGGGTAGACAGAGGTCGCAGTTTTTGGTTTCTTATTATTGATAGGTTCACGTTTAACCATTGTCTCAACTTATGGTTGGAAATAATGTGGCCAATGCTGATTGATAGAGCAAGCTTAACTAAAATACGTAATCGTTAATTTTAAATCATATCCAGGTTTACTGTTTCTTGGAGTCTGGATTTGTGCCAGGTTGATGGCAATAGGCGCGTCCCCTATTACCTGGAACTATAAACCATAACCTGGTGTACTAATGAGTACACTTCTGCCTAACCCTTTGGGGATTACAGTCGTGATGTTATGTTATGTTTCACTGCAGCTGACCCCATCACAGTTAGGTTCAGGCTTTGCAGACAAATAATCTATTTACTTTGTTTCTTATATTTTAGCTATTATTATATAGTCATAGTTTTCGAAAAAAAGCTGTTGTATTCACCATAAGAACTATACACCCAACCCTAACGTTCTCTTGTTCATAATACCGGCTGAATCTCTGTTAAATTACCATAAAAACCATCATACACACTTTCGTTTATATTTATATGGCTTTAAATTCGTTCAAAAGCATTCGTGGAACAGCGATAGTGTAATCTAACTTCTGTAGCAGTTCGTTACGAAGTAATTAAAATTAAGCTGCGAGTAACTTTGAACCCAATTATTGTAAATACGGGTCGTTGTGAATCTTCACAATGTGTCTGAGTTGGGTTTGTTGGAACAATATTTGTTTTGTTTTGGCTGCTAATGGAGAAGTAAACGAATAAATTTTGTGGTCGTCTTTTCTTTCTTCATGTGTAAAAAAATACCCCTAACGGAGTCAGGACTTTGGGAGCTACTTTTTCATCCCGTCCGTCATTGCGATATTTTTTTTTGTTCTAGAGTATACTTCTACACTAATATTATAAAGAGGAAAGATTTGTTTGTTTGTAACGAATACGCTCCGAAACTACTGGCCCGATTTCAATAATTCTTTCACCTTTGGGAAGCTACACTATCCCCGGTTGACATAGGCCACTTTTTATCCCTGTATTCCCACGGGAACGGGAACTACGAGGTTGAAACCGCGTGACGTCCGCAAGTAATAAATAAAATACTAGGGAAATCTGTTTTTACGGAGATATTGAAGGCCAAAGTTCCAATTTTACAGAAGATTTGTTTTAAATACGTAACATGACTCCTGTACTATTTAATAAATCCATCATCTCAATGTTTCGAGTGCATTACATTGAGTCTTCACACATAAAAAAGAAAGAAGTCTTTTCTCAGCGACATTTTTTGAGCAGAGTGGTACTTGGTTTGATGCACAGAATGCTGGGTCGACGGCTTCTTGAAGGGACAGTTTATATACCCTGTATAACTCTTGCGGGTGAGTTTATTTGTGGGGTTTTCTCTTTAAAATCAGCCGTTGGATACATCTAGTCTTGTGCATCACTAATAAGTAAAGTAATATGAAGATCGTTGAGGAATTTCTAATAGAATATTCTACTATTCCAAAAACTTACCTAAGTCAAATTATAAGGTTTTCGCTTTTGCAATTTGGTGACGCAGCCCTAAAAATGAAAGGTACTCGTAGTTGTCTAATTTAACTTTGCATCGCATTTCGACGTGAAAATGAAGCTCAGCGAAAACCTGTGCCAACGTTATTATAAATACTGACCTATTTCGTAGAAGTTGGGTTTTATTGGACTTACAGTGGTTAGCAGAATTTGGTTATTTACGGTAGCATCCCAAATTGGGTATTCTGGCTTAATTCCGGTTCTACCCCAGGGTGTATCTTTTATATTTGTTTTGTCCGTGACTTTTAGGATTTCATCTCATTTAGTTCGATTTCTAATATTGTGCTAGTTGTCCTTCTTTAAGATTTTTTGGGAACTCTAAACAAACTCAGGTATATTCGTGTTATCTACTGGTTATTATTACTAATGGTCGCTTAGAACTTAAATGATAAGGACAGTTGGTCGCTGAGTTGAACACAAGACAATGTTTATTATTTATGTTCTTTCTCCAAAATCAGTTTACTGATATGTTATGTCTTTTTATGTTTTATTATTTTATACTTTTTTATTATTGATTTGTGTCTGTAGTCAATCGTAATATTAACTTACACCTTACTATTGTATCGAATCTGGTTCTTCTAACTAAACAGACAGATGTGTTGCTGGGGAGTTTGTTCCGCCACTTCTTCTTTCCAGCAAAAGCACTAGAAAGTGTCGAAGGGTTGGCTTTTTTGGGGGACTGTCACTTGTACATAAGTAAAGTGCTGATTATCAGCCTAGTTTGAATAAATGACTATTGATTTTGATTTTGAACGTTTTGAAGGATATAAACACACAAAATAACATCACGCCTACAATCGCCGAAAGGTTATATAGGCAGAGGTGTACGTAACAGTACTTTCACATCTGCTATGCTGCTGCTATATCTACTGAGATATTTCTTTGATAAACTCAAAAACACAGCCCAACCCGGGTTTATATGACTGATGAAAATTTTGTATGTTGTGGTGTGCAGAATGACGTACCGAAATACGTTGTAACTGTTTTGTGCGTTGATGTTCCTTCGAAACTGTATCATCATCATCATCGACCTATAATGTTCCCACTGCAGGGATTCAGGCCTCCTCTCTAGGAGAGGGCTGGGCTATAATCCACAACGCGTGCCCAGTGCGGGTTGGTAGATGACACATGTCTTGGAAATTTTTGGTTCTAAGACATCCCGGTTTTCTCACGATGTTTTCCTTCACCGTTTCAACCTTCCAGTAATAAAAATAACTTAACCAATTCATTAGTCTTCATTGCTAGCATGTCTATGGGACGTAAATATTGATTTTGATCCCATTTTTCCATGTAGTTTTGTGTCAATACAAACATGGAATATGGTGTAGGTATTTCAATTCATTATTTCTCGGTATCAATTGGAACATCACTAGCGTATTTATATTTGGGCCTACAGATATTTGGTATGAATGGTCCAATAGGCCGTCTGTGCCCAGTGTAACTTGATCCCTCGTACTAAGAAAAAGAGGTGAAGTGGAGAGTGGAGAGAGGTCAGGTAACGCTGGGTTATGACTGTACATACTTCGTATTAAATGTTTCCTATTAAAATTTAGCTTTGCTTCTATGTAAAGGCAAATATTTAGGCTATTCGGTTTGTGGTATTAAGCCCACTCTCGGGTTTGTGCAATACTGCAAACGTACCTCGGAACTGATATTTGGTAAAATATTTCTATTCAATATGAAATATGAGCTATGTTCACGTTCGTACAACTGGCGTGCGTGTATGACCAAATATATGAACGTAAACGATGCAAACGGAATATGATAGGCCCGCCCACGTGGCGCAGACGACGCGCGTATACGCGCTTCAAACGAGATTTGAACGCAACAAAATCAAAATCAAAATCAAAAGTCATTTATTCAAACTAGGCTGATAATCAGCACTTTTCGAACGTCAAAATTTACTTTACTTTACTTTACTCATTTACAAGTGACAGTCCCCCAAAACGCCCACCCTTCGACACTTCCTAGTGTTTTTTGCTGGAAAGAAGAAGTGGCGGAACAAACTCCCCAGCAACACATCTGTCTGTTTGGTTAGAAGAACCAGACTCGATACAATAGAAAGGTGTAACTTAATATTACGATTGATTACAGACACAAGTCAAAAATAAAAATGTATATAATAATAAAAACAAAAAAAAGACATAACATGTCAGTAAACTAATTTTGGAGAAAGAACATAAATAACAAACAAACAAACATTGTCTTGAGTTCAACTCAGCGACCAACTATTCCTATCATTTAAGTAGTCGTTAATGGATTAGTAAGCTTTTAAACAAAGATTAGATTTTACTTTGGCTTTAAATGCATTAAATGGCAAGTCTAGAAAAGAAGATGGCAATTTGTTATAAAATGTTATACCGAGCCCTACGAATGAATTATGAACTTTGTGAAGCCGGTGAAAAGGAGCGCGTAGTTTATGCTTATTTCTAGTGTTAAAATTGTGAATATCACTGTTTTTAGTGTACAGGTGAATATTTTGTCTAATATATAAAATGTTGGCAAAGATGAACTGAGAAGCAACCGTGAGAATACCAATCTCCTTAAAAATATCTCTAAGAGAAACTCGGGCACCCAGCTGATAAATTGCACGAACCGCTCGCTTCTGCAGAACAAATATATTTTGAATATCAGCAGCTTTGCCCCACAGCAGAATACCGTAGGACATAACGCTGTGAAAATAACTAAAGTAGACTAACCGTGCTGTATCAACGTCAGTGAATTGTCTTACTTTTCTGACGGCGTATGCGGCCGAACTTAGCCTTCCCGCTAGGCTTGATATGTGTAAACCCCATTGTAATTTTGAATCTACTGTTATGCCCAGAAATACAGCAGAGTCGGCAGTTTCCAGCTCTTGATTGGCGAGGATAATATTGGGACCTAGATTTCTAACATTGGGTAAAGCGAACTTAATTATTTTAGTTTTCTTAGCATTAAGAACAAGGTTGTTTGTTGTGAACCAATCCGTGACCATTGACAGCGTGCTGTTTACGTCGTCAAAATCGTGTCTATTCCTATCTACTTTAAAGATAAGAGAGGTATCATCTGCAAATAGCACAACGTCACAAAAACCTTTTAAATAATATGGTAGGTCATTAATATAAACCAAGAATAAAAACGGACCCAGTATTGAACCTTGAGGTACACCAAGCCGAACCGGTAGTCCGGAAGATTTGGCGCCATTTACGTCTACACATTGGAATCTATTTTGTAAATACGAATCTATCACATTTAGGGCCTCATTTTGAACACCGTAATGACGCAGTTTCCGTGAAAGCGTGCAACCTTGTAACCTAAGCACACGGGGGATCGTGAGCCGCGCTTCGTCGGCGAGTATACGCGCAGATACAGCGATCCCAAACTGACCCTAAGTTTTAAACGAGTTTCGAACACGCTTCACACGCGCGTTTTGTATCGTGTTTTACGCGCGTTTGAAACTATAAAGTCGCAAAAATTTACATCTACGCGCGTTCCTGAAACGCGCGTCGTCAGCGCGTTTAAAATACGCCATGTGCTATGTGCCTTAGGATCGAAGCTGGGCCACACTCTGTACTTTCTGCCTACCCCTTGAGAGAAAAGGCGTGTTTATGTATGTGTGTATCAGCTTTTTACAGTTCACTACTTTATTTACCTTACCTAAGTAAATATAAATTTACCATTTGGTCTTCATCTGAAAAAACATTAGACAACATTCGACGCGAATGAAATTCAGGGTATAACCCTATTAGGACAGAAAAGGGTTGTTAATGTTAAACAGTTTTACAAATTATGTTTTCAAACCCCTTTTACCCGTCTCCCTGCAACCCTCTAACTTACGATACATGACTATATTTAAAATAACGTAATTCCAGAAGAGTTAGGCAGAGGTGTAGGTACCTAATAGTGCACTCACATTTCGCCAATCCTAATTAAGTTTCATGTAAGGGGGCGAGCGTATTGCCATCAACCGGACACAAATCCAGGTTCTGTGACTCATCATCATCATTTCAGCCAAAAGACATCCACTGCTGGACATAGGCCTCCCCCATTTGCCGCCACATTGACCGGTTCCGTGCGTTTCGCATCCAGCGGGTACCAGCAACCTTCACCAGGTCGTCGGTCCACCTAGTGGGAGGCCTTCCAACGCAACGTCTTCCGGTTCGCGGTCGCCACTCCAGAACTTTCCGGCCCCATCGGCCATCCGTTCTGCGAGCAATGTGCCCTGCCCACTGCCACTTAAGTTTGGTAATTCTTCGGGATATGTCGGTAACCTTGGTTCTCATGCGGATGTCCTCATTTCTGATTCGATCACACAAGGAAACTTCGAACATAGCCCTCTCCATTGCCCTTTGACTTTTGACATTGATTCTGTGACTGTTATTGAGAAATTCCTGATAGGACAATTCGAAAACACTGCAGACCTGGGTATTGAACCCATGCTCAGACCAGATTGCCTCGTTGGTCTAGTCTAGGAGATACACCTGATGAGTCGAATAATACCACTCTTCCAGTCCCATACGATTCGTTCGGATCCTTCTCGTCACATGCCAGAAACGGACCAAAATCAATATCAGGTAATGCAATTGGCTGTTTATAATTAAGTCAACCAATCACAGCCGACGAGCGAAACTCAGTATATTTTTGGTCGGTTTTCGCGCCAGAAACGGTTTAACGTGCTGTTCGAATGACGGAGGAAACTCAGTATGAAATGAGTGGTTACTCATTCACGGACCAACATAGGCACGCGCAAACGACCGCAAATGACCAAGTGCCATCCAGGAATGAAAAGAGAAGTGTTGGTTGTCTAGCGGCGAGATGGGCAGATGACATTGATGCCACTGCGGGAATATCCTGGATATGGCTGACGGCTGGTACAAGAGCGTGGAGATTGGCACAAGCAAAGAGAAGGCCTACTTCCAGCAGTAGGTGAAGTCGGACTGTGAATAATAAAGATTATGAACCGACTTTAACGTAGTTGAGTAAAGCCTCGGCATCCGTCGTAAATCTGATCCTGATCTTGACCCTTGATTTACACACAACACACGCTCCAAGTATTCACTAAAACCCGGAATATTATGAAAAACATACCTTATTTATACACACAGCTTCAATGGGCATCGTAAACCAAAACACACGTAACGCCACGCGTGGCCTAACATATTATATCGGTTACTCATTTCTGCTCAATGATACGATGTTGGACGTCTGCCAAATTACGGTGAACGCAATTATTTGGCTTCCACGCGCCAAGGGAGACGCTTAATGCATAGGAGGATGAACTAGAAGTTCAACTGTTTTGGACGGGAATTGAATTTTAGCGGCACATTACTGGTGCCTATTTAAGCCCGGAGTTTTGAGTGTGACTGCCTGCTCTGACTAAAAACCACCAATGTTCCTTGTTAGCCTTTTGTGTCCGGGGGCCGCGGTATCTCCTTCGAACAACCCGCAGCCTCGACACGCATCGGGCCTCGCGGGCCCCTGAAATGTTGCTGACGTCTCTTTGAGGCGCGCATGGAACACGAAAGACACGGCCTGTTATCGTCATAGGACGGACGGACGTTGAGCACGCCCATTATCTCACCGTCCACAGGCCCGTGCCTACGGTGGCCGGAAGCCATCAGAGTGTGATTGCCTCAGTCTTGTGGTCATAAGCGTGGAGTGTGGTCATGTTCGTTAGCGGGAATGATCCTGAGCTCGACTCCCAGGATGGTCAAAATGTTTTTGTTTTTTTTTCTTTCGGGGTTCCACAGTAGCAACCACCAGTAGCCTATGTCAATTCAATACAATTTTCTCTTTGTATAATGAGATCATCATTTTATTGCTCTTAGTAAGAAATATCTAACTGACGTGAAACTCGAGCCGAGTCGAGACTAAAACAGAAATCCAAGACACAAAAGCCCCAATTATTTTCAAAAGCAAATAACATCGAGACGAGATCAAAAAAAAACAACACAACGACAATCTTTGAATTGCTCATAGTCAGGCATCAAGAAATCTTACAACTTCGCAGAATTCAGAATGTCAAAGACAATTTGCAAACACATTAGGAC
Organism: Diarsia brunnea; assembly: GCA_949774965.1. Classification (NCBI taxonomy): domain Eukaryota; kingdom Metazoa; phylum Arthropoda; class Insecta; order Lepidoptera; family Noctuidae; genus Diarsia; species Diarsia brunnea. Next base: position 5,740,702 of record OX459015.1, on the reverse strand, counting down.
CCGAGGAGACGGCACCACATTCGCACCTCATTAGAATATAATATTCATATTTCAGGGCATATTTAGTGCTTCGTAGGCAGGTCACGCTCAAAGCGAGCCTGTGTTCTTTACAGTTTATGTAAAATTGCCTTTTAGAGCAGACTTTAAGAACAAAAACCCGCCAAGTTGCGAGTCGCACTCGTGGATAAAAGGATACCATCGGTGTATGGTAAAAATATAGTAAAAATTTAAGCGCGACTTTAATTTTTTATTTGTTTCTTTAACAGCCACATAAATACTTCCAACTGTCTACTTATTACGGACAGAGGGACGGACAGACTGACGGATGACCGGACAGAGGACGCTTAGTAATAAGGTCCCGTGGGTTACCCTTCGAGTACGGAACCCTTAAAATGAGAATCTAGTTTAAATCAAAATGCTTGTTAGTACTTTCAGTTCTAAGCTTTGCACGCCTTACCAAGACGGGTCTTCTGTTCTTCGTATTTATATTCTTCCCATAGTTGATCTCTATTCTAACTAAATCCCTTTTTCATTAACCATGAAAGCTAGTTAAAAATCAGTTTTTAATTGGCAAACAAAAATAGCTATAGGTATGTATGTAAACATTGATTTAATTTCAATAACCATTTAAGATTATTACATCTGTGCAATTCATCACAAACAACATTAGGTACTTTCTCTTTTATTCCCTTGCGAAAAAACTACAGTACTATAAACTACTACTTTCCTAGCAAAAAAAGGTTAAAACAGAGGCCAAGGAACTCATCGCGAAGCTTCAAAGGGTCATAATTTATGTCTTACTTACTCCAAACAAAGTTCTCTATGGCCATTATACTTTCGACCGTCATCAGCATCTTGCCTAAAATATGGGCTTTTTGCCCAAATGGAGTAGGTTTTTTTTAATAAGATTGGACTTCTAGGCTTTCTACACAAATGCCTTTGTAGTATGATTTTAGTTATTTCTTGTTATCTTTTTTAGCAGTGGTTATTTTCTCAAGGTCTTCTTTGTGTTCGTCAAACTGTACTATTTGTGAAATTGCTTTCTTGATTACATTGAAGAAACGGTTTTTTTTTCTTCATCGTTTTTTTATAAAAATGAAATAAACTTCTGTTCTTTTGGTAAATTATACAAGTTTTAATCGTAAAAGAACATATTAGTAATTTGAAAAGGTACGTTTTACTGACTTTTATTTTTTATGATAAAATACAATTTATGGGTATGATTTTTAAGGACACAAAATCTACATACTATCATAAATAATGATACACCAACAACATAGTCCAATAATAGTAATTAATGGTATTAATGGTGTGGATCCGCACAGCCAGCAGAGCAGGCACAGTCTACAGAAGCATTCATTTCATAAAAATATTAGTTAGGTCAGCCACATAAGAAAAGTAATTTTTGTTCTACAAACTATGGGACACTTTATATCGTACCTGTCTGTGTGTAAATAAATAAATATTTATTTATTTATTTATTTATTTACTCATTAACACATACATTTGTTTTAACAGGTAAGACCCAAGCTAACAAAAGTAGTCATAAATTTCAAATAGTCCAGTCCCAAGTAACGGGTCTGGGTAAAAATACAAGTTACACAGTGGACAACATACTAAGTGTCACCCTCTGGAATTCCGCCAAAGAACAAGAAAATACGTCCAAACACCGAGACACACTATTCAGTGTTCTCATTGCACGAATCACTGGCGCAAACTTTAATAAGTTGGTACGGGATGCTGGAATTTAATATGAACTCAACAACCACTGAACACTGAACTGAACTTGTCTAGAACAGCCAAATGGGGGCATTTAAGATGTCCAACGACACGCTAACAAAAAGAAGCTACAGAAAACAACATTTTATCTCCCTCACCATTTGTAAGTTCGTTCTTAATGAAGACAGATTTCCAACAATAAAACAAAACTCACAAACATAACACTCAGCATTCCCATTGTTTTCGACGCCATTTAACAGCAATGGGGGATCAGATACCCATCCCTGTTGTCTTAGAATTGCGTTACCGACTCCTGGAAGTTAGATTGTGGGATTAACGTACCCTTTTATCTTTTGTTAAAACTGTTCCCAGTTTCTGAGCCAACAGTGACGAAATACGGGGTTAGAATTGGCGTTTGGCAATAGGGTAGTTGACAAAAAAAAAAAAATTAGTCCGTCAGATTTTCAAAAAATATTGAACACATATTCGTAAACAAAAATTGAAGACGTAGTGCTTCGAAAACTCATGCGTGACATCACATCACACTACATTTTTTACCACGTTGTGACGTCAAAAGCCCCCACTATCTTCGTCAATTTTCATTAATTTGATAAAACAGAAAACACCTATGCAATATTTTTCGATAACCTTATTATTTCTTATTCATTTGTTTTAGTCAGGAAACATCCCTATTGTGTGAAGTTAACTCTTTATACAGGGTGGTGCCGACAATACGACAATAAATTAAACCACTGGTAGTTCTAGTGGGTACGTATTTGAATATCGAAGATTAAAATACCTACGCTTAAAATATCGATGTTCAAAACATCGAAAATTTAAATATAATTATAATTATTGTATAATTTCACAACTCGATGAATGAGTATAATTCTGGTTTGCGAGCAAAAGGATCAAGCTCTGGAAAGTTTGATCGTCCGTGGGCTAATTATTTGTAAACCTAATCTTTATACAGCATCAAGAAATATAACATTGAAACATAAATTATATTATGGTCGCTATTTATACTAAATCCCGGTGTAAACCCTTTGTTTTAAGGGCATCACCACACTTCATCGTCCGCCAAGCCTTTCACAACTATTTTAGGGTCGTCTTCCAGTCTAACCGAATGCAGCTGAATACCAATATTTTACATGGAGCGACGTTTTGTCTGGCCTTAACCCAATTTGTAGGTACAGGCTGGTAGGTATCACATTTCGGTACACCAGTCTTACCAAGGGGTGGTAAGACTGGTGTTCAGACTGGTGGTCAGACTTTCGGGCCACTGACAAACTGTAACGACTGTCAATAATCTTATTGCCAATTCCATGGCCGATTTCACGTCAATGAGTGGTTAATTTCTCATTTGATTTATAATATAATTCTTAAACATGACAAAGAGCACAAAGCCTAATTTCTTTAGACGAAAACTTTCCTCAACAAGCAAACCCTAACATGACACTCTAAAACTAATCTAACTTTCACAGCCTGACAAAACAATGTTTAAATGTTTATAACACTAACATACATATAATGTATGTTCCCGTTTAAATGCAATTTGAGTATGCAACTTCGCCCGCCGGGAAATTGGAACATCGCACGAAATGAAGTAACTTTGTAATACATTATTGTTAATATACATATATGCGGTGAATTTAATGCTCTGGAACATGAATTAACGGCGTCAGTTTTATGTCTTAAGTTGTCATGTTTGAGTTTGTTGGAGTGGAACGTTTAATATAAAATCTGTTGGTTTGTAAACATTTGACGACTTTATAGTTGAAACAAAACGAAAAACAAAACGTGAGGAAGCCAGCATGCCTGAGAGATATTTACTCCTGCTGTCCCTTTTGCGCCATTTACAGTCGACTCTGAAAAAAATAAGTTTTTTTTTTAAATGTATTTTTTTTTTTTTTTTTTTTGGGACAAGCCCGTCACACTATTCCCAAACCACTGTAACTCCTGTTAGCCAGAATCAACAGTGGCGACCACAAGAAAAGCGCCGAGACAATGAAGCTCGACGAAGTCCCAGGGAAACGATTTAACTGTCTTGGATCCCGCAACGAAATTAATCAGAAAAGAATAGCGGAGGAGTAGGAAAAACATTATTTCCACTTCCCTCCATATCAGCAGGAGACAGAACAGAACAAGGCCAATAGGCATACAGGGACGTATACAACTGGGATAGGCCCAGTTGCCTAGCACCACGGATTGTCATTAATATTACTGGGTCCTAAGTTGTGAGCTGTTATATTTGATTCCAATAATAGGTATGACAAAAATGCTTGAACGCACGGAAATTTGTTCTAGTTTCTACAAGGTCCAAGGTTTTAAATGTATAAGTACTCATTAAATCACCTACGGTAAAACTAAAACTCGACTACGAAAAATCTGAACTGAATAGTTCAAAGCATAGCCACGGTCACCCGCATATATGCTGCAATTCCGTACTTTCTCATTTATATATTTTTCCAACTAAACGTAGCGACCGTCAACGCACCGACGATGTGTCGTAGGTCCTGACTTTGAACCAAGCCGGCACTATGTGTAATTTCTTTTTATCACCATTGACTACTGCCAAAATGGAGAAGGAAAATATCGTGAGGATACCGTCATGTCTTGTAATTTCCAAAACCACTTTTAAAGATATCTACCAGCTTACAAGCGGGCCTTGTAATGGATTACGACCCACCACTTTCCCAATGAGGAAGCCTGTTTCCCAGAATGGCAACATTATTAATTAATATTACACTTACGCAAATATATGATATGAAAAGGAAAGTAGTAACTGAGAACGTGACGTCTGACAGACAGACCCTTGTCTGTCTGTCACGGAAGAATGGAAGAAAAAAACATGTTGCGCCTACCCCAAGGAGACAAGGCCAGGAAAATGATGATGGTAACGCTTACGCAAACCAGTTAAACAATAAAATGAAGCACAGACCTCAGAGCCCACATGTATGGCCAGCATCATGTCGTAGTCGTTGGCCCCCACAGAGATTTGCGCGCGTCCGTCGTTGCCCACAGTGACCGTCTTGCCCTGACACGACGAGCCCACCTTGTTGCCCGATATTACGTCGCAGTATCTGCCCGCGGGCAAGCAAGTCTGCAATACAATGTATAGTAGTATTAATGGTTTATGTAAAAGTTTACTGCTATGTCTTGGAGGTCTTGTGATGTAAATACGAGGCGAATTAGTTAACTAAACATCTTAAAATTAGTCTTTATTAAATTGGAGTTGCATGTTTGTAGGTATGTCACAGAAGTTAACTAAAAATGCTGTATAATCCGCATCATCGTAACCAGCGCAGTTGAGTCATTCACGGCTGAACATAGACTTCCTTCCTGGATAGCCACGACAACCAGTTCTGCCACCCCGCATCCATTTTTCAGATTTCCGTGACCTTCACTATATTGTCAGTCCACTATTGGTTTAACCACGCTAACACGCTCCCAAAATGACCGAATGAAACATCTAAATCATGTGAAAGGATCCGTTTGAAAATGTAGCACAACATTACTACCAAATAAATAATAAGCGAAGTCCACCAGCTTCATATATATACATATTATATTATGGAGAACTGAAAACTGACTCACAGCGCCAAGTAAAGAATGAAGAGTAAAGTAAAGAATATCAGCACAAACCTGCAAAGTCTGGTTAAGATCCCAGTGATCATTATTGATAGCGATGAAAGCGTTCCCTCCTCTGCAGAAGGCGATCTGGTTGGAGCCGTTGTCCCACCAGTCGTTAAGGCCGGTGCTGCCGGCCGCGTTCCTGAAGGCTACCATCGCGTAGATCTGGCGCCAGCGGTGTTGGCACACCCAGCCGTTGCCACAGGTGCCGTCCTGAAGGATAATTTTAAGAATATAATTGATGCACAATGAGTAGCAGCTTTGCAAAATAGTATGGTGTTTTTAATGTTGAGGATAAAAGTACAAAATGCTACCACCATTAATTTCAATAATTCTAGAAGATATGGCCAAAAACAAGCAGAATGCATAATAATCGGGAGGTCGTTTGAGCAGAGAATTAAATAATTGGTGACAATCATGACAATTAATAAGTAATAAGAGCTTACAGAATTGATGGAAGGCGAAATAATATTCCCATTATTATCTTTAGGTGGCCCAATCACAGAGTCTGAGAAATCAAAACTGCTCATAACTTTAGGTTCTCCATACGGATGCGCAAGCAAGAATGCGATAGCTCCCTTGTATGGGCGAGGTGTTTTATACGTCAGGACACCACCTCCTCCGCCGTGGCCTCTTTCATTGTCGTGATTTTCTATGAATGTAAGAGAGTCTCCATGAGCCAGCAATCCCCATTGTGGACCCCAACTCGACAACCATTTAAGCTGATTATTTCCTCTGAACGCATTACTCAGTTCTAAACCAACTTTGAACTCTGTGACTGCTCCAATAGGAGTGTATTCGTTTCGGCTGATTGCTCCGGTTCCCTGGTCGATGACTTCTTGGTAGATGTAAGGTCTAGCGTTTGCGGGGAAGCCATGATTTGTATTCAAGTTGTGGAGATGCTCATAGATGAAGCGGAGGTCGGAAGGCTGCATGTGTTTAGCTGCGTCAATTCTAAGGGTATTGAATGACACATTTTAGGACAAGCAGTGTTTAAGAAAAAAGACGGCTTGATGCGGACGGGAGAAGAGGTTGTTACAGTGATTTGCATTCGGAATGGCATGTAGGCCAAACAGTAATACATATCCAGCATATTCATCATCATCACTTTTCAGACTTTATCTCTACTTATTTGTTTGTGCTTTATCTTCATTCTTCATACTTATTTCATGTTATGTCAGCAGTCTGTTGGTTTCATTCAGTCATACTATTTGACCCATAGTACATCAGTACATTCATCATTTTTTTGGTTTTCCCATACTCTTTTACCTCCATTCGTACGGACTACATCCCACGATACCAATGATGCAAGTATTAAGCTCACCTGAATCCAGCAACGCCTAAATCAATCAGTTTGTTCATGTAGTTGATAATCATGTTCCTAACGTGTTCATCTGCTTGGTTCAAGTCTTTCAGGCCGACGAGCTCGCAGTTACGAACCTGAAACACGTATCTCTAATCAACTTTTACAAAAAAAACCCTAATCTATGGTTGAAATCAATACCCCGTTTATGAGAGATAGATTTTAATAAATGTGATTGATCGATTTCCGCACGTCTACTCTCCGTTACACTCGTATCTACCTAAGCGGAAGCTGGGGCTTACACCTAACGCAATTTTGGTAGGAGAAAGTGAAATGAGCTGAACAGAACCAACGACCAGTGGTTCACATTCGATCTCGATCGAAAGAATTGGAAGTCCTCGAAAGAGGCGTTTGCCCAGCAATGGGATGATACAGGCTAACAGTAACTTACCCTCCAGGCGTCAGTACCGTAGTCATTGCCACTAATGCCGCAGTGAGGACTGTTGAAATGCTGGCGGTTGTAAGGCACCGCAGGGAAGTTCCAGTCAGTGAGGGTAGCTGTGCCAGCTGTCCCAACGTTCTCTGGAGGCTCCCCTGTCATGTGGTTGATAACTGCATCCGCGTAAATCCTGGACAAATTGATAGAAAAAAAGAACAACTGCAAATTTCTGCCAATAAGTTAAAAAAAATAAAGCCTTTTTTTTGTCCAAACAAGCTTTTGTTTAAACGAAAAGTCATCTATAAAATTTTGGTTTATCCGCAACATTAAAAGCGTGTACAACGTGTCGTATACCTACGTGCTATTATAATTCCCGTTAAGGAGTTCTCTCATCAGGAGGTGATCCTTATGAATTACTATTCGTAAGTCGGGGCCGCCACCATTGGGCCACCGCTGCTCCATACTGAGTAGGCATACTGAGTACTAACTGCTAATAAGTGCTGCCAGATTTAACACGCTTAAAATTCGAAATGAGCAGTATTCACCTGACGCCTACTGTATTACACCGACGCAACATGTTGACGAACTGCTGCTCGTTGCCGGAACGCGTCACCAGTTTGTACGATATTGGCTGGTAGCGCTCCCACCAGGGCCGGTTGTGCGACCAGAGCACCACGTTCTCGTTGGGTGGCGAAATCTGCAGAAAATGTATTTTTTTTAAACTAATCACAATCAGACAAACATAATCAGACAATCACATTACTCACGATCTGTAAAAGTAATAGACGGATAAAACATCATCATTTCTCCCTCTCATTTCTCAGCCATACTTGAATCCAAGTGTTTTCCGTGATTTTAATTTTATCGTCACCATAACGCGCTTTTGGACGACTCTACTTTCTTCGACTTTATTTTATTTTGGTCTTCATTGGGTTATTATTATTACAAATCATACATTTTAAAATAATTCAATATAGTTCCTGCATACAAAGTAAGAAACTATACCAAACTGTTACTTTTGTACACCTTCATATCTGGCTACCCCGACATTTAAAAACAGAAACTCTTACCTGGACCCCTCCATAGCCCTTAGGTGCAAGGAACCTCTCGCACTCATCAGCGATATCGTCCCACTTCCACTCAAAGAGGTGCACGTTCACCGACCTTCCGGGCGCGTAGTACGGGTTCTTGTACGCGTTCACAGCCGTGGCTACCACCAGTAGGCTGCAGACTAGTGATTGCCAACCCTGGAAGCAAAACCAAGTTAAAATTGCAAGACGAGACTAAAGCCGCACTGCCACGGCGACTTTTTGTAGCGATACCGTCGCGCGTTTCGATAAACGCACGACGGCATCGCTACTAACACGCGTTAGTTCTGTGGGCGAGGGTAACAGCTAGCGACTGCATCGCAAATCTTTCGATGTCAACGCGCGACAGCATCGCTACAAAAAGTCGCCGTGATTGAGGGGCCTACTAAGTGTTTTTTCCCACTTTAAAAAATATCAATAATATATATATTTGACGTACGTTACTGTAGTATTGATTTCTATCAACTATTAGGTTTTTGATTAATACTCCAGTCGCTTTGAAAGCGTACCTTTCTATACGAGTAACCATAGACTTTCTTGGCGGTTCTTCTCCATAGGAATGACCAACCCGAACTTTGCATCTTTTCACGACGTTTTATAAACTGTATCTACAGTCTTGCTACTTGTATAGTACCTATCACTACATTATTATTATACAAACTGCTCCGCCGCGTCTGTCTGTCTGTCTATCTGTTCGCGATAAACTCAAAAACTACTGCTCCGATTTCCATGTTGTTTCCACCAATGGATAGAGTGGTTCTCGAAGAAGATTTAAGTATAAGTAAATAATTTAACCGAAATTTGACCGCGGGCGAAGCCGCGGGCGTCAGCCAGTGTGAAGTAAATATTTTTATAAAAAAAAACCATATTATAGAAAAATATTTGTTTCAATTGTTATCAATAACAATGTTATTAAACTTATTATTTATTTCTTGAGGTCACCCGAGCTTGCTGATTGATAAGACAAGTAAAATCATAATAGAACACTTTGTTAATGTGAGTCAGTTTATTTTAACGTTTTACAGCAGTTACTTTATCAGCCAATAACATCATGTACTCAATTGATTTCGGTGTTACTCTTTCTTTGGGGCAAATTGGGCATTACCAATGAACCTATTGGTACCCAGTTTGTCCTAATCGATTCTGTTTTTTTTTACCATCTCCTATAAAGTTCTCCGCTTCTGAAATACATCCTTTATGCGTGATTAACCATTTACTTCTGCAAAAAAGAACTTTTATGCAAAAAAAAAACCGACTTCAAAAACACAAAAAAGTGAAAAACACAAATACGAAAAACACAAAAAAGTGAAAAAGCGGCTTCTAAAGTCGGTGACATTTTGTTTGTTTGATTTCGTTTTTTTGCCACCGACTTCAGAAGCTGCTTTTTGCGATATGCGATAACATAAAAAAAACATTCAGACGAATTGATAACCTCCTCCTTTTTGGAAGTCGGTTAAAAAGCTAGATACGAAAGCGAATGGAACGAGCTCGATTTTTTTTTCTAAATTCCTGTTGGGGATAAGTTAAGTTTCTTTTGACAATCCTTTGCTTTAACAGTTACTTGGGGCCCCCTTGGATCGTCCCAGTACCCAGTGGAAAAGATGGCCCTGAGTGAGGGTTCCTTTATACTTTGTTTAAGTTTAACCAAAATATTTACTAAGAAAAACTGATAAGCTACAGTACTTCCAATAATTTATAAATTTTATAATTAATTATAAACAAAAAAATATAAGAGCTGCAGTGACTTACCATCTTGTCGCGACCTTATCAAATTATCATATTATTATCTGAGTAGCTTGTTATTGAGGTGGTAAGTGCTGATGAGGTACTGGTACTTTGGTTCCGAGGAAAGAAAAAAAAACGTCGGATAAGTAAAATTCACGTCTGTATTGGACCGGCGTCACAGATGGAACGGGCCAGTGTTGCCACAGTTAACATATATTTTACATTTTAATGTTGGTGTTGCAATACTATTAATTAAAATCTCCAACAATAGCATAATACTTTTCACTATCTGAATATGTATTAGCAATTGTATTAGAATGTAATAAATTGGAATTGAGAACCTCCTCCTTTTTTGAAGTCGTCGGTTAAATCAGCACTGTATTAATTTTATCTAAATGAGGGGGTCAGCTTACAGTCTTACAGGATGCAGCTGAAAACCAGTAGTTTAAATGGAGCGACTACCTATCTGACCTCCACAACCTAGTTAGGACTGGGTAATACGATATATCAAAATAAATAATATTCAAATAAACCAATATTTATCAACAAAAAACTCAAGCCAAAAATCATCCCCCAAAATCTCAACCAAAGATTTTGCCAACAGATCCAACCCTCCGTAATCCGAAGATTGATCGCGTAAATTCAAAAATACAAGCGGCTTACGTCCTTTCAAGGGTTGACAACAAAAATGGCTGCCAAATTGATAAAGCAGGCTCCGTGATGGCACTGATAAGCTGCGATGGAACGATAAGGTTCCATGGCGGGAACCAGCAAGATTTTGCGAACAGTTCAATGGTTGACGACATATTTTTTCAAGATTTTTATAGCCTTTTGTTGACGTTATTTCGTGAGGTTATCTTGTCTTGTATTTGTCGTTACCGTTTCTATGAAATGCCTTGTCTGTTTGGGCTTTCAATTAGTGTGTTTTACTAGTACTTGACATAGGTGTCTTCAAATGCACGTCACTCAACTCGATTCTCGGCAACCCTCATCCGATTGCTACCTGCGACGATCGTCGAGCCTGAGGGCGTGCCATCTTACGCTTACCGATTCGCAATTTCCAATCAAGTACACGTCTACCCCAACAATTATCAGCAGTAGCACCTTTAAAATAAGGCTTAAAAAAGCACCTTACAAATTAAAAAAAAAATATCTGCCATTGCAAAACACTACTCAACAAGATTACTAATACATCCGTCATCGTAGCTTTGTGAAGTACCATCGAGGTATTCAACTCTACCCTTCACTGTGTTTAGACGCTCACAGTAACGACCCACCATCGCATCACCTCTTCAAATGGCTTGTAGGTACAGTGGAACAAGCTATTTGGTATACACGCAGAAATATTTATAATTCTAGTATTTATACCGACAATATTGATTGCAATTTTGTTTTATAAAGCGTTTGACATTAAGCTCTTTTTATGCTTTTTGTTATTAACGCTGTATTGTTTGACATCAGTCTCTATGTAATCTTAAAAGTAAATGCAAGTTAACTGACTGTATACTTAAAACTTTGTTTGACCGTACCTTCTTGTTATGTTATGGCCCACTTCTGCGTGTTTATCGCAGGGTTAACTTTGGAAGTGTTGTTATACGTGATCGGGAAATTGGTAGGGTGATTGTATACTGTGTAGACATCTTTGCTATGGGTAAATTATTTAAACGACCACTTGCGTAAAGTCAGATACTGTACAGCGTATCATTTGCATAACCTTTACTGAACTATGTTGGGTCGGCTTCCAGTTTAACCGGATGCAGCTAAATACCAGTATTTTGGGTAATATAATATTCTTAAGTAATACTACTCGTAACAACTGTCAAAGATCTAAAAATTACAGACGGGAGTAACGGTTTAACGTGCTTTCCGAGGCAAGGAGCATACCTACTGAGTAAGTTATAAGTGGTCACCAATCCCACTACGAACCACGAGCACTGCTTAACTTGAGAATTGACCGGAGTGGCTATTAAATAATAGCCACTCCGGTCAATTCTACTTCTAAGCCACGAGCTCCTCACTAAACTGCCTCCCTAGTAATTAAATAAAAATAAACAAACCCTGTTATTCACATTATCGGAATATTTTAATGAAATAACAGCCTGCTATCATAACAAACCATCAATTATATTTGAACATAATAAAAACAAACACACGAAGTAATAAAAGACTAATAAAGAAGATTCATAGTTATTTTATTTTGTGCCATTATTAGGCGTTAAGTACATAAGCTCGTAATTTCTCTATGAACATAATTTGCCGTAATAAAATGGTAAATAATTTTTTTTTAAACATGTGTTAAATTATTGGCAGTAATTGAACAGGAAGTATATTAATTAAACATGGCGTGAAACTTAGTTTTCCGGGAAAATTCAGTTTCATTACAATTTTTTATCATTTTAGTGTTAGTGCTCAGTGCAAAGGAGTATGTAAGGATCGTAGCAAGTAGCGTCTGGTGGTTTCTGCCTCCCACACGGGAAAAAGGCGCGACTTTATGAATTTATGCATGTGTGCAGTATAATTATACTGCAATAGAAAATGGGGGGAGAGAAGGGAAATGGAAAATTTTAAAGGCAAATTTTCCATTGACGGGTAGTTTTTATTCATGGAATAAATGTGACGATTTGTATAAAAATACAAGATTGATAGTCATTCGACGGATATCAGGACGTTTCAAAAATCCCTTCTTAGCAGAAGCCTGTTTTCGCATGTTACTATAGATAGCAAAAGTGGAACCATCTGCGGAATCTTTTTTTAAAGTTAATATTAAAATAACATGTCCTCAGGACCTCAGTTCAAACTATGCAAGACTCAAAACGTCTCGGACTAATCAACTTATAAAAACCTCGTCAAAATCACGGGTTGTTCAACTCTGAGCCCTTTACCATTCTCCATTCACTCATTTATCATTCCCAACGTCGAGATGGCTCATTCACTCATTCACTGAAACGCGCACAATTCTGTACTTTTCGTTCTTACTGCAAATTTTCCACGATAAATTTTCGCTGCGAAACTTGTTCGACTTACTAAATTATTTTTAAATTATTTGATTTAGTGTTTTTATGTTTTGGTGCCTAGACATTGTTTTATAGCCGTTTTAAGACTTATAAATGATAAGCTCATAAATTATTTAGTACGGCATGCTGCAAAACGAAAATTAATTTGAAAGAAATCTGCTGACTTTTATCCAAGGACACGTACGTTTTAATATTTTGTTAAAAACTGTTTAGCAAAAGTTAATAAATTAAAGTGAAATAGTATTTAGGCTTGTCTGTTGATGCAGCTACACGCATATAACGCATTAAATGTAATTAAAATAGATTAGATTAATTATTTTAATGGGCGTTGAGTATTTAACAAATTTGTGTGGCTTAGAAAATAACACTTAACATTACACTTAGAACTAGTAACACTAGACGCTTCACTTAGATAAACATAATATACTTACTGCGGTACTCAGAGATATTTAATGATTACTTAAGCCGTCACTTAGTAAAGATTTGACATACTTTTGTATGACAAAACTGTCAAAACCTTTACTAAGTGATGGCCTAAGTAATCATTAAAGCTCTACGAGTGCGGCAATTACATAGACTTAACTATAGTGGAATCGTTTTAAGCTATGTTTTATACTACGCGTCACGAGAAGCTATAAATGCTATGTACGTATGTTACGTAGCGACAACTCAATGACAACAAATAATTCAAAATTCAATCAACTCAAAGTAACATACGTGTAATACGAAACTAACGAGGAATTTCACTTGGTCTGGTTACATTTAAGCGATAAAAAGTTCTGTCGTCCAAAGTTTTGTGGTACAGGAATGCTCCTTGAGTCAGACGCGTTACGGTATCAAAAAACAATAGACAACTGTGCTTTCTGTCGGAATCGAATCAAATTTGGAATTATTTGTTGTTGATCGAGTTGCCGATACGTTGCAAATGGAAGTCATTGTTTAATAAAATAGAAAAACAAGTGAATGTGAACTTGTACCAATCGATATGTATCGCTCCCCGTACTAATTGTTGCTAAGTATCACATCTCTTGCATTTCATAATACAGGACCCGTGTATTATAGTACGCGTGCGATACGATATTTAGCAGCAGTAGGTAGGAGGCAGCTTGAGTTTCCAATTGCGAGTTCACCGGAATTCCCTTTACAATAATGCTAAGTAAACTATATACTTACCAGCTAACAACGTACAACTAATGCGGGTGCACCGCGCTATGAATACACGTATACACGTGCCTTTGAGAGCTACTCTTTTTCAACGGCACGTGTATACGGTTCTAACCGGATTTTACCGGAGAATGCTGGTTTAGAATACAATCATACACTTAAGAGGGAGTGTAGAACTGGGATGTAATGACAGTGTATAAATTCAAGGGTTACAAAGGGGTGACATCATTTAGGGTTTTTTTGCCAAATTCTTCAAGTGTCGTGGTAAACTAAAACAAAACGGTTTTTAAAGCCCACTTGGACCATCCAGCACTAAACAGAATTAGCGCTAAACGTTTCTAAAATATGAGTTATATACGTGCTTTGTGGTGCAAGTGTTCAAACGCAGGAAAAGAAAAACAGCAATAATTCGTTTCAGATAGTACACACGATGACAAAACAAGCCATACATAACCAATGTATGAGGATCTCTCATTTTATGAGAAATCTACACTAAACTAGGCCATGTTATACTTGAAATCTAGAACTTGATGTGTTGCCGTGTATACTAAATAAGTCAATAGAGTTGTAGCTAAAATCAGTCCATTAAATTGGTAGTTTAGACTAGTTTAATTTAGATTCAGTAACCGAAAAATTTTAACCACTATATTAACACTAACTGCTGTTGCCTTAAAACGTATTTTAACTAAGTGTATAACTGCATTCTTAGGCTGCTTTCACATTAGGACGTTAGCAGTGCGACAGTCGCGCGGCAGAAGCACATTCCTTCACATTTTATAAGAACAGCCTTAACAACCCTTGTTTTTAGTCGCGCGACTGTCGCGCTGCTAACGTCCTAATGTGACAGCGATCTAAAACTTACTAACAACTACATGTTACTTACTGAACCTTTTTATAACGTATTATATTTTACAGCTGACGAAAACGGATCCATATCGGAGACGATACCGGACCGGCCCGTCGAACTGAAGAACTTCCCTAAACTCTGCGACCAACGGAGAAAATATCCAGTATTATACAAACTAGAGTTTCAAGTAAGTGGCCAAGTTATTTATTACTAAATGGACAACCTTCGCTAATTTTTAATTTTTCTATACGTTGTGTGTAAAACTCCAAGCATAATTATTATCCCCTGTGCAGTGAATTACCAATATTACTTGACCCCACCTTTATAGGACACTGGCTGAAATGTGGTCAAGTTGTTTTTGACACTCTACTTTTATATTATAAGACAGATATTGGGGAAAAGGTAGATGATTATTAGGAAAAGTACAACATATGAAATAAGCCAAACTGTTTTATTTGTTGTGTGTAACAAAATCGAATAAAATATTAAAATACAACTTAAAATTACGATGTAAGACTCTAAAGACCAAAACTCCATAGACCGTATCAATACCGTAAGTACCACCCAGCCCCATTCAGTCTGGTGTAAGGCCAAAAGATCTTAAGAGATAATAAGTCAATGTAATGGCCGTTCGGACACTGCCACGTCCCTCCTGAATGGAAGCTTTGATCATTGATAAACGTTCTTAGGAAATTAAGTGTCGCCCCAGATATGGGGGATTTAACTTCATCCATCCGCCCTTGATCAGTGATTTTTGAGCTTTATCATTTATTTTTCGAAATTGTTTTAATCGATGATGGCAGGTTGGGTCAAATGTGCTTCTTTAATTTAATTCGCTCTCCATTACATGAGACTTCAATATAATGGCGAAATGTATGACCACTTTCTAACCTTATTTCTGTGGGTATTAGGGTGAAAGTGGCAGACCGTAAGTAATCTTGACATGTAGGTACCTACTAAAGGTACACTTTTGTCTAATTCTTCCGGGAAATCAGGTGTGATCCTGTTTCTTTTTTCAAATCACCTTTAACAAACATCATCATATTGATGATACTAAGTTGCTAGAAAATCATAATAATACTTTTAAAAATGGTGGAGGTTTAAACGGCTCTAAAAACGAACTTTTGTCTCTAAGGCCCAACTCTGCAGCACCTGACTTAAACGGCCTAATAGACTTTTTAAAACGCACGGCATAAGAAAAATGAGGCCTAATGATTTAAAGCTCTCATCACAAGAGCATCAAAGACAAGCGTACCTATCTATGTTGTCGTTTCTATCTTTCACAAATATAATACTCAAGACTGGAGAAAAAGATAATAAATATCACAAAAATCAACATTTTCGAAATAAAAAACGGTGTTATAATTAAACCGAAAAAGGAAAGGAAGGAAGAAAACATGATTAAATTGACAATTTATGAGCCGGCGACGAAAGAAATTGTCTACGAGACACACTCATTGAAGATATCGTAGAAATTGTAATTTGACATTGTAATTTTGAAGCGAAAAACCGGATTGTATTAAGTCAGTCGGATTATAATACGACCATTCTCTGGAGAATGGAAAAAACGGCTCCCATAACAGATGAAGTCCCTAAAGTAAAAAGTCTTCAAAAGGCTTCATAATATTGTTTGTCGTGAATACAAAATTCTGCTTTTTAACTTGATCTTCGCTTAGGTCGTTTTCTTTTGTGGAGTTAATAGATATTTGAGATGACTTATCTGATATTTGAGTACTGCGATCGTTGAAAGTAATTTCCCTTTAGATTACTTTTATTTATAAAGAAGCGTACTTTAATGCTTCTAAACTCATTAAGAGGGAACACAGTGGTGCGATTCTCCATACAAATGTTTTCCCTTCTTTTTTTTCACCTTCAAATTTCCATAAAATCAATGTCTACTGTAGACACATTCCTGTCATTTAATTGTGTTTGTGATTTTGTCACATCTTATATTATACAAACTTACGATGACTCATTCTGTCAATATGGTCCTACTATTTCTTAGGTTATTAATTCTTATGAATCCAAATAAGATGAGAAATTAAATAATTAATGTAAGCTTTCGCATAATTATGTTTAAATACCATTTCAACGAGGATAATCGCCAAAATTAAATCTGTTACTATAGTTTATATTAATCTCACGTAGCTACCGTACTTGAACTTTCAAAACTAAAAGTAAAAATTAAACGGTCCTAACCCAGAAAACTTCAACAATAAACCAGACAAATTGAATCATAGTTCATAATCTATTTCGTAAAAGTCTTCGATTTTACGAAATAGATTATGAACTTGTGGCATAATTCAGTTTCCAAGTTAATCTTTTGCTTAAGTTTTAAAAGAGAAATATTATTTCTTTGGCGGAGCATCTCCCTGTGCGCCGGTAGTTTTAAACTACCTTAACGGTATTTTTCACCAGCAGCGGTTTCGTATGAAGAATTGTTGGTGGGAAAATGAAGAAAAATTGTGGCGCTCCGTGCAAAGTGTGCCAATAAATGTTTAAAGTTTAACTTTTCCTCGACCCATTTTTATCACTTAATTCTATTGTTATCTTACATTAAATATTTTATGGCGAGATTTATAGTAAAACGTTACTTTGCATACTTTGACTTTAGTCCAAGCTGCTTTACTTGCTTTCACTGACGTAGAACTGTTTAACTACAAGAGCTAGAAGAAAAAAGCTAAAAAAAACAGTTTCGAACCCAAGACCTCTGATTTCCGTCGGGGCTGCGGGTTGTTCGCAAGAGATACCGTGGACTCGACATGAAGGGCTAAGAAGGAATATGGGTGGTTTTTAGTCAGTAGAAGTCTGACTCTCCCTTTCGCTCTGCCCAAGAGCGGGAGGGGTTATTCGATGATTTTCCACACGCCAACACGCGAAACACGAGACTATGTCCGACATTGAACATATTTCAGCTAGAATGATGCTGATGATGATAATTTCGGTGAAAAAAGTGTCTAAAGGTTCCCGGATGTCGGATGTATATCCGACATCCGGGAACCTTTAGACACTTTTTGTACGGGAATAACACTGATTTTAAGGTCCAAGACCGAAATTAGTTGTACTAGTTGAGTAAACTGAAAAAAACAGCATCAGCAATGAAAATAAACTACTTCAATATTCAAACAATGGAGATGGAATTTAAAATGTTGAGCGCAGCACTGTCGGGTTACATGGCTGACGCCTAGTGCACTGAGCGTAAATTATCTAGGTTAACCCCCGCCTGGCATGACCCACTTATAGTGCTTTATTCCGCTATTTGGTACGATGGATACCCAAGTACTTATCCCGTTTTTCCCGATGGCGGATGCGGAATTTTGAGTATGAAAATTGACTGAGCTTTACATGTTATTTATTAAAAGCAGTTTCTATTATGTACGGTCAGCAGCAAAAGTAGCTTAACATTTCGGAATTTTAATTATTTGATGTACAGGACTCCAGTTATTATTTTTAATATTTCAGAAGAATATTCTTTAAAATGTTCCTTACTCTTTAATAACTTATTAGTAACGAGTAATATCTAAAAAGATTTTATTAAGACAACTGCTTTGAAACTTTGTGTTGTGTTAATCTACTTCTGATGCTGACTGTACTTAAACGCGTTTTATTTGATATCACGACTGCTCAGCAAATGGGGTCGACGACCCGAGTCGGGCAAATTGTTAAGTAAACTTAGTAGCAGCCACGGAGTCTGGATTTGTGCTCGGTTGATGGGAATAGGCTCGTCCCATAGCCTTTTTTTATGGTGGTTGGAAAATCATCAAATAACCCCTCCCGCTCTTGGGCAGAGCGAAAGGGAGTGTCAGACTTCTACTGACTAAAAACCACCCATGTTCCTTCTTAGCCCTTCACGTCGAGGCTGCGGTATCTCTTGGGAATAACCCGCAGCCCCGTACATGGGACTTTGGTGAAATGTAGGTGCATTGTGAAGAAGACCTCTGCCTAACCCTTCGGAGATTACAGGTGTGATGTAATAATGTTTTGTTGAGCTAAAGATGGGAAAGAGCATAATTTATTGTTCTCTTGAAATTTAAAGGTGTTACCACTTTTTTTTTTGTTCAAGAGAATTTCAAGAGATCAAAAAAAAAAGTTGAGTTATCCTTCTCTAAAATAATGCAGAATTCTCTGTGCAGAGCATAACCAACAGCGCAAAATTCTTTGTGTTCCACGTTCACCGTTCAGCCGATATCCTACAATTTTTCACAAGTGCACGACACTTCAATTAAAATACACAAATTGATCCCCTTTAAAAAACGAACCCTCTACCAACCAACGCAGTTCGTCCATCCCGACGTCCCGCAATTTTTCCGATATTCCACCTTCAAAAAGCGAACGTCCAAAAACCACAAAAAAAACTTCGCCCCGTCTTTTGTCAACTTTATCGTCGCATCAGGACGAGTGAAGTTTTTCCTTTTTTTTTGTTTGCTTTCCCATCACTTCGTCAGCGTCCGGTGAGATATAACCTCAAATAAAAAATAAACTTATGGTCGACCGGGAAATTTTAGCTGCCCTTTGCCTTTTTACAAGTTTTTATCATGAAGGGGAGTATGAATTATTTACGCAGTTAGAGCTGCGAGTAATAAAAAGTGGTTTGAAGTTTGTAGGAATAGCAAATTAAACCTTTTTAGTTGTTTTTATTATCAAAAAGAAACATTCTAAAGTGTTCAAATAAAATAATTTAAAGCGTAAAATTAAACCTACTGTAATATACAAAATTAACAAATTCATGTTTGTTCTGTTCGTTGGAATCACAATGATCTAAATTTTAAACGCACTCGGCTTAATGATAACTTTTTTTAAACGCTTTCTTTCTTTTTTTATTTATAATTACGCGTCGTTAGTGCCTAACCTATATTAATATAGTGTGTATTGTAGATTATTTTATTTTTTTACCGTACTTGTTAATTATTAAAAAAAAATTAACCGTTTCTATTTTTACTGATTCTGTGTAACATACACAAATATTATAGTCAAAGTTTAGTGAAGTTTTTAATAAGTATTAGTTTAAAAGATTATTTTATGTATGGGCTTTTATTGCCTAATAATAAAATGATTTGATTATCAATGTGTTTTAGCTGTTCGATCTCGTAGCCCATATAGTCCCACTGCTGGGCAACAAAGGCCTCCTCCATTCCTTCCAACGGTCACAATTCTATGCAACGTCTTTCCAATTCCCAAAAAAGACATACAGTTCTCCTATTTATAAATAAATAATATAACATAACATCACGCCTGTAATCCCCGAAGGGTTAGGCAGAGGTGTACCTAATAGTACACCCACATTTCGCCAGTTATGTTTAAGTCCCATGTAATAGGGGGCGAGCCTATTGCCATCAACCGGGCACAAATCCAGACTCCGTAGCTGTTACTGATAAATTCCTGATGGAAAAGCCAATAACACTTTGCCCGACGCGGGAATCGAACCCAGGACCTCATGTTCAGCAGTCGCGGTTGCGAACACTAGACCACTATATAGTATAAGTTTTCGAAAAGGCTGCTGCGCACAGTCGACATATTATTTCCACTTAGCACAAGAAAAATATTTGCTGACATCAGGGCCCCCGGTTTCGCTTCATATTTCAATAATCCACTATTGTTATACCAATGTGATCAATGAACTGGTTTCCCCGATAACCAATTCACTGAATGCAATATCTTTTGCCATCCAGTCAGCATTTTCTGGACCAACCACAACTTTTAAAAATGTTGCCAGCGCATTCATATTGATATTACTTGGAGTTTTTCGCACACCACCGACGGAATAAGCAAAATTATAATGAGACTTACCCAATTCAAATATATTCAACATTTTATTTTCATGTCTCCTTGATATGGTGGTCACAAGCACCGCTGAGCTGCTGAGTTCCTGGGTTCGATTCCCGGGACGAGCAAATTTTCAGACTCTTTACTGCTTTTTTTTTTTGGGGGGTTGGGAAATCATCAAATAACCCCTCCTGCTCTTGGGCAAAGCGAGAGGGAGTGTCAGACTTCTACTGACTAAAAACCACCCATGTTCCTTCTTAGCCCTTCATGTCGAGGCCGCGGTATCTCTTGCGAACAACCCGCAGCGCCGACGGGTCTTTACTGCTTCAAGGCAGAAACGACAGAACGCCACCTGCTACGATCCTTACATACACCTTTTGCCTCGTCCACATTCATACATCTGGTCATACACGCACGCCGGTTACGGGTACTACGCACCTGTCTTTTCAGAAGAACGTCACCAATCAGATCAGTGTGTCTTTCTAGGGCGTCTGCTTTCAGCGTTGCCACTCACATCTGCCTTGTTAATCGACTTTCACTAATCCTCTCCACATGACCAAACCACTGTGATTTCTGCCTACCCCCATAAGAAAAGGGCGTGAGTTTATGTATGTATGTAATTACAGCTTCAAGAAAAAAACCTTAAAATGTACATTTGTTGTTACAGACGGCGGTCAAAGTGGAAACGCACTCGTGTCGACACGCAACAAAGAAGACGAATTCACATAAAAATCAAAATCAAAAAGTCATACCATGTAAGTAACAGAGTACCACTTACTTTCCTCTTTTCATATAAATTCGTACTGAAGTTTCTACGCCTCCCTGCTAAATATTTATGACTTTATTCTCCGGTATATTTATTTGTCAGTTTGAGTAGGTATGATTTACATTACGTTATGTTGCTGGGGACTTAGTATTTCACGTTGAACATGGTGACCAATTTGTATTAAGATTTTAACAGTCACGGCTCATAAACATTGTTTTAAGTATTTTTTTGACGTCTCTGAACGGTGATCAATACTAAATATTTTTTTGTGGTATTGTTATCATTTTAATGATATGAGGAGCTCGTGGCTTAATAAGAACTGCCACTCGGGTCGACCTTTAGGTTAAGCTGCGCTTGCCTAGGTTGGTCTGTGGATGGGTGACCTCCCATTACGTACCGAGTTTCCTGCGTGCCTTGGAAATAATAATAATTATAATAAATAATTTTAAGCTGTTGGTCCCGGCTACCATATAGATTTTTGGCAGTCGTTACAGGTAGTCAGTGACCGGAAAGTGTGACATCCAGTCTTACCAAAGGGTATCGTATTGCCTAGTATTATCTGGGTTGTGGAGGTCAGATAGGCAGTCGCTCCATGTAAAATACTGGTATTCAGCTGCATCCGGTTAGACTGGAAGCCGACCCCAACATAGTTGGGAAAAGGCTAGGCAGATAATGGTCTTGTTATCATTTTAATAATGATTTATTATTCACGTTAATAATTATTAGGCGATGGGTGACCGTCATAAGTCATAACATACCGAGTTTTCTCCGTGCCTCGGAAAGAACATTAAGCAGTTGGTCCCTCCAGCTGTCATTTGAAGATCTTTGACAGTCAGGTAGGCAGGTCAAATAGGCAGTCACTCTATGTAAAATATTGGTATTCAGCTGCAAACCGAACCCAGTCTAGTTGAGAACATGCTAGGCAGATAATGATTTAAAGATGCGGCTCGAAGGACCAAAAGTTGTAGCAAGCATTCAGTTTTTTTATAAAGCAATGGAGTTACGTTACTAGAAAAAAAACTTGTTTTATGAACTATGAAAACGCCTTTTCTCTCAAACGCCCACGATTAAAAGGTATACCAGTCCATCCAGGGGTTTATCACCCCATTCCTAACATTACACGAAGTACGTTTTTATTCCTGGCTCCCCATAAACTTTGCTATAAAAGAGAAATCTTTTTTATGACTTCACCGTGGTCTTAACACGTTAAACTTAGATCTTGGTCCATTCAATGGCGGCAAAGTCGTTTGTGAGTGGTAAATTTAATTTTAATGTGACTTGGTTTTGACACGGTCGTTTTTAACTATAAATTGGTATTTTCTTCTTGGGTCTGAGCTAAATTGGGGTAGTTATGAAAACTTTGGGATTGTGCGATTTTGATGATTAATTGGTTTGTAAAATGTAGATTGTTTTAATAAAAAGCTATCTAAGGGATATTAAAGATCTTTCTGGCAGATGTTTAGAAGAATTAGTATGATTCACTTTTTTTAGGAACTAATCTGACAAAAGAGTAATTTTCGTTGGCAAAATCTAATCTGAAACTCTAGAAAGTAACCAAAAGTTAAAATATTTCCACACAAGTTTATTTAATATTTTTATCAATGATGCATTAATAACAATTTAATACCCGGAACTTATCGTCGGCCTAGCCCTTACCGGTTATGTAGGGGTCGGCTTCCAGTCTAACCCGGTGCAGCTAAGTACCGGTATTTTACATGGAGCGACTACCTGTCTGACCTCCACAACCCAGTTGGATGGTGTTAAATCATCAAATGACTCCTCCCGCACTCGGCAGAGCGGCAGGGAGTGTCAGACTTCTACTGACTAAAAACCCTTTGTGCCCTTTGTGTCGAGGCCACGGTACAACCTGAACAACCCGCAGCCCCGACGCCACCACCTTAGTTCTTAGTAATACGAAACGCCTTGTGAGTGGCGGGCGATTGACGAGGCCTATGTCCAGCAGTGAACTGCTGAAAGCTGATGATGATAAGACTGGTAGTCAGACTTTCGGGACACTGACTGTAACGACTGACAAAGACATACTAATAACAGCCTAATATGCTTGTACCGAGTGTTGTAATGGAAACTTGATATAACGGTTGAGGTCATTGATATAAAAAAAAAGATAAAGATACGGTCGTCCGAACATTTGCTCGACGCGTTCGCCATCCAGAGAATCGGTGTAGTGTGCTCGTTAACGTAACCTTGTATTTTCGAGGTATAAAGAACATAAATAAAGCTTTTAATAAAATTTACGACCGCACCCGAAGACAGCCGATCGTGGACTAGGTTCACTTCGGCTTAGGAAAGACCGTTTTGGGACCCAGTTCGAGGCGTCATTTTAACATGCGGTCCGCCCAGTCCTTACGCAGTAATATATAAGTCAATGGTTGAGATTGATAAATGATCATCCATTCATAGACCAACCTAAGCAACCGCAGCTTTAATCTGTAAATCAACTCAAGCTACTTTTATTATTGACGGCACGGTTGGGCGAGTGGCTAAGCGATTGGACTGCAGCGCTGCGTGTCGCGGGTTCGATCCCCGCACGGAACAAATATTTGTATGGCCTGCAGATAATTGTTTCGGGTCTGGGTATTTGTGTATGTGATTTTATATGTTTGTAAACGCACCCACGATACATGATAAATTCCTAGTGTGGGGCAACGTTATTTCTAAAAAATAAAAAATTATGAAATTTAACCACAAGCTCATACTGGCGCACTCAGAGATGTTTAATTATTACTTAAGCCGTCACTTAGTAAAGATTTGACATACAAGATCTTTATTAAGTGATGGCTTAACTAATCATTACACGTCTCTGAGTGCGCCAGTTAGTCAATACTTTTATTTAACGAACAAAATCAATGGCTCGTTATTAACCAATCTACGAGTAATTAAAGCAAAACCGCTCCAAACGTTCAATCAGTACTACTAGAGCCGCCTGCAATTTGTCCTACAATAAAGGCACAATAGCAACTTGTGAGCTACGGAAACTGCGGTGTTACTGCACATTGTACAGTCTGTGCCCGGCATTATCTGACCCCTCGTATAAAGAAGTGGTATGAGAAGAGGGGTCAGGTAATGCTGGGTTGACCTTACTGCGTTATTGTTGAACAGCTTCGTTACCGCGCGGCTTTGTCTGTTCACGGCTGAGACAAACGATTGTATTGTCTGAGAGGGCCTTTGATTTGAGCCCGGATTTTGGTGGACTTAGTTTTGAGTGTTGTGCTTGTTTTTTTTTTTGATTTTTGGCAGTATTCAAATATTTATTTTATGGAAAAAGAATGACCGTCTTTTCGTTTTCTCTTGTGTTGGTCATATTTTATCTTACAATCAATATCAATATCTTCGATAATCTAACAGCCGTCTGTTAGATTAAAAAACAATCTGATAAAAAAATATGATTCTAATTGGTCCGTACCAATTAGAATCATATTTTTTTTAGTCAGTAAACATCCCTATTATGATTAAAATTTATAAACAAAATTATTCTGAATTGTGATCGAGCTCGTGGAGTTATAATACGTTATGAATACTGAATTGTGATAAACCATAGATAATAAAACAAAGCACGTTAATTAATAATTAACACACAACTTCATTGTTGTGTGGCTCAACCTAATTATGAATATAATTTAATCATTCAAATAAAAAATATAAAATAAAGATGATGGATGGAGAGGGAGAGGAAGGGCAAAGAAAAGATGGATGGATTGTGTGAGGAATGATATGAATGAGAAAGGAGTAAATGCCACCTTGACGTGTAACAGGGAAGAATGGAAGAAAAAAACGTGTTGCGCCGACCCCAAATAGAATGGGATAAGGGCAGGAAGATGGTGAGTCATTCAAATCATCAAAAGATAAGATCCTTCAGTTCGATGTCTCCAGTCACAAACTGTATTAGACCATGATGATGTTTCTTTGGTTAACCCCTCTACGGTCACCCCTTTAGAAGAAATAACTCCAAGGAGATACGGTATCATCTTCCTACCCTTTTTTTGGGAAATCATCAAATAACCCCTCCCGCTCTTGGGCAGAGCGAAAAGGAGTGTCAGACTTCTACTGACTAAAAACAACCCATGTTCCTTCTTAGCCCTTGCGCCGAGGCCGCGGTATCTCTTTCGAACAACCCGCAGCCCCGACGGGATCTTCCTACCCTTGTCTCGTTATACTTGGTGTCAGTCACAACACGTTTTATTCTCTCATTCTGATTATATCACCCTTTGGGACTTTGTATAGTGAAAAAACTGTAAAACACTGTATATTTTATTTATTTTAAACAGCGTAGGTCACACACATTACAGAGGTAAAAAGGAAGAGAGTGTTGCCATATTAGCACACTAAATTATACTAGAATAATCTTATGTCATAGACATAGGTAGGGGGGAAAAAGGTAAATGTAAATCTCTTAATTTAGTATTATTTATTTTATTCTACAGGTAATAGTACAACTTTGGACACCGCTCGAGTGTGCAGTTTCTTATCAGATGTTTGAACTTCTACAACTCTTACATGGTTGTCCTTTCCGCAAACCACCTTAGTGATTCTACCCATGGGCCAATGAAGGGGTGGGGTGTTAGGATTCAATAATAGAACTACATCGCCTAGCTTGAGATTAGGTAAAACTTTTCTCCATTTAGTTCTCTCGTTGAGCGAAGATAAATAGTCCTTTGACCAGACCCTCCAGAAATGCTGCCGAACTTGCTCACAACATCTCCAAAACCGGAGTCGATTGATTGGGTATTCGGTTAGATCTGGCTGCGGTATGGCTGTTAAAGGGCTGCCGATTATGAAATGTCCCGGAGTGAGACATGAAAAATCAGACAAATCCTGACATGGTTTAGCCATTAGTGGACGCGAATTTAAAATACTTTCTATTTCGGCCATAACTGTACTAAACTGCTCATAAGTAAATATTTTACAAGTAGAAATTCTTTTTAAATGGAACTTAGCCGACTTGACGGCTGCCTCCCACAAGCCGCCATGATTTGGACTGTAAGTTGGGATAAAATGGAATTTAATTTCTTTCTGCAGCATGAAACTATGGACACTTTCCTGAAACTTTTTATTGTTATGTAATTTATATAATTCTATAAGTTGGTTATTGGCACCTTTAAAGGTGCTGGCATTGTCGCAGTAAACGTCTGAAGGTATACCTCTACGCGAGATGAACCTTTTAAATGCAGCTATAAATGTATCAGTTGTCATATCAGATACAACCTCTAAATGTATGGCTTTGGAGACGAAGCAAACAATTACAGCAGCATAACCCTTACTAATTATACTATTTCTTTTTGACGATTGTTTTATGTCAAAGGGTCCGCAATAGTCTATGCCCACCCGTTCAAATACCCGAGCAGGGTTTACACGATCTTTAGGCAAGGAACCCATGAGTTGTTTGGCAGTTTCTGCCTTATGCCTACAGCAAATAGTACATTTGTGGATTACACTTTTGACTTCTCTCACAGCATTGATTATGAAGTATCTTTGTGATAAACTGCTTAAAACAAGCTTTAAGCCAGCATGCATTAGAGTCAAGTGCTCTTGTATAATAATTAATTTTGTAATGTGACAATGCTTTGGCATAATTATAGGAAATTTTTGAGAATAATGTACATTTGCATTATGTAGTCTGCCTCCTACACGTAAAATGCCACTGCTATCTAGAAATGGGTGTAAGGACTTCAAAGAGGTTTTGATGGGTGATTCTTCAGCAATGCATTTTAACTCTTCAGCAAAATAGTGTTTTTGAATGACCCTTTGTAAACTGCTCAAAGCCTTTCTGATCTCGCCTATAGTTATTTCCCCAGATATCACATTATTACACTTTTTGCATTTATTAATAAAACGTAAGATGTACGCCATAACACGTACCGTTTTGTATAAGCTAGAATATTTTTCAATAAATGTCTCAACTATTTCATTTTTTATGGTCATTGTACATGATGTATTTTCATCAGAAATAGTGACAGGTTGAAAAAATGGCTTTTCGACAGAAGACAAATAAAGATTGTAATTATTACAGTCAAGTAAATAATTAGGACCATGCCTCCATAATGAATTATCAAAAATATCCATTGGCTCAGAACCTCTGGATAAAATATCAGCTGGGTTTAAAATTCCTGGTGTAAAATGCCAAATTGAATTTTGTGTAATTTTTTTTATCTCTCTTACGCGGTTTCCTATGTAAGCAGGGACCTTTACAGGTGATAAATCTAACCATCCGAGAACAATTTTTGAATCACAAAATAAATGAACATTTTGAATTTTTAACAACTTAGCAATATGTGATGTAAGTTTCGCTAATAATAATGCTCCGTTGAGCTCTAATTTAGGTATAGTTAACTTAGAATTAATACCATTAAGCCTAGATTTGGAGCAGAGCAAATGAGAACTGCATTCACCACCATTTTTTACTTTAATGTAAACACAACAGCCATATCCCTTTGCAGATGCATCGCAGTAGCCAATGACTTCAAGCTCACTGTCATCTTTAGTTTGTACATAGCGTGGAATAACTATTTCTGGCATACTCACAAGATTTGCATAAAAACTATTCCAGAAAGTTTTTAGCTCAAGCGGTAATGGGGTGTCCCAGTCTAAATTATGTTGCCACAGCTCCTGCATAAAAAGTTTGGCCCTCATAGTGACAGGCCCAACAAATCCCATTGGATCAAATAATCTGCTTATTGAACTTAAAACTTGCCTTTTTGTTGGTACTTTAGTGGGAACTACATCTCTACCATTCAACAGGAATGTATCATTACCAGCATCATAAGCTATGCCTAATATTTTTACTATTGACTTGTCCTGATCTAAGTCTTTGCGAAAAGAACCTAGGGCCTCCTGAGGAACATCATGAAGTAGCTCTGAGCTGTTAGATACCCATTTATGTAACCTGAAATTGGCATGACTGAGAAGTATGCTAAGTTCATTTTTTAGCTGCCTAGTTTCTTCAATTGTATTACATCCTGCCTGGATATCATCAATATATGAATTATTTATCACTGCTGCGCTTGCTAAAGGATATTGATACTTAAATTGTTTTGCTAATGTTATGAGACATTTAGTGGCCAAATAAGCTGAGCTGGTCAAACCATAAGTTACCGTCTGTAATTGCAGGACATTCATGATCCCATTTTCGCGCCAAAGAATGTTTTGCAAACATCTGTGATCCGGATGTATTTTTATCATTCTGTACATATGACGGATATCACACTGTATAGTGTATTTGTATGTTCTAAATAGTATCAATATGTCAAAGAGCGAATTTTGTACCACAGGACCATTACACATAAAGTCATTGAGGCATAAGCCATTTTTATTCTTTGCACTGGCATCAAATACCACCCTCAACTTATTTGTTTGTTTGTCTAATCTAAGTACCCCATGATAACACATAACACCCCACCCCTTCATTGGCCCATGGGTAGAATCACTAAGGTGGTTTGCGGAAAGGACAACCATGTAAGAGTTGTAGAAGTTCAAACATCTGATAAGAAACTGCACACTCGAGCGGTGTCCAAAGTTGTACTATTACCTGTAGAATAAAATAAATAATACTAAATTAAGAGATTTACATTTACCTTTTTCCCCCCTACCTATGTCTATGACATAAGATTATTCTAGTATAATTTAGTGTGCTAATATGGCAACACTCTCTTCCTTTTTACCTCTGTAATGTGTGTGACCTACGCTGTTTAAAATAAATAAAATATACAGTGTTTTACAGTTTTTTCACTATACAAAGTCCCAAAGGGTGATATAATCATTGGATGATTATATCACCCCCACCGCTCGAGTGTGCAGTTTCTTATCAGATGTTTGAACTTCTACAACTCTTACATGGTTGTCCTTTCCGCAAACCACCTTAGTGATTCTACCCATGGGCCAATGAAGGGGTGGGGTGTTAGGATTCAATAATAGAACTACATCGCCTAGCTTGAGATTAGGTAAAACTTTTCTCCATTTAGTTCTCTCGTTGAGCGAAGATAAATAGTCCTTTGACCAGACCCTCCAGAAATGCTGCCGAACTTGCTCACAACATCTCCAAAACCGGAGTCGATTGATTGGGTATTCGGTTAGATCTGGCTGCGGTATGGCTGTTAAAGGGCTGCCGATTATGAAATGTCCCGGAGTGAGACATGAAAAATCAGACAAATCCTGACATGGTTTAGCCATTAGTGGACGCGAATTTAAAATACTTTCTATTTCGGCCATAACTGTACTAAACTGCTCATACCAATGATTATATCACCCTTTGGGACTTTGTATAGTGAAAAAACTGTAAAACACTGTATATTTTATTTATTTTAAACAGCGTAGGTCACACACATTACAGAGGTAAAAAGGAAGAGAGTGTTGCCATATTAGCACACTAAATTATACTAGAATAATCTTATGTCATAGACACATTCAGTTAAAAAAAAATATATATATATATATAAAAAAAAAAAAAATCCTCCTGTTAGACGTCACGGTATCATTTATTTCTTTCTCTATCTTACCTCCCATAATTCATCCATCTTTGCATTGACCTACCTCTCCCTCTGCATCCATGAACATTCATACCATCTCTCTTTTAGTCACACACGTTTTATCCGCTTTACTCCTAGGAGATACAAAGTTAAAGTCTTTAGTAAACGGTCCCTGGAGAAATATCTGCGGACATAATAACGACAATGAGAACAAATGACACTTGCAAACGATCATCAAGCGTTTTATTTATTACCCGACTGCGGCGTAGCCCAAAAAAGGGGTCATTGGTTTGTCTTTTCAGTAGCATTGCAAGTTGATAAATTATTTATCAGACTATAAAGTGGGCCACTGTGTTTTAGTAGCTAATAAACGTTATTGTATTTTTTCGTTTTCAAATATGAAGATTATTCCAAAGAGTATTTTATCAAAATCTAAACTTCAGATCTGCCTTAATATTTACGCTAAGATTATTTTTACCCTTTTTTTTTGGAAGGTGGGAAATCATCAAATGACTCCTCCCGCTCTGGGCAGAGCGATAGGGAGTGTCAGACTTCTACTGACTAAAAACCACCCATGTTCCTTCTTAGCCCTTTGTGTCGAAGCCCCGGTATCACTTTCGAACAACCCGCAGCCCCGATGGAATTCTTGTTACTCTGTACTGTAAAATGTGTTCTGTGACGTCACTACATCTCATTTGGTATTCCACAGATGACTACAACCGCGTGGTGCTAGAGACGGTGGACCGGGAGCCTGACTCCGACTATATTAATGCTTCCTACATAGATGTGAGTATCTTTACGTAGTTACCTTTTCCCCGCGGCCTCGCTCGCGTTTTGTCGGATGATATTCCACTGGAATGTTTTAAATATAGACTTTTAGACACGAGATAATAAAGCTTCCCATAAGTGAAAGAATTTTCAAAATCAGTTCTAAAAAGATAAAACAAATTTGCAGTTTGTACGCTTAAATATAATATAAACTACGCAACGGATTTGAATGCAATTTTCAGCAACAGATAGAGTGACAAAGGTTTGCGTATAGTACATTGCACCTTTGCGAAGCCGGGGGAGGTCGCTAGTTTATTATAATTTAACTTATTCTAGTAAGAACTCTTGGACAGATGAAATAATCTTAAAATATTAAAGACAACCTAGTATTGATTGACTGTATAATTTGCAAAGCATCGTCTTGTTCAACTTTCTCGTTGGTGTAGTGGTTGGAAGTACGACTACTGAGCATGTGGTTCTGGGTGTGATTCCTAGGTCGGGCAAAGTATCATTGGGTTTTTCCATCAGGAATGTCGTAGTAGCAGCCACAGAGTCTGGATTTGTGCCCGTTTGATGACAATAGGCTCGTCCCCTAAATTATGTGACTTATAAAATGAAACTTTCGAAATGTGGGTGTACTTTTAGGTACCTCTACCTAACCTACATGGAACATAAATAAAGTTAAAGCCACCAACTTCCATAATTCAAGTTATTTATCACATCGCATTGGTCTTTTTGTAATCGATTGGTTTTTAAACCCCAATGTTTTCCATTATCTAGCCCAATATCTAATTTCAAAGAACATAATCCTAACAACAGAGCCTTTCATCAGAACCTAGAGCTCATCTTGCAGCGTATTATTACGAGCACATTAATTAAACGGTCTGACTAAAGCCGAATTATCTTTAATTAATAGAGGGTAATTACTAGATAGCGATCGATGTTAGGTAATTTGGTATTCTGCTTAGTATTGCGATATTGATGCTGTTATGATAGTGGGATTGTTATCCTCATGTGTGGGATAATATGAATAAGATTTATAATGAACTAGCTGATGCCCGCGGTTTCACCCGCGTGGATGTCGGTTAAGTTATATACTAAAACCTTCCTCTTAAATCACTCTATCTATTAAAATATACCGCATCAAAATCCGTTGCGTAGTTTTAAAGATTTAAGCATACATAGGGATATAGGGACAGAGAAAGCGACTTTGTTTTTTATACTATGTAGTGATACGTGAACGATCTAGTGGTCGCAAACTCGGCTGTTGAGCCTGAGGTCCTGACTCACACCTCTGCTTAACCTTTCGGGAATCACAGGCGTGATGTTATGTTATATAATTATATTATCATCATTATTAAATGCTGATTACTTACATAGCACTGTAAAAGGCTTATTACTACCACCAAAATATTTACAAATACTCCGAACAGCTTTCGTTAGCCTGTTACATGAAACGGAGTCAAGGCGCTATGTGTTATAGTAGTCGCTCTGCCCAGAGCGGGTGGAGCCATTTGATGATTTCCCACCCTCCAAAAAAAAAAAAAGCGTAGCTATGCTACGGCGTAGCTAGCTCAGAGATAGCTACGCGTTACGCCGTAGATGATATTGTGACGTCATAGAATAGTCGCCGTATCACCTCGCCATTGGTTGTCATAAAAAAGGAAGAGCAAATTATTTCTAATTCATTCCATTCATTTATTTAAATCAAACACAATGACCCATAATGTTGTTTTTAGATAGTCTTTAAAATAATGTTAATAATGGAAGTATTAAAATACATAACTAACACAAACACAGTAAACGCGGCGTACTGTTTATATGCAATCAGCAAATGTTTACTGCACAAACTGTAACAAAAAACACAAAGAAGAAAATAAAAACTCTAATATCAATTCAGCTAACGCGTCCAGTTTCCAAAATGTCCAGCACTCAGTACATAAACGTCCGAAGTAACAAACGTTTGAATTCACCATTTTATAAGATGGGTCGTCGCCCATCACGAATTCGGTCACGTCCTAACGTAATGACTGTACGAATTGTTGGGCTCAATATCCGCCTGAAAGGACCCGAATCAGAAACTGAATGACCCCGGAGGACTAGAGAATATCAACTAGATATATGTGGAATTGAAATCGTTGCAAAGGTTTCTGATAAAAGTAAGTCTGTTAAGAAGTAGAACCCAATTTGGCGACAAAAGACATGGGTGAAAAAGACTGGCGGGTTTTAGGGCACGAAACAAAATGTATTGAAAAGGATTCGCAAGTTACCAACGCGTAAATAAAAAAAAATACTAGCTTTTGCTCAATTTTTTTAATGGAATGGCCTATGACACTTGAGGATAATGTAGCTTTCCTTCCGTGAAATAATTTTCGGAATCGGATTAGTGTACCGAAGTTTACCCCTACATACAAACTTCAAACAGTATATTTTTATTCTATATATTAGTCTGCCTAGCCTTTTCCCCACCATGTTTGGGTCGGCTTCCAGTCTAACCAAATGCAGCCGAATACCAGTACCTATTTTACTCTTTCAAATATTAGTGTTGATGAATAATTGATAAAGTTTCAAACAGAATAAGTAATGGCTGTCTCTGTGGGCAATATAGCGGGGGTGTTGAAACATAACTGTCATTCGACGATTGATTGATTAAGGAATTTGAAAAGCTACTGCTATAACATACAAAAAATACAAATCAATACAAATAAGGAAATTTAAGTGTCTGTCTGTAATTTCAAAATAAAAGCTAACAACTGCATATGAACGGATATACGTTATTTTTTGACGGGACGATTTTTCTGGCAGATAGCTCATGTTAGAAGAAATAATTACAGCAAACTTTTATTTTAGAAAAAGGATTAGGATTCCGTACAAAACAATTAAAAACCCTTGAAATTGATTCCAAAATACAAAGTAATATTTTTACAATAATTTCACGAGGACGAGTAATCACACTAATATTATAAAGGCGAAAGTTTGTGTCTCAGTGTGTATGTTTGTCCCGATTTTATCTTCCCGTGGGATAATTTTCGAGTTGTAGAGGGCGAAGCCGCTGGCAAGAGCTAGTAGAGAAATATGGAAGAAAAAAACATAAGGAGAAGAAAATACAAAGAATGTTTACACATTTCCTATTACCTCAAGATTGACACACAATATCCTTGTTCCTCTCGACTACCTTCACAGCAGCTTACCAAAGACTATTTAATAATGAAACCTAAAGGATTCCAGGAGATTAAGTTTCATGTTTACTCCAACGTCTACTTAGCTGACAATATTCTCTGAAGCAAACGCTTTAGCGAAATTAAAATCCCGCCGAATAGAATATGCACTTCTATAGTTACATTCTCAATACAAAAAGTTTCAGAAGGTTAGTTCTATGCAAAGATTTTTCAATAATTCTTAATCTTATTGCAAAATATTTTATATTATAAATGTAGATATAAGAAACACGACACTGCGTTCCAAAACTCGGTCATACGGCTGCCAAGCTCAAATCCAACTGAGCTGGCCACATTTGTCGCATGCCGGAGGAGCTATAGGCTCAAGTAACCATACAATGTGTCCTAAACGACAGGCCCAGAAGAAGATGGCGGAATGAACTCGACTCTTTTCACAGGGATTGGCGATTTACAGTATTGAATAGGGATAAGTGGAAAGAGGGCGAGGAGGCCTTTACCCTGCAGTGGGACACAAATGGCTATTAATAATAAAATTCTGCTTGGGAGAGGGCACTGGCTTCTGTAACAGGGATTTTTTTTTGGGGGCTGGGAAATCATCAAATAACTCCTCCCGCTCTTGGGCAGAGCGAAAGGGAGTGTCAGACTTCTACTGGAAAAACCACCCATGTTCTTTCTAAGCCCTTTATGTCGAGGCCGCGGTATCTCTTGCGAACAACCTGCAGCCTCGATCCTTACTTCCTTACTTAATATTATAAATGCGATATAACTCATTCTGTCTGTCTATCGCGCTTTCACGCCAAAACTACTGAACCGATTTAAATGAAATTGGTAAAAGTGAAAATAAAAAGTTTAAATGAAAGTGGAAACAAAAACACATATATTATAGTCTAGAGCCTGAGAAAGGACATCGGCGACTTTTGTTAAAAGGGGATGAAAATATTACTTTTGGTCGCGATAACCGATATCAGTTGAGATAACCGACATGAACACGGACGAAGCCGCGGGCATCAGCTAGTTAGATAATATCTCTTCTTCTTAGTCGGTACGCTCTTGTCAGAGTGGTCGTGGTTGCGCAGACGAGGTACACGGCGAGATGTTTGATGGGTCGTTGACTTCCCCGAGGACTGCTCTTTCAGCGATGTGTTTCCATTTCTGCCGGTTGGAGACGTTGCGAGTACACTGGACCATGGTCGACTCGGTAGCCTTTTTGATCAAGTCAGTCTAGCGAGTTAGATAATATAGGGGTGTAGAAAGACCCCTCACAAAGCCGTCATCCGAGCATTCTATACATCAAAGTTGAAACAGTGCGTAAAAATGATTACTGTGAAAAACTTTTATCGCTGGGGAAAATATTTTTTTGGGTGTAAAAACGGGTACGTATTTGAATATCGAAGATTAAAATACCTACGCTTAAAATATCGATGTTCAAAACATCGAAAATGGAAATATCGAACGACCATAAAACCGAAACATAAAATATCGAAAGTTTATATTATCGAATGGTTAAATAACCTACGTCCAATACATCTAAAATCTAAATATCTACAAAAGTTACATCGAAATACAGATTATCGAATGTCCTAAATATCGAAGTACAAACTATCGAACGTCCTAAATATCGATGGGTACATATATTATTTGACCATCGAAAATTAATTTTTGACGTAAGTAGTATGAGTGGAAAAAGGTTGCTTCTGCAACGTCTCCGGCGCTACGGGAAGTGCAACCCCTTCGCCCTTGCGTAACAAAGGATAGGCACCCATGTTCACCTCCGCAGCTTCGGCTTCCTGGTCGCCTCCGGCGACCAGCCTCAGCCGCTACAGCTCCCACGGGTGCCTATGCTTTGTTACAGCGAGCGGGGGTTGCCCTCCCTTCGCGCCTCCGGATTTTTATATACACTCTAGGGGTAACAGCCAAAAGACTACGTAAATTCGGGTACCCTAATTCGGTTTTGGAACAATTTCGACCTATTTTATCCATGAAAGTCAGTGTCCAGTGTACAAGCATAGGTCAATCGTGAAGGTATTATTTAGGTCTTTAAATTAAAATATATTTTTGAAAGTCAATATGTTATGCTACTAAAGTTAGTGACAGAAACGTATCGCTGCAAAATCGACTCCACGTAGTCTTGTATGCCCTACCCCTAGAGTGTAATTTAGAATCGCGTAGGCGCGGAGGGGCGCGGCAGCCCGCAAGCTGAGGAGCAGGTGGTTTTAACGCCCGCCGCCGCAGCTGAGGCTGGCCGGCGAAGCCGGCCAACAAGCCGATGCTGCGGTGGTGAGCGTTTAGATCATCTGCGACGTTAAGCTCGCGTGGGACTGCCGGAGCCCTGCAGCGCCGGAGCCGTGACAGAAATCATGGTTGCTTGCATGTTGCATGTTTGCTGCAAGCTTGTTTGCTAGATGGTAATCAGTTACTAGGTGGGTTACAAAAAAAAAACAAGGAAAACCTCATGTAATGTAGGTACTTTAATTATTTTTACATAATAAAAACCCAAAATAAAACACATTTGTACGCAAATGTACAATATAACCACCTGGGAACCCCTTAGTTACGGAGATATTGGGGGTCAAAGTTACAAATTTTTCCCCAAAAAAAAAACGTTTCCCAGCAAAAATTTTTGCGTAGGGGTACTTAGTTTGATGTACAGAATACTTGGTTAACGGCTGTGTGTTGGATTGATTTTCAACCTGTATAATTTTTTTTCGGTATTTTAACCAGTAGGTATATTGAACGTAGATATTATGAACTTAGGCATAATGTCATTCGATATTTTGAATCATTCGAAATTTTAATCATTCGGAATTTTAATTTTCGATGTTTTAAGCGTAGGTATAACAATTTTCGACATTTTGATACAATCGATATTTAAATTTTCGATGTTTTGAACATCGATATTTTAAGCGTAGGTATTTTAATCTTCGATATTCAAATACGTACCCGTAAAAATGTGTTGCGCTCTATGTAACGCGCATAAAACATTGTGCTGGTGATGATAGATGCATTTAATATTAGAGGAAGTAATTACACCTATCTATAGACCAACCTAAGTAAGCGCGGCTTAACCTAAAATTAACCCAAGTGCCTGTAATTATTTAGAAACGAGCTCCTCCCTCTATCTCAATGAGATGTCAGCCACATTGCAAGGGCCTGCAAGGGCCGACGCCTGTCGGGGCTGCAGGTTATTCGAAAGAGATACCACGGCCCTGGACAAAAAGGGCTAAAAAGGAACATGGGTGGTTTTTAGTCAGTAAAACTCTGACATTCCCTTCCGCTCCACACAGAGCGGGAGGAGTCATTTGATGATTTCTCATCCTAAAAAACAAAAACAACAAAAACTCCTTCCTTTAAAAACCACAATAATTTCTGGACCATCTCTTAGAGCTGGACTTCTGTACCTACCCTTTTCAGTTGCTTGTAGATACAGTATCCAAGCCGCCTACACGCTACAGACAGGAACCTCTACTAAGTAATACCTTTGTGAGTTAAATCGCAGAAAGTAATATTAATTTTATACAATTTTTTTCAATTAAGTTCTCGAAGCCTTATCAGTCTCCCTTACTTTGATTAAAAAACTGAAAAAGACAAGTACATTAGGTTTATATTGACGTTGGATAAAAGGCAACCGATGTTGCCTTTGACATTCGACAATCTTGATTTACGGGGGGAAACCTTTTGAAGTTACGACACACCCTCAGGTTCAAGTTGCAAAGCACAGATTAATTACAGGGCAAAAAATTAAAAAAAACCGTGTTTTAATTTTCCTGCCAATTTCAAAAATGTATAAAAAACAATGCGGCAAAATGGTTTTGCCGTTATTTTAGAATAAGGGTGGATTGGATTTTAATTTAACGAAATCTGCTAATGATTATGTGAACAGTGCAGCGGTATTATGCAATCAATACCGGCCAGTTATCAACAATGTACGTTTTGTGTTTTGGTTTATTTACCAATACAGATAATTTTCATACGAGTTATGCCATTTTTCAATAACGAAATTAATTCTCACATGGTGCTAAATCAAATCAAATTTTCTTTACAATAAGGCTGCTTTTGAATACAGGTGAAATCCGGATACGTGGTAGTGTTGCAAAATACTTGACCTCGCAAGTAATAAAGGCAGGTCGCAGTTTTGAAAAAACACGTCGTTGAAGCAGCATCTGGCGAATATTGGGCAAAAAATCTTTGTTGATTTTCAAAAAATTTGTGTTCGTATTCCGAGTAAAATGCCGTGTTATTGAATGAGAGTGTTGAAGGTATATTTCACTGACGTTTCCATTTCTTTACTAGAATCGTTGATTGCAATCTTTTTCAGGAAAAACCTACCTTTTACGGGAAATACTTACCTTTCACGGGAAAATGTAAGCGTGACCTTTGGCCGAAATGGTTTGATTTTAGTGACTTCATTGATATTCGGTGTTTTACTTTAGGACCTAATAATATTATAAGATTTGTAAATACAATAATAACTCCATAAAAAATATGCACCAAACTGTCTTAGTTCTAATGAGGTGCTCTAGATCATTATTTTGTGATCAACCAAAGATAAACTAGTTTAGCCGAAAATTCAGTTTGGCCGGTAACATAGTATAGAGGCAGTACACAAACCATAAAAAAAGTAAAAAAAAATCCATCGAAATCCTAAATGGCGCGGTTATAGTTATCCCCAACTTTAGAAAGTGAAAATTATGGTTTTCCTACTCCTCTGCTATTCTTTTCTGATTAATTTCGTTGCGGGATCCAAGACAGTTAAATCGTTTCTCTGGGACTTCGTCGGTCTTCATTGTCTCGGCGCTTATCTTGTTGTCGCTACTGTTAATTCGGGCTTTCAGGAGTTACAGTGGTTTGGGAATAGTGTGGGGTTTGTGCCAATAAAAAGAAAAAAAAAACAAATAATAGGAGTATATAGAAAACCTCGAAAACAACTGTTCGGTAGTAGCCAACCAAACATAACACCTGGTCGCGTATTCCTCCCTTTTCTATATAAGATGAAAACTTAACACATTGTTCTTCTTACTCCTTTTTGGAAGGTGGGAAATTATCAAATGACTTCTCCCACTCTGGACCGAGCAGAAGAG
This sequence comes from Diarsia brunnea, assembly GCA_949774965.1. Taxonomy (NCBI): domain Eukaryota; kingdom Metazoa; phylum Arthropoda; class Insecta; order Lepidoptera; family Noctuidae; genus Diarsia; species Diarsia brunnea. The sequence goes on along the minus strand of OX459015.1, from coordinate 5,701,736 downwards.
AGTGTCAGAGACTGTGACTGTCACATGACAGATCACTGACTAAAAACGGCCCATGTTCCTTCTAAGTCCTTTGTGGCCGGGGCCACAGTATCTCTTTCGAACAACCCGCAGCCCCGGCAGGTCTTTATACTGCTCAAGTGGTACATATTCAGTCCCCAATATTCTCGTATAGATATACTGTAGTGTCTCTAGTTCATTAGTTGTAAGTAATTGCATTTTTCCGCGTATCCTTTAATGTGGAAATTAATAGCAAGGATGTACGACTTATAGAAGATCAGATTAATTACTTAATACCATAAATCATGAACAGCTGGAGTCCATTAAATTTTATTGTAGTCGTAAAAGTCACGTTTGATATCCAATGCAGCCTCCGCATGGCTGTTCACTAGTTGTGTGACATAGATATAATTATGTGGGTATGTGTAGTTATGTGCACCAAATATATTGGGATAAGGGCAAGAAAATGATGATGATGATGATGTGTGCTTAATTGTGTACGAGAAGCGTCTGGTTAGATAATAACAGCCCCTCGGATCAAAAGCCTAGGTTGGTCCGTGGAGGGGGGGTGTCCACTCATACTTAGGTTGTTGATTTAAAACATGTGGCTTAGTATATTGAATGTCAGAGAATTATAAGTGGTTTTTTTAACTTTTGTGAACAATCTTCCTCTAAAAGTAATCCTTTAACGGTTGAGGTAAGAACTATAAACAAGTTTTGAAGGTCAAGACAGACGCCAGGAAATCAAGCTACAGCAATCTGTCAAATCTCTTTGATAGATTTTCAATTTTATCGCTATAGTATTAGGTTCAATGTTCATTGAGAAAATTGTGCGTATTAACACTAGCATTTAATTAAAACGTGTTTATGTTTCGGTTCTGTTAATATTATTGTATGGATCAAACTTGTTTTGGTCACTTTATTATCTATTGGTTCATCAGCAGTTATGGAAGCAACACGTTTGTGAGCGTTGACTAATGAGATAAATTACATCTATTGTAGTGAGATCCCCGGTAACAATGCTAAAGTGAAGCTGTATACAAATACTTTTTCGTAATCTAAAAAATAATTTAATCGAAACTGTGCTAGTGACGTCGACCATGGCTGACAACAATACCCAAGTCAGTGCTTCAACAGCGGCTATTGACATCGAAGAACAATTAGTAAACTCTCGATACACTGTGATAATATACATTTCTTGTGCACTGTCAACAGTTACGTTGTTATACGGAGTGACATCATGGTGCGTCTTAGTAAAGTTTCGAAATTACAGAAACTTTGTGTTTCTTAACACTATTTTAGCAAACCTCATAGTGGTTGTGATTGTTATATTTTATGAATACGTAACAGATATCCTATTAGTATATGACCAAACTGTGGCATTATATGAGTTTGTATTACTTAATTTGTTTCTATATATATACATAGCAGCAGTGAAGTTCCACTGGTTAATAGTTATATGCCACATGTTTTATGTTGATATTGTTAAAGTTTTCAATGGACATATCCACAGGAGATATTTCAAAAGTTGCCTCTTTGCTTGGGTTCTGCCTTTCGTAACTACCATCGTTAATATTTATGTTATAACTGCTGTTGAAAATTTAATAGATAGTTCGACAAATATACAATATTTTCCTTTGCTTTTACCTTTGTTATTAAACCTCTTACTTTATATTTACATTGTTTGTACGCTATTTCGTAGTTCCAACGCGAGCTCACATACAGCATCCAACAAATGGCGCCACTTGTACATCGCCACTTTAATATTTTTACTAAGCGATTGCCTAATATTCTCCACTCAAGTTTTAGTGTTTATAAATACAAGTGCAACAACAGAATTATTAGAAGAATTAATTATTCAAATAATAAACCCACTACTTATATACGTTTATTTCGTTAGTGTTAAGGGGAATCGAGTATTATGGTACGAATTTTATGTAAATAAATTAAATAAAAGGCGAAGAAATGGCGAAATCAAAATGGATGTCAAAGCCGTTCGTTCTACTATCTACTGACAACCGGCCGCAGTTAGAAATATATAGAGTTATTACAGGTATGAATTCCTAGTACAGGCTCTGGTCATCACTATATCAATGAATTATGTAAACGTAATGTATGTACTACATTACTACATAATTATAACACAAACTGCGGTACTCAGAGATATTTAATGATTACTTGAGCCGTCACTTAGTAAAGATTTGACATACTTTTGTATGACATTACTGTCAAAACCTTTACTAAGTGATGGCCTAAGTAATCATTAAAGCTCTCTGAGTGCGGCAGTTAGTCTTCCGCCACGCAGGTCTGCATGTCTGTCTGTTCGCGAAAAACTCGAAAACTATTGCACCGATTTTCATGCTGTTTTCACAAATGGATAGAGTGGTTTTGAGAAAGGTTTATGTATATGATTTGTCAAGTTCCAACATCCACGCGGGCGAAGCCGTGGGCACCAGCTAGTGAACTATATAATATGTCATCATCTGCCTTGCCTTATCCCAACTAAGATGGGGTTGGTATCCAGTCTAACCGGATAGATGGAGCGACTGTTGTAAGACTTTCGGGCTGACTGTAACCACTATCAAAGATCTACAACTGACTGCTGGGACCAACGGCTTAACGTGCTTTCCGAGGCACGGAAGAAACTTGGCATGTTATGGGTGGTCACCCATCTATGGACCAACTTAGGCAAGCGCAGCTTAACCTGAAGATTGATCCAAGCGGATCATGTTATTATTTTACCCCGAACTACTCCTAATTAACTAGGTACTAATCCTAAGAGCTATTTTTGGAGAAAATAAACGTGATTATTTCCTCAATAAAAACTAGTTTTATTGGTTTTAGCCTTGAACACCTTAGCTATGTGACAAGTACGTACGTAAGTTTTTTTTTTTTATAATAACACAGAATTACAATCAGTTTTTTTGAGACGTAAACATACCACACAAACCATCGTGGGTTTAACAGTATGCCAGACACGGCAACTCGGTGCCACAACATTATTGATCAGTACATAAAGTATATTATGTAATAAGTATAAGTAGCACGTCCTGTGTCGATCACTTTTCAACCTTATTATTTAGGGTATAATAATACAAGGATAATACGTGGCAGTCCCTCAGTGACCCACTACCGACTAAAGAAAAGAAAGAAACAATACATATAATATTTATTTGGCCACACATGCCATTTTATTTTTTGTTGTGCGCACACGTAAACTTACTTCCAACATGGCTAGTTTGTTACAGATGCCGGCAATATTTTGGTGTAAGATCCGCACTCTACCCTGTGGGCAATCCTGTTTTGAGTTGTCATTAACTACTGAAGTTTTAGTAAAGGGAACGAAAAAAATGTATTGTTGTTACTACTCGTATCATGAAGTGAGTTTCGCTCACGTACACTTAATTTTGAGAAACTATTTTCATATCGCATACAATCAATTTCTAAATTTAGCTTATAAGTAATTAAATCTAATTCTGACAGCTTCTTTTGATAATTTACATCCAACTCATTAACTTCAATAAACTTACAATTCTTAAAGTTTTTTGTAAACAATCTTAGTTCATTATTAAGTTTTTTAACATTAAGATACCTATTTTGTGAAACATTCAACAACAATATTGTACAATTGCTTAAACTACACAGAGTACTACATAATTAATGATTAGTTTTGTTTCTTATAATATATCGGACTCTTTTATCCTGAAAGGAATGTCAGCCTCATCATAACTGAACCTACCTATTCTAAACTAAACTACACACGGGATAGACCCACCATTCTATTCTAAAATCACTGTTACTCCTGAAAGCCAGAATCAACAGTGGGGACCACCAAAAAAGCACCGAGATAATGAAGCTCGACGAAATCCCAGAGAAGAACTTAATTATCTTGGATCGCGGAAAATAATAGCGGGGGAGTAGGACTACCCTAAACTACACATTAATAACATATCGCCTTTTTTATTTTATTTTTGGGATTGGGAAATCATCAAATAACCCCTCCCGCTCTGGGCAGAGCGAAAGGGAGTGTCAGACTTCTACTACAGCGAACGCCGCTCGCTGATGTCGACATAAGATTGGCCAATGTGCAGGTGTCAGGGCATGCTGCGCAAGATGGAAGGTGGGCCAGGTGTCTGTGAAGATACGCAGTCAGCACTGATGTACAGCATATTATGTTAGGGCTTCTTATTGGGAACTTTTAAATTAAAGACGAGAGCTCATTTCAACAACTCATGTACTTTTAGAAGAACAGAATACAGATTATATAAAATAAAACAAAACAGAATCGGAAGTGGATGCGCGTAGACTCGTAGAGAATCACAGATTAAATAATTAGAGATGATATTTCCGTATCGTTAGCAGCGGCGAGTTGTCGCCACTGCTCCATAGATGGCGTTGGTTTACGTCGCAGACAGCATACTTGTACACACTATTGAAACGTCATTATTAACCATGTTTCCCTTTGTCCACAGAGTATATTAAAACCAAATGCGTACATCGTAACTCAGGGGCCAACCGAAGACACGGTGGTGGATTTCTGGCGGATGATCTGGCAGGAGCGCGCCGCCGCCATCGTGATGCTGACCAAGACTTTTGACTTTATTAAGGTAAGACATTTTTGCTTACTTCATCATCATTTTCCCACTGCTGGGACACAGGTCTCTTCTATATGAGAGGGAATGGGCTATAATTCACCACGCGAGCCTAGTGTGGGTTGATTGATTTCATATGTCTATGAATTTTTGGATCTAGGACATGCCTGTTTCCTCACGATGTTTTCTTTCACCATTTTTGAGAGCAATAGTAATGAAATTAATTACACAATGCAATGTACCTGCCAGGATTTGAACCCACGATTTATTGCTCGTAAGTCGGGGCGGCCACCACTGCCTTTTACTTAGACCTCGTAGAAGATAGCGGGATGATCTGAACAGCACCAGTGACCAATTAAATAGTCCACGTTGGTCGTGGATCGAAACAACCGGACGTCATGGGGCCTTTGCCGAGCAATGCGATGATGCAGGCTAGCAGTATCACTATCAGTGTTTTAACTAAGACAGCTGATAAGCTACTCCACCTGGCAAAAAAACAAGAAGAAACTTTAATGGCATAAAAAATAAAAATAGATAAATAAAAAAAAATATGTTTATTTAAATTACAATTGAGTTATAGCAAACACGATTTGGAGGTCACCTTTTAAGCAAGAAGATGCTTGTGTTAGGTGACTCCGCACTTCTTTTTAACATTAAACAGTGTATGCAATTGAAAAAAAAGAAAATACAAAAATACAAAAGAAAATGAAAAATATCTAAAAATACAAAAAGTGTGATGTATGCGAGTAGGTTTTTTGAGTGTGGTGTGAGTGTGGGTGTGTGTGGGTGTGTGTGTTTGTGTGTTTGCGAAAGCGTGGGTGTGCATTGTGTATATGAGATTTTTTAATCTAACAATAAGGATCACAACAAATCTGTCTAATAAACACGATACATTCAATACAGGAAAACCATAAACTTATAAATTCAATTGCACAAAGTAGCAAATTACATATAAACTCTTGTAAATAAAAAAATCGCATCAAAATAAACAAAAATAATGCTTCCTACTCATCAACACCGATTCCCAACATAATTACTACAGACCCACTTGCAAATGAAGCTATTCCGTTCGCGCAATTCGCTTTCATTGTGATTCTTGTACGAAATTTGTCGCTATTTCATACTCCATTTCCTTAGAAATAAAATACTGAACGAACCTCGCTATGTTAATGTAATACTCGTGACTTGGTGTACGAAATTATTTTGTTGGAGACCTCATACATCATTTAAGAAGAAAATACTTAATTTGTGTAAACTTAATGTCGAATATTTTCACAAAATGATGTGTGCTATCAATTTTGACTCTGAATAAGGGAATAAAAACAACAACTCCAAATTGAATTAATTTTTTACCGACCTCAAAAAATCAGACATTAAAAGTATTAATGTTATTTTCTGGTAAAATAACATGGGACCCCGGAGAAGGGCAAGAAGATGATGATGATAATTATGTAATCAAAAATAATGATAACGAGTAAACTGAAATATAATTAACTGATAATCCAAACAATTATTTCCATGTTTTGAAAAATAAATCGTACATAATTTCGCTTTCTCCAGCTTTGCCACCCCATGTATAACATTTGGGCATAACCGCATAATACAGGATGGTGCCGACAATACGACAATAAATGAAACCACTGGTACTTCTAGTCCATAGGAGCATTTTTAAACTATCAAATAAATCCTAACACCGTCGTGGTGCCGACGATACGACAATAACCTACCTAAATATCTTTGCTAAATTCGTTTGTTACATTTTATTTCCACACGTTAATCGGTGCAAATTATTCCTAAGGTTAGTAAACCAATATTTGTTTGTAAATTGTAATGTATTTCGTTTACAGTTTTATGCTACTTAGTTTTATTGTTTTTTTTTAATTTTTTTTTATTTTGGTGTTAAGATTTATTTGATAGTTTAATAATGTTTATAATTATGGACTAGAACTACCACTGGTTTCATTTATTTTCGTATTGTCGGCACCACCCTGTATACAAAACAAGTTCACACAGAAAATGTTATTACATACGAACGAGCACTTTCTTTGCGAGTTAACGTAGAATGTTGTAGAAGTTTTACAAGTATTTGTAAGGAATTCCTCGTATTTGTTTTATGACAGACAGTTCGCTGTATTATTTTATTTTATTGGTGTAGCTTTCGCTTATATTTCTTTCACATGAGGAAACGTAAACGATATAGCTTACTAGATATTTAAATACAGTCAACCCGAGGGTAAAGGGAACATTGTGCCACAAGATGTTAACAAGAATTCAGTAGTTAAAACTAAAAGAGCGATGGAGTAAGTAAGATTTTCAAATAAAAGTCTTTTGAAGGTTATAAACACACAAAATCACGGGCTTGTAATCTATAAAGAGGTATTTGTCTGTATGTAGGGGGTAATCTTCAAAACTAATGATCCAATTCTAGTAAAACTTCACTGGCAGCTAAGTATGATAGGTATCATACTTACTTATTAGTCGAGCAATTACAATTTCTGCGGATAAAGCCGCTGGCGAAGTGCTACCACACTGCACATTGAGTCAGAGTGTCAGAGTTCTACTGACTAAAAACCACCCATGATCCTTCTTAGCCCTTGTGCCGAGGCCGCGGTATCTCTTTCGAACAACACGCAGCCCCGACGGGAGGAAGCGTAAGCCCTCAGGTTCGGTAGAGCGCAATCTTCACAGGGTGGCTGGTAGTAACTGAATGACAGTTGCCGAGAATCAGGTTGACAGGATAATTGCTAATCAATAAATAAAAGCTTTGTCACTAATTCCCACTCCCATTTTGTTCTCAAACATGCGATTGGGAACAATGATGCTTTGAGGCCATACAAATATTTGTTCCGATGCACAAACGGACAGCGACCCGGAACAAAGATGGCTGAGCCTGTCATTGTGGTATTCAGGTCGTGCAATACCATTATTTGGTTTCGGCGTTTGACGAATCGAAACACCATTACTTTGTACTGCGTTCGGCTTTGATGAAAGCAGGTTTTGAGTATTTGCTGTCCCAGCGGGGCTTTGGCTGAATCATTGATTAACTTGTGCTGAAACGCGTTTATTTGGTCCAGAGAGCCGATACCAGTTGCAATTGGTTTCGAAGCGTGTTTGTGTAATTTCTACTACGAACTGGATATATAAATTTTCCGATAATACAAATCAGTAGGTACTACAGTATTTTTTGTTTTGCTCTCAGATTAATTTTGTGTGATCTCTCCTTCTGTCGTTATTTTTTTCGAAACATAAATAATGAGGTAACAAATCAACTTCAAAGTAGATAATTATCCTTGTCAAAATAAATTGAATTTTCGACCTTCAGCTGGGCTATGGAGTACCAATAGAATTTGAGGCCAATTTATACCGACCATTTTTAACAACGTCACGACACGTGACGAACGTAAGCACATCAACTCATAGTACAGTCTGTCAAATTTCTTTATCGCCAAAGCATTACGTTTAAGGTTTTTCAAAGATAAAAATCCCACGTTAAATGTACGTCAGTCCTTTATACAAATCAAGCATAAAATACACGACTTTAAGCTCATACTTCAAGCTGAATTTTGTTTCAAGTACTAAAACGCTTTTAGCTCGTACACGTTCGAAGATTTGACACTCAATTCGTGTCGCTTTTATCTGGCTGTAAAATATGTTCTACCATACTACCACAGAGTAAAAAACGAGTGTGGATTAGGCCTTTCAGAAATAGGTTAACATCGGTTAGTAACTTTCCTTAGGATATTTATTTTAACAAAATACACTTTCCAGGCTTCACAGACCTGTTACAGAAAAATTGAAAGGAAGTCGTTTATCTTGGTATGGTCATGTAATGAGGAGGGATGAAACGCATGTGACTAAAAAAGTGATAGATATAAATATTTATGTATGGAGAGGGAGAGGAAGGCCAAAGAAAAGATGGATGGATTGTGTGAGGAATGATATGAATGAGAAAGGAATAAATGCCACCTTGACGTGTAACAGGGAAGAATGGAAGAAGAAAACGTGTTGCGCCGACCCCAAATAAAATGGGATAAGGGCAGGAAGATGATGACACTTTCCAGGCTTCATTCCTTAGGATTGAATGAGCAATAGATCATATTATGACATTAGGAGAAGAATGAAGAGGAGACACCGAGAAGCGTAATTCAGGTCGTCGAAACTTGCCGATGCACCAAAGAGGAATTACTGAGTGTATTTAAAGACCTAAACAAATCCTGTCGGGGCTGCTGGTTGATCGAAAGTGATACCGCGACTCAAAGGGCTAAGAAGAAACCTGGGTGGTTTTTAGTCAGTAGAAGTCTGACACTCCCTACCGCTCGGCCCAAAGCGGGAGGAGTCATTTGATGATTTCCGAAACTCCAAAAAATCATTTCAATCAATTTCTACAACAAATGATTGCATCATAGACTTTCTCGTTGGTCCTGGGTTCAATAGCCGGATCGAGCAAAGCCTTAATGGTTTTTTCCAACAGGAATTTCTTAGTAGCAGGATTGGAGTCTGGATCTGTGTCCGGTTGATGACATTAACAATAGGCGTGCCCCATAATTCATGGCACTAAAATATAACAGGCAAAACGTGGGTGTACTATTAAGGACACCTCTGCCTAACCCTCAAAGTCGAAGAATAAGATTCATAAACTGCTGTTTTCCATAGTTTGTTGAGTAAAAGTGGCAACACGATATGAACTTTATGCAAATAAAATTAATCTTCATAATTAGATGTGCTTGTTCACATGCACATCTAGACAAAAGAGTTCCACAAATTGTGAAATATTTCACGCCTTATACGTAACTTTCCGAATATTCTGGCACACTCACTAACTTACAGTCTGTACCCAGTATTACCTGACCCCCCTTCTCATACAACTTACTCTCTTCTTCTTTATACGAGGGGTCAGGTAATGCTGGGTACAGACTGTACAAATGTAATGCAACCTCGAGGCGTTTTCTTTGAGATTGTTAACTTCGGATTGTGAAGTTAAGAGGTGCGGTAAAATTTAGAGAGAGGAATAAAATTGTTCATGAATTTTACATATTTCTTGAAGTGTCGTAGAGCTGCGCTGTAGGGATTTTTATCTTAGAAATATGGGCATTGAAGATCACTGCAATACATTATGTTTTGTATTAATAAATAGGTAACTGAAAAGTGGTAATCAGTTATCGAGGTATCCACACACGTATAAGGGCAGAGGATGGGCAAAGAAACAAAGGATGGACTGTGTAAAGGATAGTATGACTAGAAAAAAGTTGTTTGTTGAGATATTATGACTAATAATAGAGAAGTATAAAAGAAGAAGACATGATGCGTTAAATTTTCATTAAATAATTTTCTCGAAAGAATTATGCGCTCTCCATGAAACGTTAAAATTTTACGTTGCGATATCTCGATATTTTTTGTATTGAGTGATACTAAAAGAAAAAAACACGTATTCAATGATTTTCGCCAAAGATTAATAAGTAAAGTCCATTTCACGAAAGAAGTCCCGCAGACGCAGCGCTGTATGTCACGCGACATAATGTTGTTTCACAACTTTTGGCATCGTAAATAAACCTTATAACGCACTAATCCAATAATAAACTCACAAAATATCTACCACAACAAACGCACCTTGATAACATCGACAATCGATAACATGGCCGATCTGTTAAATTTAGTTCCACAATTGTCCGCGGGACTTCTTTCGTGAAATGGACTTTGATCAGAAATTGGACGGTGACTAAAAAATCATCTTATATAACGGACCTTCTCCATAAAAATCTCAAAATTAAAACGCTCAGTGAGTTGCGTACTTCACAAACTGCAGCCTCACCCTCCTATTATAGTAATTCGCCATATACCTACCTACCTACGATTGTCAGAAACATTCTGTTTACTGAATTCCGCACGAACAGCCACAGTGAACCGAACACCGAACAGTGTTTCTGACAGTTACGACACTTTAACCGATGGATTCTGTATATACATACCTACATTATATTTTAGTGTTTTATATTCAGCCATGAATATTATATTTGATCCTGTACATTTTCCGAGAACTGTATTGTTTATATTTTCGTTTCTCCATTATGGATTGTTGTCAAACAATAAACGTAAATTGACGCCTGGAATGCCCTATTAATAAAAATAAAGTTATTAGGATATCAATTCGTCGTTGGACGAGTACACTAAAATTCTTTATGGACACTCAATCTCAAACATAGATATTTATTTATTTATTTACCCTTTATTTTCCTTAACAATTTGATTTCTTATATTATTTACATGCATTCATTAAACTTTACATTTAACAATACCTTTAATTAAACATTACATTTATATATTTGTTGATCATAATAATATATTATCATTACTTTTAACATTTGATCACTTATCGCGATGCGTTAAACGTATATATATTTTTTTTGTTAAATTTCATAAAAATAAAATTTAAAAAAATTATATATTTATTCACTTTGATCTGCTTTAGTTTTCTTCTTAAACCTAAATCATCATTCCCCAGTAACCATCATCATCGTCATCTTACGAGATCAATCACTACATATTATAAAACAAAGTCCTACGACGCGTCTGCCTGTCTGTTCACGATAAACTCAAAAACTTCTGCACCGATTTTCATACTGTTTTCACCAATGGATAGGGTGGTTCTCGAGGAAGGTTTTAGTATATAATTTTTCGCGATAACCGACATCCGAGGCGAAGCCGCGGGCATCAGGTAGTCATTAATATTTTACTTAAGGCAACTTCATTGCTAAAATATAATCTACCAATTAATATTGCAAACGCCAAAGTTAAGTTGGTTCTACTTTCACATGTTACCCGTGTAACCTTCGTGGGGTTCCCCAAGGATTTGAGGAAAACTTACTAAGGGCAGGTGAAGCAAAAGATAGTAAAGATTTTGCTAAATGAGAAATGAATATAGGTTAAGTGTCTCAGTCATCTAGTATGACCAAGACGTTCATAAGATGTATTGTTTCGGTATAATGGTACCTGGCGATTGATATTAGGAAGATGTCAGGAACATTTTTTTTTATTTAAATAAGTAACTTAATTTTCTCTCGTTATAATAAACAGCGGTTGCGGCCCCGACTTACGAACAGTAAGTCGTGGGTTTGAACCCAAGCAGGTGCATTACTTTGTGTAATTTATTTCATCACCACCGCTCTCAAAACGATGAAGGAAAACATCGCGAGGAATGTCTTAAAATCAAAAAAATCGAAGACATGTGACATCTACCAACCCGCACTGGGCCCGCGCGTGGTGATTAAATAGCCCATCCCTCTCCTAGAGAGGAGGTTGTTCCCACTAAGAAGAAGAAGAGTAAAACTGATTTAAATCTTCAGACATCTTCAGTTAACTAGACTACAGTTAGTTAGACTACGTTAAATTCAATTATAAGCCTTCTTTCATCTCCACAAACAACAAATCAAGTATCACCATATTGACTACATCTCAGCCCTCAACACACTGAAAAAAATAAAATGTTACTACCGCACATTAAAGCTATAACATTAAGATTTACTGACTTTTTACAGTAAAAAGGAATGTGTGTAAAACATTAAAAAACAAAACAGTAACGTTTAATGATTGAACATTTAATTTAACAGATAGCACATTAAAACTGACTGAGCATTATTCGAGAAACAGTTAACGTGATGTGGCAGTAAATTTTAATGGTTTGATCGTTAAAACTAATCGAATAAAACATTTAATCTAACAGATAGCACATTAAAACTAACTGATCACGACTCGACAAAAAGTTAACGTGATTTGATAGTAAATTGTAATGGTTTGATCGTTAAAACTAATTGAATAAAACATTTAATCTAACAGATAGCACATTAAAACTAACTGATCACGACTCGACAAAAAGTTAACGTGATTTGATAGTAAATTGTAATGGTTTGATCGTTAAAACTAATCGAATTAAATCATTTAATTTAACAGATAGCACATTAAAACGAACTGATCGTGATTCGACAAAAAGTTAACGTGATGTGGCAGTAAATTGTAATGGTTTGATCGTTAAAACTAATCGAATAAAACATTTAATCTAACAGATAGCACATTAAAACTAACTGATCATGACTCAAGTAAATTGTAATGGTGTGATCGTTAAAACGAATCGAATTAAACCATTTAATTTAACAGATAGCACATTAAAACTAACTGATCATGACTCGACAAAAAGTAAACGTGATGTGGCAGTAAATTGTTATGGTTTGATCGGTAAAACTAATCGAATAAAACATTTAATTTAACAGATAGCACATTAAAACTAGCTGATCATGATTCGACAAAAAGTTAACGTGATGTGGCAGTAAATTGTAATGGTTTTGATCGTTAAGACTAATCGAATAAAACATTTAATTTAACAGATAGCACATTAAAACAGACTGGTCATGATTCGAGAAAAAGTAAACGTGATGTGGCAGTAAATTGTTATGGTTTGATCGGTAAAACTAATCGAATAAAACATTTAATCTAACAGATAGCACATTAAAACAAACTGATCATGACTCGACAAAAAGTTAACGTGATGTGACAGTAAATTGTAATGGTTTGATCGTTAAAACTAATCGAATTAAATCATTTAATTTAACAGATAGCACATTAAAACGAACTGATCGTGATTCGACAAAAAGTTAACGTGATGTGGCAGTAAATTGTAATGGTTTGATCGTTAAAACTAATCGAATAAAACATTTAATCTAACAGATAGCACATTAAAACTAACTGATCATGACTCGAGTAAATTGTAATGGTGTGATCGTTAAAACGAATCGAATTAAACCATTTAATTTAACAGATAGCACATTAAAACTAACTGATCATGACTCGACAAAAAGTGAACGTGATGTGGCAGTAAATTGTTATGGTTTGATCGTTAAAACTAATCGAATTAAATCATTTAATTTAACCAATAGCACATATTAAAACTAGCTGATCATGATTCGATAAAAATTACCGTGATGTAGCAGTAAATTGTAATGTTTTGATCGTTATAACTAATCGAACAAAACATTAAATTGAACCAATAGCAAACATTAAAAGTAACTGATCATGATTCGATCGAAATTACCGTGATGTAGCAGTAAATTGTAATGTTTTGATCGCTATAACTAATCGAATAAAACATTTAATTTAACCAATAGCACACATTAAAACTAACTAATCATCATTCGATAAAAAATCCCGTGATGTGGCAGTAAATTGTAATGGTTTGATCGTTAAAACTGATCGAAGAAAATATTTAATTTAACAGATAGCACATTAAAACTAACTGACGACGACATTTGTGACAGAAAGTGGGTGTGTGATCATGTGATGTAAAATGCGAGCTTCATGGCGTCGTAGCAGGTTCTGAAATTTGCTTAAATAATCAACATACAACCTAGTACTGGCCTGCAAATTGCAAAAAACGTAAGAAAATTTGAATATCGCGGGCTAACCTGGAGCATCCATCTTAAAGAATAGCAAACCCGCCCTCCCCGCCCATATGGGTGACGTAAAAGGCGACTAGGGACTTACTAGAGAATGGACAGCAGCGTTCTATAAGCATTTTAAAACCATGCTACCGTACCATACCATACTAGGTACATAAGCGTGGCGATTATGGCAAACCCCCCCTTTTAGGGGAGGCCTATATGTCCAGCAGTGGACGTCTTTTGGCTGACGATGATGACACAATATTTATAATAACAATATTTTTAACGCTCTTTCTTAAGTAAATGTATTTAATAGTATGTTAAAATGAATAACAAAGTTACCACTGCAGTTTGACGAAAAAGTCTCGTAATATCTCAAAAACTAAATATCAAATCTTATTCAAACCACGTTGAAAGTTTACACAACACGACACCCACATAGTTAATTTTTTCAACCCTCAGTTTCATGTATGGAGAGTAAATAATGATATGAAAATATGAAAAAAAAAAAAATTTTAATTTTCATATCATTTTTGTATACCGGTTACCTAAATAAATTTCAACTGTGTGGTGCCAAGAGTCTCGAAGTAAAATGGCTGTAACATACGGAAAAACAGACAGATGGACTGGGCGAATCTTTATGGGTTCCATAGTAACCTTTTGAACGGAAAAAAAAACACAAAAAAATGAAAAATAACTTTAGCTTCTGAAGTCGGTGACTTTTGTTTGTTTTATTCAGTTTTTTTGTCACCGACTTCAGAAGCTAAAGTTATTTTTCACTTTTTTGTGTTTTTGAAGTCGGTTTTATTTTTTGCAAAAAAGTTTTTTTATTTTTCCATTTTTAGTTGTAATATCCTTTACAAATATTTGATATTCATTAATTTTACGTTGTTAACAATACATGTCACGGTAATAGGTTTATCCCCAATAAATGGAACATTACATAATATCTTACTGTCCAAATCTGGGTGTACATATCTGCGTACCCCTCAGATCATACAGGCGTGATGTTACGTCATGATGTTGTATAAACAATAAACATCCAAGCGATTGCAGCAATCACGACAGATTTGCTGTCTATTATTGAAGAGTTCCATTGTATATCCCCGCAGATCAGATCAGAATTAAATCTTCACCAAAACCCAAAACTAAAATAGTGGTCACAAAGGAATTTTGGTGAAACATTATTGAACCGTTAACAATACATGTCATGGTAATAGGCTTATCCCCAATAAAATGGAACTTAACATACCTAACTGTCGAAATCTGAGTGTACTGTACACATCTGCTTACCCCCTCAGAGCATACAGGCGTGATGTTATGTTATGATGTTGTGTAAACAATAAATATCCAAGCGATTGCAGTGATCACGGCAGATTTGCTGTCTATTATTGAAGAGTTCCATTGTATAACTCCGAAGATCAGCATCAGATCTTCACCAAACATGAAATGGGACCACCGCGGAATAATATTCTCCAAAACAAAAAAAGAATTATCAAAATCGGTTCACAATTGGCGAAGATAGCCTCCTTTTGGAAGTCGGTTAAAAAGAGACTCCTATCATTTTCGTTACCAACTATTTACCTATGTAAGTAAATAGGTACAATCAATTTTCATAAATTTTTGACATTGGTGGTCGCTGAGAGGAGATTGCGACTGAACTGACTGAATTTGAACGTTTTTTAATTACGAGCCCCTCTGAAAATAACCCTAACTTCTATTTGTTGGAAACGAGTTAATTAAGCAGGTAAATTGAAAACTGATTGTTTATACCTACGATGAATTTCTAACGATTAAAATTACTGTCTTGACATTAAAAAGAACTGTTTGATTGAACCAATCATATACAAAACAATACCTACGATGAATTTGAAACGATTAAAATTACTGTCTTGACAATAAAAAGAACCGTTTGTCTAATAAAACAAGTCGAAACTCGCTTCTTTCTTGGGCAAACGTCACGTCCTGTTCTAGGTATTATGTGTTCTGTGGTCACGTCCGTTGCGGCAGTTTGTGTTGCCAACCTAGTGGATTTCCACTAAAACTGGTGGTTTCGACCCGGCGTTTTAGTAGTTAAATTAAGTAATATTGTTGTTATTGAATATTTTTTTATGTTCCTGATCTTGACTTGTTGATTTACTATTTGTATGTTGATTTAATGATTGTTAGTATTACTATCACGTGATAATAAAAGAAACCAATGATTATTATTACTTATTGTTTTCTTTCATAATAACTAAAAAATGGTTTAGTGGAAAATTTAGCGACTATGAGAGTAGGGGCGATTTTCGTGATTTTCGGGTGGTGTTTGGTGATTTGGATTGCGAAGTTTTATTAGCATTGGTTTTTGCTAAACCACCACTGTGGGACAAAAGACACAAATTACACAGCAACAGAAATGTGATTGGCAAAATATTGGCAGGATTATCTAATTTATTATCATGGATTCATCGAACTTTATATATTTTAGGAATAATTAATAATACGATCCATATTTCTTTCTTTTGCTATTGATATTAGAAACACCGACTGTCCTTTTTTATTTTATATTGAACTCTTTCGAGGAGAAAAAACTCATCGTCCGACGAACTCGACATCATGACATTGCACTTTGAACAGATTTACCTGTTTCTATATGCATAACCCTGTATCGATCGGTACTGCCCTGCCCGTATACTTTAAAAAATGCATTCTTTCTGTAAGCACCCTGAGATGTTGAATCTGGTGGAGAGTTAGTTTTAACTGTTGGCTACACCGTTACACGTCCCGCGCGCCGGCCGCCATAGTTATTTCTTCAATTTTCTTCCATTTGAATTTGGTGCCCTGCAACACGGACAGGATCACAGGACAACTCTTTTTCAAGTCGTCGTCCATTGTGATCGTTTATTTGATATTTCCTGCACTGGAAATATCAACGTATCATAGTTTTGTATTAAAATTGATACTGCTGATGGTTATTAGCAGAATTCCTTGCCGTTTAATTATTTGACCGTTTTTCAAGACTTCAAGAACGTTCGGATCGATCAATCCCGATAGTGTACGTGCCTGCCAAGACTAGAGCTTATAAACATTTTAGTAGGTGCAGTGTTTTCGAATAAATTGAAGTATCTATCATGGATGACGAGATTGAGAAGACAGCGACGCTCCTCAGGGAATGGGGATTTGAAAAATACATTGATGTGTTTAGAGGTAAGCCATTTCATGAACTTTGTTATGTACTTGACTGTTATGGTTTATCTAGGTATAACCATTTCACGAGACCGTTATGTTACTGAAATGGAAATACGTACGAAAGGACAGCTCATTCTAAATTATATGAATAAAATAAACCTAGCCACACAAAAATTTGAACATTCAAAGAAATTCCATTTGAAAACTTTAGAAAAAACGGTTTTGGTTAATGAAATAGTCTAACTATAAATTGTTATTTTGTGTGACTTTGCTAATGATAGGTGTAATATGTGTTTAATATTGAGATAAATCATGATTTTACTACGGAATTATTGTGTAATCGTACCCATCTTGAGAAAAAAAAGGTCATGGGTCGCTACTGTTGACATTAAAATGTACTAGCCTTCTCGTTAAATGTAAATGTGACATTCTTTACCCGCTACTGTGAAGGCACAAAAAGTACTAGGTAGGTATCCTTCAAAGACAGTTCACCCTTCATTATGTAATAATTTGAATTGAATTTCTTTTTCATGAGTAGTGTGACATGATGCGATACGCCCTTAGGACGACCCGCTGACCTAAAACTGACGTTTTATCGACGGAGTAAATAAAAACAAGAGGTACCTACTTTATTCAATACTAGCTGAAGCCGGGGCTCGCCCGCCCGCTTGACATTATTACTAAAACTTTCTCGAGAATCACTCTATCCATTGGTGAATACAGCATGAAATCGTTTATTCTTGTTAGTTTATCGCGAACAGACAGACTGACGCGGCGGAGGACTTTGTTTTATACTAAGTAGTGATTAGTGTGTTGTGGGTATGGTGTCTTTGCTACGAAAGAATGTTTCTGTTTGTACTTAAAAATACTGTAAATCAAGGTCAGACAGATCAAAATAGGCTGGAAATACATGTCGGATTTTGTTTCCGAATGTCTGAAGCCAGATCAGACTGCGATGTAAAAAACTGACGTATATTCCCGGCCTTAGGGGCAGAGTTAAGCTATGCATGCACGTAGAACGTTCAGTCATAATAATACATCATTAATAAATACATTCCTACTGGGATATATTTCAATTTTAACCTTTAGTACAAAAGCATGCAACTATTGACACACTTAAATGATATAAGGGTTAACGGCTTTAACATTTTAAGCTAAGGGTGTATGTGTTAAGCAGTAATAAGAATGTGTAGTGTTGTAAGTTTTCTATCTTACTGTTTTTAGAAAACGAAGTAGACCTGTCTGCATTAAGATTATTAGATGATGCGCAAGTGAGGGCATTAATTCCTGCAATAGGCCCGCAAGCAAAATTCAAAAAAGTTCTTTCAGACTGGAAAGTGTCGCTTGAAAAGGTAATTTAAGACACAGTCTCAATAAGTCTCTAAAGATAATATTTTCTGAGTTTTTACCTTGACTAAGCTCCATGTCTAAGGTCAGAAAAACATACCTCCATAGTTATTTACAAGTGTTTATTACAGAGTGGCAAGGCTTCACAAATTGATGACTATTTAGAAAAAATAATTTCAACGTATGGAGACTCTGTAGAAGGACTAACGCCGAATTCCACAAGCCCAATCAAATCCCTTCCAGCGTCACCTAGCATCTCATCACGATCTTCAGTGTCTGTGTCTTCACATGCCAATTTTGTAAGTAGTTTTATTTTTATTTGTACTGCAAAATCACCACTACCAGTCGCCGGGTGGTACACATGGTAATATCAACTCCCCATCCCCTATTTTTAACCAACTTCAAAAAAAAGTTAGCAATTCGACTTGTATCTATGTAATACAGTGTGACCCTGGATATTGTACACAAACGAAAATAGGTTTATTATTACTTATTTATAATAAGTTCTAAGATGAAACTAATTTAGATATATAGATAAAACGTTTATTTAGTGCACACAAAAGACATAGCACAACACACAGAAGTACAAATTAAATGAAACAATTTTCACATGAATAAAAAAACAAGGTATAAAAGAAAAAACTAATTGTTTGCGACGGTTTTTTTTATTGCTTTTTTGTGTCATGTGTCCTATCCCACACTGTGCATTTTTGAGTAACACATCTTTCCAGTATCTAGTTTTTTTTTATATGTGGTAGAATTTGAAGATACACATAAAACTGTTTAGTTAATTTATGCAAATATAAGAATACAGGGTGTTTGGAAGCTGGATGCAACGCCTTAAGGGGGTGATAGTTCACACCATTTGGAGCATTTTGAGCTTTGCACCTAGCTTCCAAACATTCTGTATATACATATAAGACGATGGGTGACATGTTTTTGTTTTTAGGATCTTGCTTTGCTCTTGGCAACTACCCCAGATGGTCAATTGATACTTCAACATGATCAAGAAAAGACATTGGGAGAACAATATAGAAAAATATTAGTACGAGTAATTTCAAAGGAAATTCTTAGACATGACCCCAGGTCAAATGTAACTGCTGATATATATTTAAGTTGGCTTAGCGAGATAAGTAAGTAAGCTTCACTGGCACTTTAAATGGATTTAACTTTTTTTGGGGTCTAATGTTTTTATATTAATTTTGTTGTTGTTTTCATTTTCAGAACGGTTATTTCCTTCAGAAAATCTACATTGTTATTACACCAAACCAAAAGCTGGAATACAACGAGCTCACGGCCGGCTCTACGACGCAGTGGTAAATTTAAAAGCCAAGTACCGAAGACAAAAGGTGTATCAACCGCGAGCACGACGCTCTTTAGAGAAGACGTTAACTCCAGAACCGTCTACATCTACATGTAACAGTGTTAATTTACATAATAATAAAATATCCATCACGCAAGAGGAAGAGGAGTGCCTGGAGTGGTTACGTTGCTCTTCTGATGATTATGCCTTGTGTGCAGAAAAGTGGAAAAGCACCAACCAGCATCGGAAGCAACGTGTTCTCTCAAATGAAAAAGAGTCTTATATCCAAGAATTCTCATGTTTGAAGCGCTCTTGGGGGCATGAATTGGTAAATTTTTTCACTGCTATGAGTTTTAATGTATTACTTTAGTCGTAAACTTTTATGGTTTCTCAAACTACATCTCTTTATTTCAGCTGACTGCTGACTTCAATCACTGGTATCCTCAAAATGAACATTCATTAGAAGATAAACTACCGTTACTAAAGAGCAAATTACTCAATGTATCTAAAACCTTATCAAGACGATCACCATTTGAAGAGGAACTTAAGAAACTAGCGCAAGGTGAGTTTGCTATACTCGTAGTATAGTCCCGCAAATAAAGTAACGTGTCAATCATTTATTTGGCTGGACTATTACAGCCTAAGCCTGCCACCTAAAAGACTTGCGGTTTCAACCAGTTGGCTGCGACATGTTTATGACACCTCTTTCAATACCATGCTTCAATTAAAAGAATCATTCTAGTCTAGATAAAATTTTGGTTGGTCGGAGCCCTGCCAATTTCTAAGTCAAAATAATCAATTCAATTCAATCTACTTATTGATTTTCATGGGCTTACAGTAGATGTTATAGTGTAATGTAGATTTAACATGCATTTCCAGACATTTAAAAATATCAGTGAAATTCATGGATTACCTACTAAAAATGATTATTAAAAATGACAGTAACTAATTTTTGTTCTTGTTGCTTGACAGATCAAGATCCTGAAACGAGCATTCTCGCTGTATTACTCCTTATTCCCCACATCATTGGACCAGTTCACTTAAAAAAGAAGAGAATCTCCGCTGCAGAAGTGCGTCAAAGCTTTATTTTACACGTTGAAGAGGAAAGACAAGTCTTGGAAGAGCGATTGAAGCGACACAACAGGTACAAGTCTTTGGGATTGACCATCCAACCTTATATGATAGTTGCAGGTCCATTGAAAAATATAATAGCACGTTACGTTGTTGTTGATGATATTCTCTACGAATTGCCAAACATCTGCAAAACTGTTGATACATGTTTTAAAATTATATGGGCTCTTAATTTAGAGTATCCTAGTGAATGTTTACCCATCTGGCAGTTCTTAGAAAGGGCCATTTACAAGTTTCCTGCAAATTTTATTTCAAAAAACAGACTTTCGTCGTCTGTCCTAAGTTTATTGAGTGATTGTAGTATGTCTGCTGAGTAAAAATGGTTACCTGTTTTATTTGTTATACTGTAGTCATAAACGTACGAGCGTTAAAAGTCCATTATCAAGTTTTTCATCAGCACCACAGGTTTGAACAATATCACTGCGTAGAAGGCAATTGTTTCCGGTCGTATCACCTCTTTAATTCCTTTCGTAGACATTACTTTCGGGAGCATTCAAGTCAACTTTATCATTTAACTGAAGAAAACGAACAATATCCTGCAACAGATCAGGAAATTTTAGTCGAGTCTGACGGTTCCCCTTCTCAAGAACTAATTAGTCATTCTGATCTTATTGGGCCCGTGAATGATCATTCGTCTTCTGAAGAATCTAGTAATCAAACCCATCCTTGTAACTTTGTTGTAACACCAGAAGTACCTTTAAAGCAAGATTTACGTCACGTTTCTTTAGAAATGGCTCTAGCTTTGCTAGTAGCATCCTTGTATGGGTCTGTGAACTTGCCAAGAAATATTGTCCAAATAATTATAAAAAAACTTCTAAGCATTTTGTCATCTTCGGTGGTTCAATTGATAGGAGACTTCTTGCAGAATATGGCTGATAATGGTGAAATTTCTTGTAACAGTCCCGTTTCAGAAGTGCTACATACAATGTCTACTGCAATCACTTCGTGCTTCAATCCGTTTTTATCGGAGTATCGTAGATTGAAATACTTTCAGGGCCGCCGGACTTATATTCCACCTAAAGCAGTAGTAGTGGGTGAACGTCACAAGTCGAGTACTTTACGAGGTAGTCGGGTACTTTCTTCGGTTACTTGTGCTATGCAGTTGATTCCATTAAGAGAAGTCTTATATGGTTTTTTTTCCATCGAAACAGTCTTGGTTGATACATTGCATTACATGGCGGATCTTTACAAAGATGTTAACGTTATTCGAAACTTTATTCAAGGGCGCTATTGGCAATCAAAAAGAAGAGCTCATTTAGGCAAACATGTAATACCGTTGTTTTTATTTTTTGACGACTATGAGACTTCAAATGCTTTAGGAAGTCACTCCGGGATTCATAAATTAGGTGCCGTGTATGTGTCAGTCCCTTGTCTACCTCCTTGGCGTTGTAGTGTTCTATCTCATATTTTCTTAACATTGCTATTCCATTCTTCTGACAGATTAAAATTCGGCAATAATATAATCTTCCAGCCTGTAATAGATGAGCTTAATTAACTGAGTTCTACTGGCATCTCATTTGTTATTCCAAATTTTGATGGAGTTGTGTATTTTGAACTGGCTTTAATTATCGGAGACAATTTAGGCATTCATTCTATTACCGGTTTTGTGGAAAGCTTTTCTGCCAACTACCCATGTAGAATTTGTCGCGTAAGGAAAGAAGACATGAAAGTTCAATTACATGCGGACGATGCCCTCCTAAGATGTGATACCGATTATGAAGCTGATATTTTAGAATGTATTCCTGCAAATTCTGGTGTTAAAGAAAGGTGTGTGTGGTTAAAGGTGGACGGCTTCAGACTATTCAAACAAGTTGGAGTAGATGTTATGCATGATATTCTTGAAGGTGTTGGCAAATATGTCATGGGACTGGTTCTTAACAAGTACATTAATCGTTTTGGATATTTTACCTTAGAACTGCTTAACATTAGGTTGAAAACATTTGAGTATGGGCAAGATTCACGCAATAAGCCTGTTGAATTATCTATGATCCACATCAAAAACTGTAATATTCGCCTGAGTGCGTCAGAAATGTTAACCTTCATACGGTATTTTTCCATTTTAATAGGAGACAAGATTCCTGGTGGCGACACATACTGGGCACTTTACCTAAAGTTAAGGGAAGTTTTAGACCTTGCTATGTTAACTTCGGTTTGGGAAGGTCTTCATATGGTCATGCAAGACTGTGTTAGTCAACTGAATGAAATGTATTTGCTTGTCTCTAGTGAAGCACTGAAGCCAAAGTTTCACCATCTTACGCACTATCATAATGCCATGATTAATTTTGGCCCACTTTCTTTTTTTTCATCTATGCGATACGAAGCGAAACACAGGTTAGCAAAGACATCTGCTAGAGCTTCATCTAATAGAAGGAACGTGACGTTAAGCTTAGCTGTCAAACACCAACTTAAATTAAACGAAATTTTTTTAAGAGGTTCTCTTGATCCTATTCTAACTTGGGGACCTACAAAACTGCAGGTGGTACATTCTGAAATAACTCTTATTCAGTCTCTTCTCAGTTTGGACGGCAGCAAGACTGTAAGCTGTGTCAGTTGGGTTGCAATGTCTTCTTTTCGGTACCAGAAAGGTTCTATACTTGTTTATTGCACTGAACCAATTGGTGATCGAAATGACGTGACTTTTTTAATGGTGGAGAACGTGTACATTTACCATAACTCAGAGATTATTTTGACAGGGTCTCTGTTACAAACAATTCTTTTTGACTTTCATTACTATGCGTATGAAGTTAAACATCAAGAAAAGAAAATTGCCATTTGGTTCAAAGACCTTTATTTTCAGACGCCCCATACATTGAATACAATATTGTCTCCTTCTAGAAAGTTTTTGGTCACTTTACGTTGTCCTATTTGAAATAGCTCTCTATTACCTTCATTCTTTTCTAGAAGTGAAAGCTTGTTAATGACCCAGATATTAACAAAACTGTAGGATGCTATTGTTTTTTTCCATAAAAATCATTTTATAATGGCTGTAAGTTGCCAAATAAATAATTAACTACGAGTATTTTAAGAGCCAGCTTACAAATATTTGACAGAAATGCAGTATATTTTAAAAACTCGATATACAAGGTGTAACATAATAAACGCAAGACCTCCCGTGTGGTCTCTCGGACCATGAAACTGAACAACTTTTGTTCTAAGAGTTCTTGAAATTCTCAAAAAAAAAATTGGACTTTGTATAGGAACTGACGCGCTCAGCTGATCAACATGTATGGTAAAACTAAAAAAAAAGTTATGAATTTCCAAAAGTCATAGAACAAAAGTTGTTCAGTTTCATGGTCTGTGACACCACACGAGAGGTCTTGCGTTTATTATGTTACACCTTGTATATAGAATAAATCAAAAATATGTTAAATAAAAGTAAGAACAAGTTATTGATTATATTATTATTAATTTTGTTTTTAATTTATTTAATTCATTATTTTTTTTTTTTTGCATTTTGAATATTATATAATGTTGTATTGGCATTGTACTTGAATTTAGTGTAAGTAGGTGGATATTTAATTTATAGCAGACTAAGTTCAGTAGCAATTACCCTTAGACTCAAACTTTAGTACCACCTTTCTTCAAAAGGTGTTTAAAAAAAATGTTTTTAATTCATTTAATTCTAAGCATTTTGGATATTATGTTGTATTGGTATTGTATTTGAATTTAGTATAGGTGGATATTTAATTTATAGCAGACTATCCTTTGATAATTGACTATGTGTATACATATAAGGTCTATCTGTTCATACACGAAATTTCTTAAGGGGTCATTGTACTCATCATTATGAACAACTTTTATTATGGGACCAAACCCTGAATGGCGAAAAACAAATCAGCTGTTCCATACATTTTGACGAGTTAATGCGAACATATTGTAAGGAACAGCTGATTTTTTTTCGCGATTAATGGTTTGGTCCAATAGTAAAAGTTCTTCTTATTGATACAATGAACCCTTAAGAAATTTCGTGTATGAATAGATAAACAAGTGTAAATATTTTGGTTTGTTTTCCATTAATTTATTCTGTGGTAAATGTAGGATTTTACCAGTTTATTATCATCATCATCATATAATTATGTATGATTATTTTCAGACTAACTTCAGTAGCAGTTACACTTGACTCGAACCTTGTTTTAATTAACTTAATTCTAAATATTTTGGATATTATATTGTTTGGGTATTTTACTTAATTATAAATATTGTACTTAAATTTTGGACTGTTATGATTACAACTCACAACAAAGGTTTCAAATTAAATGTCAGGTATAAAGATCAACGTATTAAAAACACAACAACACTCGTTGACAATTGACGATATGTATACAATATGATTATGTTTAAATTATCTAAGTGTAAATATTTGGGTTTGTTTTCCATTTATTTTGTGGTAAATTTAAGAATTTTACAAGTTTAATATGTATGATTATTTTTAGACTAAGTTCAGTAGTAATTACCCTTAGACTACAACCTTGTTTTAATTTACTTTATTCTAAATATTTTGGATTTTATTTTCTTAATTAAAAATATTGTACCTAAATTTTGGACTGAATTGACTATGTG
This sequence comes from Diarsia brunnea, assembly GCA_949774965.1. Classification (NCBI taxonomy): domain Eukaryota; kingdom Metazoa; phylum Arthropoda; class Insecta; order Lepidoptera; family Noctuidae; genus Diarsia; species Diarsia brunnea. The sequence goes on along the minus strand of OX459015.1, from coordinate 5,676,210 downwards.
CATATAAGATCTATCTGTTCATACACGAAATCTCTGAAGGGGTCATTGTACTCATCATTATGCACAACTTTTACTATAAGACCAAACCCTGAATCACGCAAAAAAGAATCAGCTGTTCTCTAAAATAGTATGTTTGCAATAACTCGTCAAAATATATGGAACAGCCTATCTTTAAATTATTATTACCTATCTATATATTATCTAGGTGTAAATATTTTGGTTTGTTTTCCATTTATTTTGTGGAAAATATAAGAATTTTACTAGTATACGCATGATTATTTTAAAATAAATGTCTTAAAGAACATATTTTTTTATTTCACGCCACCTGCTACTGTACACGTACAGTACTCGCTACTGTACGTGCACAGTTACAGGTAATGTGAAGGATAATATTTTTTGTGTATGCTCAGTTGCGGGTACGGTTAGTGCCCAGTTACAAGTAACGTGAATAATAGTAATTTTTAATGTGCATGCATATTAAAAAGTACTATCCTTCACGTTACCTGTAACTGTGAAACTAATTACCCGCTACTGTGCATGCACATTAAAAAGTACTATCCTTCACGTTATCTTTAACTGTGAAACTCATTACCAGCTACTGTGCATACACATTAAAAAGTACTATCCTTCACATTACCTTTAACTGTGAAACTCATTACCAGCTACTGTGCATACACATTAAAAAGTACTATCCTTCACGTTACCTTTAACTGTGAAACTCATTACCCGCTACTGTGCATGCACATTAAAAAGTACTATCCATCACGTTACCTTTAACTGTGAAACTCATTACCCGCTACTGTGCATGCACATTAAAAAGTACTATCCATCACGTTACCCTTAACTGTGAAACTCATTACCAGCTACTGTGCATACACATTAAAAAGTACTATCCTTCACGTTACCTTTAACTGTGAAACTCATTACCAGCTACTGTGCATACACATTATAAAGTACTATGCTTCACGTTACCTTTAACTGTGAAACTCATTACCAGCTACTGTGCATACACATTAAAAAGTACTATCCTTCACGTTACCTTTAACTGTGAAACTCATTACCAGCTACTGTGCATACACATTAAAAAGTACTATCCTTCACGTTACCTTTAACTGTGAAACTCATTACCAGCTACTGTGCATACACATTAAAACGTACTATCCTTCTCGTTAAATGCAACTGTGAAATTCATTACCTGCTACTGTGCACGCACATTAAATATTACTATCCTTCTCGTTAAATGTAACTGTGAAACTCATTACCCGCTACTGTGCATGCACATTCAAAAGTACTATCGTAAACATTACCTGTAACTGTGCACTTACAGTATCCGCTACTGTGTATGCACATTAAATATTACTATCCTTCTCGTTAAATGCAACTGTGAAATTCATTATCCGCTACTGTGCACGCACATTAAATAGTACTATCCTTCTCGTTAATTGTAACTGAGAAATTCATTACCCGCTACTGTGCAGGGAAATTTAAAAGTACTATCCTTCTCGTTAAATGTAACTGTGAAACTCATTACCCGCTACTGTGCATGCACATTCAAAAGTACTATCCTAAACATTACCTGTAACTGTGCACTTACAGTATCCGCTACTGTGTATGCACATTATTTTTTACTGTTTTAAACAGTAATTTTTTTTAATGCTTAAAACATTAAAAAAAATTAAATTTTTTAATGTTTCAAACATTAATAAAAATTACAAAATTTAATGTCTAAAACATTAAAATATATTTTTTTTTAATGTTTTAAACATTTAAAAATTTTATTGTTTAAAACAGTAATTTTTTGTTAATGTTCTAAACAGTTAAATGTTTTTAACGACATAAAACATTGAAATTTACTGTCAAGGTTTTACTGTTTTCGGCTCATTAAAAGTTACTGCTTTGAACGTTAGGCTCATATTTTACTGTTTAAAGCAGTACAGTTCAATGTTTTTTCGATTGTTTTTACTGCTTATTTTTTTCAGTGCAGCCCTCAAACTTCACTACAACTTCCCCCTCCCCACTTAAGGGGAAACTGCCTCAACAAATCATAAAGCGATGAAACAATACCGGCCGATCCCTTCCTTCTTGTTTGTTTAATCCTGTCAGATAAGGTATTACTCCTTAACTCCGGCCTTATAGGTAAAACACGGTATTCGAGTTTCCCGATAACGGTAATGTTAGAATATTAAGTGAACGGCAAGCCATCATCACGGTTTTGGTATTAAAGGTCTGACCCACGAGTGCACGTAAGCACGACAATATGTGCGACAAAACCGTACTGCTATTATCATAGTTGAACGCACTCATTTGCGACATACTCGGGTTCAAAATCACGCTAGTGTGACAAATGATTCGAGTTTGTGATGGAAAAATCAACAACACTTTTCCAGAACTGAGAATTAAACCCGGAACCATATGCTCAGCAATCGCGCTTGCGACCAGAAGACCAAAGGGGCAGTATCACTGCAATAAATCCCAGTGGACAAAGGCCCTAGTTCGGAAAAGGGCGGCCATTTGCAAAAGCTAGTTAACAGTTTATAACTATTGTTTTTCGGACTATTATTTTCTAGTTTTGGCTTTCCGGGAAACTGAATTGCTTCTACTGTCTACTTCGTTATATTTCTGTTGAACGAAATTCCATTTTGCTTTCATACTTTGCAAAGGAAATAGATGCAGTACCTACGCTTCCAATTCTTACGATATTGTAGTCTAGTATGTTTCTACTAGTTTTTTTCGTTTCTCGATTTCTACGTAACTGTGTACTAACAAAACACACAGTATTCTGAACTTGGGACGAATTCTTTCACATCTGAAAATTTTAAGACTTTTCTGTGTTTTTATTATTTATTTATTTAAACTTCATGCACAAACGTGGTACATGGGCGGACTTAATGCCACAAGGCATTCTCTAGCAGTCAACCTTAGGGTCAAATAGGACAGCACTGTGGTAGAGCACAAACATAAATAAATTACGAGAATACTATTTTGTTAACATAAATTAATATACCTACATAAATGGTACATACTAATACATATATATATAAAGATGGAATTAAATAAACTAATATATATTATAAAACATACAAAGAAAATACACACAAGCACAAATAGACACACACACACGCAGAGAAGCACACATAACACACACGTACACACACACACACACACAAAGAAGCAGAGATGTAGCATAATTACCCACATACTCAAACTTAGACTGCCTCGTTGGTGGAGTGATCGCAAGCACGACTGCAGAGTCCTGTGTTCGATTGCAGATTTCATGTGTCCGTGTTCGATTTTTCCATTATGAACTTCCTAATGGAAAAATTCAATCAAAATTTGCCCTACCCAGGCACTGTTCTTATGAATTTGTAAACATAAGTACTTACAAAATAATGGTTTGTTCAGACTAACAAGCAACAAACTCGTACGCTCTTTACGTATTTAAGCAGTGAGTGTAAAAAATGCAGACAATTACAGGCAAGTTAGCTCGTGTGCTCTCAGTTTTATTTAATGTAGCAAAAACGCGTTCGTGTGAGCGAGTTAGGAGCAGTTCCAATAGTTTAGCGTGCGGATCGTGCGAGTTTTACTTTATAATGCATTTCAACACCCGTGCGAGCTGTGAAACTATTTAAATCTAGTCTTTATTGAAATAGTATTTAACACAGGAGCTCGTGATTCTATGCTATCAGCCGCATGGGTCGATCTTTAAGGTAAAGCCACGCTTGCTAAGGTTAGTCCGTGGATGGGTGACCATCACGTTACATGACCGAGTTTCCTCCGTACCACGGAACGCACGTTAAGCCATTGTTCCCAACTGTGATGTAGATCTTTGGCACTAATTAAAATCAAAAGTCATTTATTCAAACTAGGCTGATAATCAGCACTTTTCGAACGTCAAAATTTACTTTACTTATTTACAAGAGACAGTCCCCAAAACGCCCACCCTTCGACACTTCCTAGTGTTTTAGCTGGAAAGAAGAAGTGGCGAAACAAACTCCCCAGCAACACATCTGTCTGTTAGGTTAGAAGAACCAGACTCGATACAATAGTAAGGTGTAGATTTACCACAGAATACATAATAGTACTACGTACAGAAGGTACACTCCCTTCCCCGCACTCATATTAAATACCGCACCTCACCCCGCACTTCGAGGTATTCGTCGCCGACTCTTGAGCAAGGGCGCTCGCAATCGTAAGAACTCATTCTGTTTTCCCAACGCAAACCGTTGCACTTTCCGCGCCATTTTTTACGCTACGAAAACCCTACTAGAGTTTACGGACACATTTGCACGTGCACGTGCACAGAGCGTTGTATGGAGTGTCCGAGGTGTAGATTTACTACAGACACAAATCTATAATAAAAAAAAGTATATAATATTATAATAATAAACAACGTAAAAAAAAAATTACAGGTAGTCAGTGGCCTGAAAGTCTGACACCCAGTTTTTCAAAAGGAAACCCAGTACTAACTGGGTTGTGGAGGTCAGATAAACAGGCGATCCATATAAGACACTGATATTCACCTGAACTGTGTCAGACTGAGAGCCGACCCCAACATTGTGACGAAAGGGGTTTGCGTGGCGCAGGTTATTAGAAATAAGAAAACGCAACCTTGTCAACATAAAACATATTAAACTAGCGGACGTCACACGGTTTCACCCGCGTAGTTCCCGTTCCCGTGGGAAAACAGGGATAAAAAGTAGCCTATGTCACCCGCGGATAGTGTAGCTTCCCAACGATGAAAGAATTTTGAAATCGGTCCAGTAGTTTCGGAGCCTATTCGTTACAAACAAACAAATCTTTCCTCTTTATAATATTAGTGTAGATAACTAAAGATGGGTGTGGATGGGTTACAGTCTTATAATTCTTCCTTAAGGCTCCCTTGTGAGCCCGTCGGGGCTGCGGGTTGTTCGCAAGAGATACCGCGGCCTCGACACAAAGGGCTAAGAAGGAACATGGGTGGTTTTTAGTCAGTAGAAATCTGACAACTCCCTTCCGCTCTGCCCAAGAGCGGGAGGGGTTATTTGATGATTTCCCACCACCCCCAAAAAAAAAAGGCTCTCTTGTCGGATGCACAGTACTACCCTGACTACATGGTCAAAAAATGGAAGAAATGGGTAGGCAGATGACATTAATTAATAGATACTAATTTTCCAATATTTTATGTTCCACCAGGTGATGTGTGTCCAGTACTGGCCACCGAACAAAGAGAAGGACGAGACCTATGGAGACATCAGCGTCGGCATCGTCCAAGAGGAGGAGCTGGCCAACTTCCACATACGAACCTTCAGGCTCTACAAGAGTGAAAAGAACGTAAGTGCTAGTACGAGTAGTAGTGCAGTATCTAAGTATACATTTTTATAAGTAAAGTGCAGTATCTAAGTATACATCTTTATAAGTAAATACAATTGAAGTGTCTGTTTGCCCGTCGGGGCTGCGGGTTGTTCGAAAGAGATACCGCGGCCTCGGCGCAAGGTCTAAAAAGGAACATGAGTGGTTTTTAGTCAGTAGAACTCTGACACTACCTTCCGCTCTGCCCAAGAGCGGGAGGGGTTATTTAATGATTTCCTACACCCCAAAAAAAATATTAAAAAAACGTGTCTGTTTGTAATATCAGAATAACATGTTTTATTACTCTGCCAATTTTCCCGTTTGTTAATTTCACGAAGTATCCTGTAATCCATCAAAATAATATCACTTCTACGTAATTGGAGTACTTATACTCGAAAGAGTCTGAGTCGAATCGGATAGTGTCAATATTATACGACTTTAGTGTTGCTCTCAGAATTGTACTAACAGGTTCATCATCATCATATAATGTTTCCACTGCAGGGACTCAGGCCTCCTCTCTAGGCGAGGGATGGGCTAAAATCCACCACACGGGCCCAGTGCGGGTTGGTAGATGTCACATGGCTTCGAATTTTTTGGTTCTAAGACATGCCGGTTTCCTCTCCTTCATCGTTTTGAAAGCAGCAGTGGTGATATAAATTACACAAAGTACTACGCCTGCTTGGGTTCGAACCCACGACTTACTGTTCGTAAGGTTTCCTCACGATGTTTTCCTTCACCATTTTGAGAGCAGTAGTGATGATATAAATTACACAACGCCTACGCCTGTTTGGGTTCGAACCCACGACTTACTGTTCGTAATTCGGGGCCGCCACCACCGCCACCGCTGCTCCTAACAGGTTCATCTCTGCCCAACCTTTCGGAGGTTATGATATTACACCTTAACCCATCTCTTTCTCGAATAGGCGAGATGTAACACAACAATAATTCCATTTTTGCAATCTCCAAGAAAATCCCTTTGAAATATTTGAAAGAATCTCTTTATTCGAAAACTTTGTTTATACAAAGGGGTCGTGAGAAATGGTTCTCGTCTCAAGTAGTCGGCACATCCATTTATTTCTTGGTAAGCAGATTACAGCACTCTGCAACAGAAGTTCTAGATTTTATTATTAACGGTTTGAATTTTCCAAGTGCGAATAGAAATGAAATGAAATTTTTGTCAGATGGCAATGGACTACCTATTTTCTTTTTGGACGCCGATAAATCATCAAATTACTCCTCCCGCTCTGAGTGGAGTGGAATTGGGTTTCAGACCTCTACTGACTAAATACCACCCATGTTCCTTCTTAGCCCTTTGTGTCTGGGGCCGCGGTATCTCTTTTGGACAACCCGCAGCCATGGACTACCTATTTTATATCTTCTTCTTCATCGTATGATTAGAACCTAACGTGGTGTCAGAATTTTATGCCGCCCATAGGCCTTTGACTCAGGCATGCTGCTTTCCTCACAATGTTTTCTTCTAGCAAAACAAGTGATAATATTAAACAAAATGCACATGAATGTGAAAATTCAGAGGTCGAGTCTTGGGTTCGAAATCGAGACTACGACCTACTTTATATATGCATTACCATTCATGTTGGTGCAGAAACTACAGCCAGCGATTGCAGAATCTTGGATCCTTTTATTAGATTTTTCCTTTAGTTAAACAATTCTCTGAGCGGCATGAAATGTGGTTTCGGAAAATAGCCGCCTTCTATTACTTGGAACTTAAAACAATCATCATTAGCATCATCGTTTTAAATCAAGCAATTTTGTAAAGTAAAAAGTAAAAGTCTTGTAAGGCTATTTTGTAAAAAAAAAACCTTGATGACAGATGATTGTACTGCCTACACTCTCGAAGAATATATATACAACACGTGATGATAAAAAGATACAATCGTGTAAACTAACCGTTTACAATTTAATTTAATTGATTTCGAGCAGAGAAAACAACATCAGTCTGTCAATAAATTAAGTAAATATTTTCATAAGTAATAAAATAAGTTTTAATTTGATTGTAGGTACATGATTGCCGTTTTGTAATTAATTCATACAATAAACTCGCCCGTTGGACGAACATTCATTTTTAATTATGTCGCCACAGGTTTTGCTTTGTTGTTTACAAAGCTTGTAAATCATTAGCAGAATAATAATTAAGCCCGCTTGCAACGCAAATTACTAAATATGTTTAGCAGTTTACATAATTATTATTGAACACTAACAGGGCGGGGCCTCCGCGACCTCCATCCGCATGAAATTACAATATAAACAAACATATTTGAATCGGATTTTTTTATTCTAAGGGCCTTTTTTGCCCCGAACCTTAAACCGTTTCTTAAAATAATAGTGTCTAAGTTCCTCCTTATTACATTAGCTAATATTATAAGGAAGAGCTTCTTAATATAAAAATTTGTCAGTAAAAATCGGTCCAGCCGTTTCCGCAATTAGCCGGAACAATCAGACTGACAAAAATGTAAAATTTAGGTTAGAAGAAAAATAAGCTAATTTTAATGGATGATGATATTGTCGTTACGAATCTCACTTCCATTCCTTCAACAGGTGGTGGTAGAAGAACGCTTCATCCTGCAGTTCCACTACACGCAGTGGCACTCCCACACGTGTCCGTTCAGCAACGCACTGCTGGAGTTCAGGAGACGTGTCCGTGCAGTGGTGGGCAGGAGGCTAGCTACCAACCCTGCTGCAGGACCCATGGTGGTGCATTGCAAGTAAGTGGTATTTCTATCAATCTTGAAAGCCAAGTAATGTAATAATTATAAACGGTAGGCTAAACCTGTTCAAAACTAGTTCCTAAATCTGAGCCAAAAGAAAAGATTTGGATATTCATATTAGAGACAGATTAGGTTAGATAAAAAGAAATTAAAGGCTATTATTATTATTTGGCATACATTTAATGTTCTCGGCTTAAAATTGTAGCCGGGGAGAGCTGATAACACGGGCCTAAGCCATGAGATTATCAGTTGATTATTATTATATCCCGTTTCGTAACTTTACTTATTAATCACCTGAACACGTACAAAAGTACAAAAAAATCATCATACATGCAGCCCTTGTCAACTTTTAAAATTTCAACTGTTTCTGTAGGTACGCTATAATCAGCATATCATAGTGTCGTTTTCAAAAACCGAGGCGTATTTATTTGTCCTTCTCCATTGTCAACTCTTAGCTATATTCCTACAAAAAATCCGACTTTGTGCTTATACTACACTACTACACAACTTAAGTCTGTCTCAGTGACCTCAGGGAATTCTCACAATTCCAGTACAAAAATATAACTAGAAAATTCTAGTACCTACTGGTATCGTTAGCCGTGAACTGAACTTGAGTCGGACTTGACACACCTACAATGCGCCCCATTAGACATAATATTGAACATTTTGTTCTATTTTGACATAACCGCCCACTTTACAATGTAGAATGACATTATAGACATCTTTAACATTGATTACAGTGACATATGACAACTTTAGCATTGATTGAAGCAGATTGCAACTATGAGTTTGACAAGGAGAGCAACAGCTGCTGAATAGCTGAGCTGATTTATGAGGCAACGTATGGGGATGTCTCCCTGTTGTCATGACAACGACAGTTGACCCAAGTTCAAAAATGAACTGAAGTCAGTACTATAAATATGGTAGCTGTAACTTTGCAGAGAAGCATATAAATATTAAATTAGTTTACACTGCGACTAGTGTGTGTCGAGACAGCAAAGTTACGTTTGATGCAGTCCCTTCATATTTTCGTAGTCAGCGGGTTCACCGAATTATTATTAACATGTAACATGTTATTGCGGTTCTCTGTTTGTTCTTGACGTGGCAATAATGTTGCTAGTTTGGTATGACATGTGTTTACTGTGTTTAGTTATAGTCATATAAATACGGTTACAGTAGTCTTGCCTGGGGCGCGATATGCGCATCCAAGGCCCCTCGCCCACGGCGCTTTTTTGTAGCTATGGTGTCGCGTGTTTCGATGCGCGTTTGTTTTGTGGGCGAGGGCAAACACTTCGCACCGAATCACGACTGTATCGGACGGTACTATGCGGACGCGCGACAGCATTGCTACAAAAAGTCGCCGTGGGTGAGGGGCCTAAGTAGGTTTATTTTTGTGTACCTTACCGTACCTTGTTTGGGTGTTAACGGTAAGTTGAAAATGAATAAGAGGTTACAGAATATTAAATGTAGAAATTGTTAGTAGTTCTCTTGAGTTCTAACTGTACTTGCTGAACAAAAATCTTATCATCAGTTATTTTTTAAAGGGTCAGAAATAATAATGTAGTCCTCCTTCAAATAATCACTTTATTCTACACTTTTACACTGCACGTCTTGTCTGTACAAGATACCCAAATTGAATGCCTGTGTTCGCACTGTCAACGCTTGTAGGTGAATGCCGGAATGAATGGCGAAGTGAAGTGTTGGACCGAATGACAACAAGTCAATATACCTCCCGTATGACATGCGAACACATACATTTAATTACCATAAAGTTAGGTATGAATAATATTCAGATTTAAATATTTTAATAAAAGCTAACATAATATAATTAGGTATAGGTAATATTTAGGTAAGTATTTGAATAAAAGCTAACATATTAGTCTACTTAGCAGTTGACTAAATGAGAACCAATGTATGAAGATCAAGATAGTTACGCAACGCCACTTTTGTGACGGCATTTTATTTGTTGGCGAATCGGGAAACTGACCAAGCGAGACGTAGCCTTAAAAACACGGCGGCGGCGCCTGAAAGTAAATCAGAAACAGCCTATTTACCTTTAAAGCACCCTTTACTTCTGTGTAGGTATAGGTACTTTTTCAGTTCTTCTTATAATAAAAAACTAAATCTATTTTAGGCATTATTAATAATTTGGTGATCTCTTCCAGTGACGGTGGTGGCCGATCGGGAGTATACCTAGCCATCGACGCAAACCTCGAGTTGGCTGAAGAAGAAGATTGTTTCGATGTATTCGGATTTTTGAAGAAACTGAGGCAGTCTCGGAAAGGTCTTATAGAAAATGAGGTAAGGATGTTTTGTTATTTGTATTTTTATGGTACGTCGACATTACTTACTGTTTTTTTTGAGTTAGTAACTTTCTTTTGGGAAGTGCCTTTTACCCTAGATACGAAGCAAGTCCGAGTATTTATTAGTTACACTATCAGCCTGCGATTAGAGGAGCTCGTGGTTTAATAAGAACTGCCATTTGGGTCGATCTTTAGGTAAAGCTGTGCTTGCCTAGGTCAGTCTGTGGATGGGTGACCGCCCGACATATCGAGTTTCCTCCGTGCCTCGGAAAGCACGTTAAGCTGTTGGTCCCGGCTGCTATATATAGATCTTTGGCAGTCGTTACAGGCAGTCAGTGACCTGAAATTCTGACATCCAGTCTTACCAAAGAGTATCGTATTACCTAGTATTAACTGGGTTGTGGAGGTCAGATAGGCAGACGCTCCATGTTAAATACTGGTATTCAGCTGCATCCGGTTAGACTGGAAGCCGACCCCAACATAGTTGGGAAAAGGCTAGGCAGATGATTATCAGCCTGCGATTTTCCCACTCCTGAGACACAGGTTTTCTCCAGTGATAGGGAGTGATGAGCACAGAATGCACAACCCGGCGCCAATACCTTTTGTAGTGCGCATACCTACGTGCTATCTCTAATCGCTGTTGGAAGAAAGTTTTTGGCCGCATGATGTGGTGTTCCATCGCTTCCGCGGAAAAATACCACAAGAACGCACAATACATCTTGCAAGTGAAGTGCTACTAACATAGTTTTAAGTTATTCGAAGTTTTTAATTGCACGAATGAAGTAATGAATTTCCATCATAAATTATACCACCAACTCTGTCAGCATTCACTTTGATTCTTTCACGTTTTCTCACAAACTCGAAATGTTATTGCACAAGAAATCAAGCTTCCCTTTTATAGCCTTAGTAACAAGTCTCCTCTAATTGGGGATTTTCTCCCAACGGTACACAATAACTGCAGAAATTGAAGACCCTGTAGTTACGTGCCTAACTGCGGTACTCAGAGATATTTAATGATTACTTAAGCTGTCACTTAGTTAAGATTTGACTTACTTTTGTATGACAAAACTGTCAAAACTTTTGTTAAGTGATGGCCTAATTAATCATTAAAGCTCTCTGAGTGCGGCAGTAAGGCACAACGGGTAATAACGGCAGATTGTGTTAAATTTAGTAATCACATGTAAAATTTTCGCTTGGAAATGTAAGTTCGGCACAAGAATAAGTCAACAATACACGTTGCTACTTTTAAAAGTGATTTTCTCTTAATCTTTTAATTTTGATTTTATGTAGTTGGAACATACTACATATTTTGGCAGCCATACAATTATGAAGTAGATCTTCAATCAAAGTTGCATTCATTATTCCGCGAGAAAATCGCTCTTGGATATTCCTAAGTGTTTACATAACAGTGTTAGTAACTGTATTCCAAAATGTAAATCGAGTAATTTTGTCAACTCAAGAAAATCCATTGCATCGAATTCTGTATTAACCTACGATAATAACCAACGCAATGTGTTTTTATTTAGCACTTTTAATCAGCCCTTATAGAACCACTTTACGAATGGTTCTATAAAGGCTGATTAAAAGACACAATGAGAACAGGGTCTTGACCAGGGTCAGGGACCAAGGTCAGGGACCAAGGTCAGGGACCCATCATTATATAAGTACTATTAGTAAAGATTTACTCAGAAAATGTAATAAGTCTATTATACCTTGTGCAGAATTCTTAACGAGAACCAAGCGGCTGCTTGAGCTCGTTTTAATTGGCTACTTATAGGAGATCCAACCATATTGCACTTACGACGTACGTGCTTACATAGAATGAGAAATTTCAAAAAAACATTTCAGCGGGGGAGATGTTGCATTACTTGGAAAAATTTATAATAAGTAACAAGTTTAAAAAAGCGATTTATTTATTGTATACTTCAATTCTATAATGGTTTTTAATACTACATTAAATCGTCAGGCGATTTTATTGTCAAATGCGTACTTACAATTTTATGGCAATTTTACTGCTTACTTCCACGGACCCAAACAAAGCGAACCGCCATCGCTAGTCTTTGGAATTCACTGCCAGCTTCTCTGTTTCCCGATCATTAAAATCTAGATCTCTGCAAAGTTCCAGACCCACCATCATCTGGTTAGCCTTTTCCCAACTATGTCGGGACTGAATACCAAGAGCACTGATGACATGGAGCGACTGGTCTGGCTTCCACAGCCCAGTTAATACTGGGTATACAACAACAACAACATCCATTTATTCTCAGGCAACTTTGCCTCATATATACCTTTTTTTTTGGGGGTGGGAAATCATCAAATAACCCCTCCCGTTCTGGGCAGAGCGGAAGGGAGTGTCAGAGTTGTACAGACTAAAAACCACCCATGTTCCTTCTTAGCCCTTGTGCCGACGCCGCGGTATCTCTTTCGAACAACCCGCAGCCCCGATGGGCGTCGGTCCTTGCGAGCCGCTTCCATGTTGCTGACATCACTTTGAGGCGCGCGTGGAACACGAACGCGCCGTGGCTCATATTACCTTACAGACTAACGTAAATTAAATATGATTAAGCCGCTAAACAGCCTCATAGGAAAAATATGAAATTCAAATATTTTTAATTTAGAACACAAATAAATGTTTACTTGTTCATAAAAGTAAATAATTGTTTAAAATAATCATGTTTATTTATAGTATTCTTTTTACAAACACAATTTAATTTTCAAAAAATATTAAATTACTAGCTGTTCCCGGCATGCGTTGCAATGCCCTTTTTCCTACCTACTACGTGCCTGTGTACCAACTACCTACCTACCTACTACCTCCTACCCTACCTACCTACTACCCTACCTACCTACTATCCTACCTACCTACCTACTATCCTACCTACCTACCTACTACCCGACCTACCTACTACCCTACCTACTTACTACCCTACCTACTACTCTACCGACTACCCTACCTACTCTACTATCCTACTTACTACCCTACCTACTACTCTACCTACTACCCTGCCTACCTACCTAAAACTTTCTCACCTTTTCAACCTTCCCTGGACTTCCACGAATAATTCAACACTATAATTAGCCAAATCGGTCCAGCCGTTCTCGAGTTTTAGCGAGACTAACGAACAGCTATTCATTTTTATATAATATAGCTGTACCCCGCGTGCGTTGCAATGCCCTTTTACCTGCCTACGTACCAACTACCTACCACCTACCTATTACCTACCTACCTACATACTACTAATTTCTCACCTTCTCTGGACTGCCACAAATGTTTCAAAACCAAAATTAGACAAATCGGTCTAGTCGTTCTCTAGTTTTAGCGCGACTAACTAACAGCAATTAATTTTTATATTATACGCAAACACCATTTGAAAAATCGTTTTTCTATTGGGAAAGAAACAGTAATTATTTGTGATTATTGTGATAATGTCGTATGGTCTGTTTGAAGTTGTCATTCGTTGACTGAACAACTGAACGTCACTCAATTGTTTTGCCTTCCCGGAACCTCTCCACTAACACTTGAACTTTATGGGTACGGTATTAAAGCTCAAATTGATTTTACGTTTTAGTTAGAAAACGTTTGTATGGGAAAAATAAAAGGGCTGTTTTTAGGGCTTTTCCGGCCATTATTCGAATTTTTCTCGCCGTAAGAACCATCCTTGAACTTCAACGAACATTTAAAAAAAAAAATCAGCCAAATCGGTCAAGCCGTTTTCATGCCAAGTCGTGACAACGAAAAACGGGTTTCATTTTTATATATCGCACCCCTAGATGAAGACTCCGGCAACTCAAAAAACCTCATTTTTCAGAAATGACGAAAAACTGTTTTTAGGGTATATAAGAAAGATATCAAAGATCTAATGAGAGATTCGTAAAGGTAACGTTTTCTGAAGCTGTTTAATTAGCTTATTTGTATTTTATTAGTTAAAAACGTGGAAAATAACGGGATTTTTGAGTTACTCTAGTTTTGCAGCGGGAGTAAGCAAATTTTTTGTGTACTAAGTCAAGTTACTTTACTTTATCTGAAATAAAATTGAGTTACGTTACTTTTCACCCCAAAAATAAGATAACTTTTTGTCGGGGGTTTTGAGTTACTTATGCTATGAACGGGTGATTGCAACGTGCTAATCTTAGGAACGCAAGCTTTAGTTTTTATAGATCTAAAATAGTTGAAATAAATAAAATGTGTCCTCAAATAGAAAGTTATTTATTTAAATACTAAATGAATAACAAAGAAAACTAAATACAATAATTAGTGTTATAAAATATTAGGTAAGTCCTTTTTATAACAGTTATTACTTAAATACTAGACATTTTCATGAAATTGAGATCGTACACGTACAATAATGAATAATTATGCGTTTTTAAATAATCACAGCAATAATACCTTTAAAAAAAACTCTTATCTCCCATAAAAAAATATAAATTTGAGTATTCTTATCTCTTTACGCACTATCAGAACAATCTTAAAATAAGTACAGCCTCTGAACAAACATTAATAAAAGCCAAAAACTATAAAATCAACCAGTCTTTATAAAATTCTCAGGCAGTCTCTATTTTCATCTTAGTTTTACTTACTTAAGTAATAGTACCTACCACAGTCTTAAAATTGCAAATCACAGTTTATTTATTGGTCTATTATTCTTAATCCGTACTCTCTAATCAATTAAATTTGTTAATGGCACAGAATTCTTAAACTAGTCTACCTACTTCTACTATAAAAATTGTAATGGCAACGTCATTACAAAACATTTTTGTAAAAACTATCATAGTAAGGCTTCGGAATCACATCTTTGTCTACAAGTTCTTTAATATCTTTCTTTTTTGCTTCAGACAAACGAATTTTTTCTGTGTATGCTCTACTCAAACTCAAATTTATTGTATTACCAGGTAATACTATTGAGCGTTACTATACCAGGAGATGTAATAGGTCTTGAATCATCTGTTGCTGCTGGTTGCTCAGGATCCTCTTTTTCTTCGTTAATCATTTGTACCATGAGTTTTCCTCGCCCCGTCATCATCCTAAAAATAAATAATATTCAAATTCAATAATGAATCAAGTAAAGTCAACCAACTCAAAAAACCCTCAAAAGCACGTACTGTGTTTAGTTACTGTATAACAAATAAAATAAAAAAATTGAACCTTTCATAAACAACCTATTTTCTCTTTAAAAATTACAAATTTCATTGAACAGGCAAAAATAAACAAAGTTAAAGTTAGATTCAACAAAACTACGGTAAATCGAAATTTACTTTTACTTTCATGTAAACCTGAGGAACTCGAAATATTTAAAAAAATATTGCAACATAAAATCATCAAAACCCCCGTAAATCAAAATTAACTATTACTTTTTACAATGAAATTTCAGCAAAACTCAATCAACTCAAAATAAATAAGAAACTTACTCAATAAATTTCGTGTAAACTCCAGCAACTCAAAATCTGCCACTATTCAAACGTGTGTCACTTACGCCAATCCGAAGACAACTAAAAATGGCGGACTAGTACTCGCGCCTGTCGGGGCAAGGTCATTTAAGTAAAGCAGCGTTTAGCGCCATCTTTTAACAATGGTTGAAGGTATCGTTACGCGAGTTATATTGATGCATAGGTCTTCGAGTCAGGAATTCGATAAGGCCACTAACTCAAAACTCGTACTTTTTGAGTTAGTGGGGTTTTTATCTAGGGGTGCGATATATAGATTATAGATTATATTAAAAAAAAACACCACCGTCTGTAGACTCAGCGGTGTTTTTTTTTAATTTCCTATATTTTAATCGATTTTGACATAATATAAGGTATAGTTATTTGTGGTAATTTTCTTTCCCGCCCTTGGTTGCGGAAAAATAAGATTACCGCGTGCGAAATACGAATGTTGCATGTCGAACCTAATCGTAGTATAATAAGAGCTAGTCTTCGAGGAAGTATATTGAAAATACAATTTGTGTTAGTAAAACACTTCACTTGCGCACTGAGTGAATTCTTGTGGCACTTGCCCGCGGCAACGACGGAACACCACTCCATACGGTCAAAAGTTCTCGAAATAATGCAATACCCGTGGTTAAGCCTGGTTGTCAGACTTTATAACCCACATATACCCTTAATAATCATCAATTCTTCCTCCAGGAACAGTACAAGTTCGTGTACGACACTCTAGAAGAACACGTCGTCTGCGGAGTTTCCTGGTTCCCGGTCTCCGAGCTCTCTCAGAGACTTAAGCAGAAGTCGCAGAGGGACCCGGTGTCGAAGCTCAATGAATACCAGAAGGAGTACCAGCAGATCTGCAAGCAGACACCAAGGTTTACGATAGGAGACTGCGCTGGAGGTCACAGGGGCGACAATAGGGAGAAGAACCGAGATGTTCTAGTGGTGCCACGTAAGTTTGCTTTGGGATTTTTGAGGGTTTATTGCGAGTTTTTGTTACCTATTTGATGGAGTTACGTTAACGTAAAGTTTAATCCGTATTAAAACATAATTATTCTCATTAAATTTAAGTTTTCGTTTAAGTGATCTAGTATATTTTGTCAGTGATCAAAACTCGCACTATAACTATACCCTCTGTTCAATTTAGAGACTCTGCTACTTAAAACACTGCTGAAATGGGTTCTCTGAAAGATGTACATAAACATAAACTCACGCCCTTTTCCCATGGGAGAGAAAGAAAAAAAAAAAGAAAAGAAAGAAAGAAAGAAAAATGAAAAAAAAGATGAAACAGAAAGATGTGTCTTTTCAATATATCATTTTGGTTTCTTACAAGCATAATTTTGTTTTCACGAGAAAAGATATCTAGTGCCATTAATTTCCACTTAGTCTAGCTTTATATCACTGACTGCGGTACTCAGAGATATTTAATGATTACTTAAGCCGTTACTTAGTAAAGATTTGACATACTTTTGTATGACAAAACTGTCAAAACCTTTACTAGTGATGACCTAAGTAATCATTAAAGCTCTCTGAGTGCAGCAGTGAGAAACAAAAACAATACGCAACGTTGATACAACACAAAAATAAATTTTGTCTTTGTATACTACATCTTTCTTCAGATATCTTCGATTTAGATATTATAATTTCAGCTAAAGCCGAAACTTTATAATGAACTCTTGTTGCAGCTGACAATTTCCGTCCATATTTGACGTCGTTCCAAGGGAACAGTTTCACAGACTACATCAACGCTGTCTTCGTCGACGTAAGTACTTCATTATTACCCACACTTAAACCGTCACTTAGTAAAGATTTGACATCTTTTTGTATGACAAAACTGTCAAAACCTTTACTAAGTTATGGCCTAAGTAATCATTAAAGCTCTCTGAGTACGGCAGATACTGCAGTATTTAGAGATGTTTAATGATTACTTAAGCCGTTGCTTAGTAAATATTTGACATCCTTTTGTATGACAAAACTGTCAAAACCTTTACTAAGTGATGGCCTAAGTAATCATTAAAGCTCTCTGAGTGCAGCAGTTAGACTTAATTATTATGAACATGAGTTGCATGGAAAACAACAATTTCTAATCATGTAAAACAACTTGAAACTGCCTGTTGAACGTGACTTGCTCCATGTTCCATACCATAACATCACGCCTGTAATCCCCGAAGGGTTAGGCAGAGGTGTACCTAATAGTACACCCACATTTAGCCAATTATGTTTTTAAGTCCTATGTAATAAGGGGCGAGCCTATTGCCATCAATCGGGCCCAAATTCAAACTCCGTAGCTAGCAGCTACGAAAAATTCGTAACTTAGAAACCGAATAACGCTTGGCCCGACCCGAGAAACGAACCTAACACCTCATGGTCAGCAGTCGCGCTAGTCAGTGCAATGTTAGCCCCTTTGCACACGGCGTCGTATCGTAAGCGTATCGTAGAACGCGCGTAGTACGAGAGCAATACGAGCAGGAACATGTTCAAACAAGTCCGCACACGAGGCGGTGTTGCAGCGTATTGTATGAGGTGTTCATTCGTACGCGCGTTCTACGATACGCTTACGATACGACGCCATGTGCGAAGGGGCTTAATATCACACCTACTTTTCCTGTCTTTTGTTTTATTATTCTTTACAAAATAATAAAACAAAAAAGCTCACTATCCACAATAATTATTCGTAAAAGCCAGTCTCTAACATTAGGTGTGTTTTCACGACCAAACTAAAAACTACCACACAAATTTCAAACAAACTTTTCACACCGGATAATTAAAAACTCCTCACGCAAACTGAACAGCAGGAAAACCCAGTGTGACATAAAACAGAACCTCCTACTGAAATATGGCACAATTTTATAACACGAATGCAATATCCTCAGAAAAGCATCCCTTGAGTTAATTACAAAGTTCATCTTTTAACTTAATGTGACCTTATTATGACATGGTGGCCGCACTAAGGTGTGTTAGTGGTAGTTATATTACGTTCTTTGAAGTTCTAACAGTGGTTTTAACATGATTTCGCACTAGCAAGAAGGAACTAGTTCATTAGTTAAGTAAACACGGCGTCTAATTTTTCATACACTCCTTGCTTCATCGGTTTTTTTTTGTAATTAGGTAGCTCTGACTAGACCTCACTGCCTCGCGAAGAATGAAAAAGTATTTACTAATCACAGGACAAAACAAAATGATAAAACCTAACAATAACACAAAAACTATAGAAATAAAACGCACAAAGCTTCTCGAAGATTTCTGCGTTGACACGTTCATTGCCAAGCTAAAATGCTGAACTTACCTTGATGGACAAAATAAAAAAATATATAATAGGGGATCGGACTAAAAAAAACGAATTAGTCCGTCAGATAGATTTCCAAAAAATATTGAACACGTATTTTTTCTTTTTTCACACAAACAAAAAATGAAAATGATACAGTGCTTCGAAAACTCGTGAACTCCTCGAAAACGTCACATGTCAGTACATTTTTTACCTACAAATGACGTCACAACCTCCCACTCATGATCTTTGACGCTTTAATCTTCGTCAATTTTTATTAATTTGATAAAACAAAAAACACGTATCCAATATTTTTCGAAAATCTTACTGACTGACTAATTAGAATCATATTTTTTTGACTCAGTCCGATCCCCTATTACGCTGCGACCGCTATTACTCCTATTACGGCCGACTCGTACATAGTAAGTCACAGGCAATTGGATAAGTCACTGGTATATCCTTCCACTTTCATATTCAAAACCTTCCTCACGACATTTTCTTCATTCCTCCGCATCACATGCCTATACCACGACAACCGATTTCCACACAACTTTTCAACTTTTCAGTCACCGGCGCCACTTTCAAACGTCCTCTTATGTACTCATTTCTTATTTTTTCCCCATTACAGTCTATCCCACCGACTGTTCTGGACATAAGAGAATTAGGACTTTATGTAGCCACATGTATATGTACAGAGGAGACCTAAAAGTTTAAACAAAATGATACAGATAGATAACGAACCGGCAGTGCAAGTACGAACTTTGCATCGATAAGACATCGAGATCGTTATCGTTGTTAGTTTTATCGAGCTTGTTATCGAATTTGGAAGTACGTAACACGCGTTGACAAGTTTTATCGTGGGCCGAATCGAGTCGATAAGGATCGACAGTCAAATGGCAACATTGAGGACGTCCAAAGACAAAACCACAGATTACTATATTAGTACTACGACAAAACATTTAAGGTGGGATTTCAGTGGCACGACTAATGTCCGAGAAATGTATAAAATCCTTTTTTTCATAGATGTTCGGCATTGTAAACAATGTTTGAGGGTTTATTTCAGAGAAACTACTAGTATTTATCAAAATTGCTGTTTATTTTAGTAAAAATACAGAAAATATCCCATCTTCTTAGCGTCGTCGTGTTTACCTTTGCCAAAAAAAAACTGTCACATTACTTTCTAGTTTCTTGAGAAAGATATAAATATTGTCGTGTTTAATCACAATAAAATTTTATTTTTAGCTTTTCAAACGAAAATGAGCGTAGTTTGATGCATGTGTGTGAGTGAGCACGTGTGTTTACTTGAAGGAGCGTAGTTTTGTGGCGTCAGTATTAGCAAAGGCGGTGCGGTATCTACCTTTTTTTACTTGATCTGAGACCTATAGTAAAAAAACACTAGGTACTTACCACGATATGGACAGGGAGTCCAGTGGATCGTGTCCTCCGTACGTCTACCTCTATTCCTTGAATTAAAATTACTGCCACTTCTCGAGTCACCCGAAAGAGACAAACAAACAGTCCTCTGGAATTTCCAGAGGATTGTTTGTATCTCTGAGACGTCGCCTCCGAATATGCATCACATTGTGATGGTGCTGCCGTTCTTCCTCATCACCCAGCAATAAAAGTTCTAAATCCATTAAAAAAATAAGTAGTGTTCGATAGGCTTATCGCGCTTCTACAAGGTGTCGATAAATTATCGACAGCGTAAATTGTCGATCTCAACTGTCAAAATGTCGTTTCGTACTTGCATTTTCGATAAAATCGTTTAAATTTTAGAGTTTAACTACCGATCGTTATAATATTAGTTACGTACTTGCGACATCGATTCGATTTGATAAAAGCTCATTTTATCGAGAATAACTGTCAGATTTATCGAATCGAGTGCTACGTACTTGCACTGCGGTTGCGACAATCGGGCACTGATATTCTTCTAAACTTCAGTACATCTATCAAAATCCAGAGTGTCAGTCCAGTGTGTCCTCCAATATCGTAGTATGTCCGTACTGGTTTGGTAACACTTTTTTTTGTTATCACTTGCTTTGGTGAAGGAAAACATGGGACATGGTGACTAAGAAATATAGAGAAATATTTCTCACCAAAACTCTGACTCTCCCGCATTTACCACACGATAAAGAGAGACTGCTTTCAAGGACTCTAGTAAGACCAGCAATATTTTCAGGGATACACCAAACCTCGCGAGTACATCGTGACGGAGTGGCCTCTGGTGAGGACCCAGGGTGAGTTCTGGTCGCTAGTCTACGACTACGAGTGTGCAGCCGTCGTCGTACTCTGCGTGCCTCCTAAGAACTCTGTAAGTATCATTGAAGATTCTAGATTTTTGCTAACAATATTTATATGCAACATTTGTAATGCAATATTTGTATGAGAGCAGTGGTGACCCAGTGGTTGCGGCCCCGACTTACGAACAGTAAGTCGTGGGTTCGAACCCAGGCAGGCGCATTACTTTGTTTAATTTATTTCATCACCACTGCTCTCAAAACGGTGAAGGAAAACATCGGGAGGAAACGGGTCTTAGAACCAAAAAGTTCGAAGACATGTAACATCTACCAACCCGTACTGGGCCCGCGTGGTTGATAGCCCATCCCTCTCCTAGAGAGGAGGCCTGTGTCCCTGCAATGGGAACATTATAGGCTGATGATGATGATGGTGATTTATATGCAGTGCAAATGGTAACTGAGGTTTTACTGTTTTTTTTTTGAGAAATTAGGAAGTCCTTGTAACCTGGACTCTGAAAGGCTCTCATTCCCGATTACTTTCTGGAAGAGTTGGTTGAAGATTCTAAGAAAAGGTGCTAATCCGGATAAATCTAAGCAAAATCTAGCCAATTGCATTGTCTGATATAATGTATTTGTTGCAGCAACAATTCCCGCCGTTCTGGCCCGAAGGTCGTCATTCCAAGAAGTACGGGCCAGTGTTCACGATAGACCACGTCTCGCACAACCACTACACAAACATCAAGACTTGGATCTTCAGAATCAATAAGAAGGTAGGACACTGAACTCATAGCATCAACCATACCACACAGATCCAGACTCTGTGGCTTCTATTGAGAAATTCTCGATGGAAGAAAAAGGACAGAGGGACTTCCTGTGACAGAGGGTTTAGCAAAATTTTGCTTTCAGAGCCTTTCTGCAGTAGTGACTTCAGGAACAGTTAAGTTGCAAAGATGGTGATCATAATGAAATCACTGTCAGATTGCACTAAGTATGCCTTCTGGTTCCAATCGTTACTTTCACCTAGGGTAAAGGATAGTTGATGCAGGTTTTGTCACTGGCACACCCTTTTTTGCATACTAAACACAAAATAACACACACACTATAATAGCGGTGTTGCCAGTCTCAAACACCTACGTATAGCACAGGCTATTCACCTATTTTAAATAATCCTACTCTTCTTTTTATCATAATTTTTTGTCCAACAGATCATTTCCCTGACTGAACTGATGGCGGGCGTCAAAGCTCCCACGAAGACTGTCCAGCTGTTCCAGCTGACCTGCTGGCCGATGGGCCACAAGGTGCCATCGTCCACCAACTCGCTGGTGGAGCTCATGAACATGGTTGAGCGATGGCGGCAGCGCACCGACTACGGACCAGTTTGCGTCGTGTCGCCGTGAGTATTTATGAATAACTGGAGAAATTAGGATTGTTTTCCAAAGGAACTCTTGTTTTATCAATTACATTCCCCTACACCTACTCCCAATAAATAGAACTGATTCTATTTATTGGGAGTTGGCGCAGTATACATGTGTTCTTCTTCCAAACTTCTCTATTACTCATTATCTCAGCTGTCACCTCCACATATTCTGTCCACACATCCACATTTATTCTAAAAGGTTCCTTACGAGTTACGACGTTCCTTCGCATTGCGGCATGCCATAAAAATCTATTACCACTTAACTTTCTAATCACCAGCGCCAGTTACATACTTAGGGTACAAAAGTTTTTATTTCTCATGGTGGTTTATTGTTACTTAGTGACGGGCGCAGTCGTGCCGGCGTATACTGCGCTGCCAACGCGTGCATCGAGCAAGTGATCCAACACGGCGAGGTGGACGTGTTCCAGGCAGTGAAGACCGTGCGCCGGCACCGACCCCAGCTTGTAGAGAACATGGTATGTACCCAGCAATTATGTCTAGCTTACCTTAAAACTGTCACTTCGGCTCTAACACATGCTATCTTCCACAGACCGAGTACAAATACTGCTACGATCTCGTGCTCCATTACGTGCTGCACTATTTAAATAAAGACATGAATGAAAAGAAGTGAGAGTGCGAACTCAAGGACGAACTCTGGTTCATCGAGTTCGGGCGCGGCGCGGCGCTGCCCACGACGCCGGAGGACACGCCCCCCGCGGCGCCGCGCGCGCCCCGTCGCCCGCGTCGTGGCCTGTCGCTGGACCGTCTGCTGCCCGCGCCGCGCCCGCCACTCGCACACGCCGCCACGGACGAGCCGCGCCGGCCGCGCCGCGAGCGCCCGCCGCTGCGCCGCTCGTTCCGGCTCGACGAGCACGACGCCGCCGCCGCAGAACGCCGCCGCGCGTTCGTCCGTGGCCCGCACGCGCCCTCCTTTGACGAGGGTGACGACTGCGAGTGCCGCGCCGACCTCGATGAGCTGCCGTACGACGCGCCCGACGACGCAGACTACGAACCGGAGTTCGCCGCCTCCCCCCCGCGCGCATCGCCGCCGCCCCGCGCCGGCTCCTCCGACCGCGTGCTGCACGACGCGCCGCCGCGTGCACCTGCCCGAGCGCACTCTCAAGGTGTCTTCGAACGACGCCTCCCTAAGATATGCAAGTTCGGCCTTATGGACAAGTCTAAAAGAGCGAGTTCGAGCGCCCTGTACGAGCGACCCGAGCGGTCGCCCACCGAAGCGTTCTACAACGCGACCGGCTCCACTCGACTCAGCTCACAAGAACTCTTTGAAAAGTTTTGTTCTGAAGAATTCACGTCTCTGTATGGACGGGATGACGACCGGCGACGCCGGCCGCCGCACTCCAAGTCGACGGGCAGCAGCGGCTCGGACGTGCGGCACCCGGCGCCTTGCTGCCGGCGCCCACCGTGTGGCTCGCAGCCGGCGCTGGGCCGGCGCCACGTGTGCGTCGCGCCGCGCTCTGACCGCTCCACCGACTCCGAGGACACGTCTCCGCGCCGCGCCGCACCGCGCCCGCTGCCACTCGACCCAGACGCTGACCCCAGCCAACTGGACGACTGCTCGCGATCTGCGCCGCTGCTTAGTCCAGACAGGTTTGAACCTCGTTTCACTTTTGATATATCTGAGCATAGCGAGGTCACATCAAATCGTGACGAAACTCCTTCGGACGCGACAGAAACGCGGAATCTGACGCTGTATGAAGAACCGCACTCGGACCGCACGAGTCTCTGCGAATTGTATGATGCAACTTATTCTTCACGTCGACCTTCGTTTCGTCGAGATGGATCGCGACGCCGCACTGGTGCAGTAGACCTGGACGCGCTCGATTTCCGCCCCATCGATGATGAGAGCCCGCGACATAGCCGTCGTACTTCACAGAGGAGTGTAGACGATACGCTGCGATACTCTGAGACGCGCAGTTGGGCTTCTGATTCTGTGTTCGCGACTCCGGAGCGGCACGCGGCGGGGGACGTGTCACCGTCGTCGAGTGGCACGCATCACTCGCTCACCGTGCCGGGAGACTCGCCGCGCGCCGAGTCCGCCGCAGCAGACTCCACCATCGCCGACACCACGATCGCTGACACCACCGTTGTCGAAGAAGAGCCGTCGAGCGTGATTGAACGCGCCGAGTACGCGCTGGCACTGCGCCTGGGCCGCATCGAGCTGGATGACGAGCCGTCGGAACGCGCATCCTCCACGCCGGCTGGCAGTGCTCGCCTGTCCAGCCGGCCCTCCATGCACAAGCTGGAACCCATCGAACCGGAGCAGCTGTGCTCGGACGGCGCGGCCCAGACGCGCGGGCGGCGGCGGCGCGGTGCGAGCGAGCCGCGGCGCTCGGCGCGCTGCTTCCCGCTCTGACTGCGGGGCCGGCCGCGCCGCAGCCGCCGCCGCGTGTCCCCCCGAGTGCCTTCCCGCGCCGTGCGTCCGGCGGCCGCATCCCCGTACCGCGTGCTGCGCGCTCTACGTCGCTGGCCCGCGCGGTGCCCCGGTGGCGTCCGGCGCCGAGTCCGGCCGCCTGTTCCCCTGTACATTCGCTCCCTCTAGCTCCCGTCGGTCGCCGGACCGTACCTGCCAAATTTCTAAATAACTGTAACTATTAATTACTTCGTCTAGGTACTCGTAAGTAGAGTAGCGCCGTCTTTTTCGGTATCGTTAGGTAGGCAGTGCCTAAGTCGACTACGTGCGTAGAGCGTAGATTCTAAATCTCGTAGATAGAAATTGTTCCCGGGGCAGCCGCGGGCGCCCCGGTTGCAGTCCACGACTGACACAGGGTCATCGTTTAGCTAATTACACGTTAATTAATGTGCTGCCCGCGCTGACGTGTGTGATCGGATTAGTTTATCGCGGGATGTAGGAAGTGATCATAAAATTTTGCTATAAAATCATTGAATGATTGACCAAGAATATGTGTGACGTGTTTGGGTGTGTACTTTTGTCATTCATATTTCAGTGAAAATAAAACTAAATGTAATTCAACTGACAGACGTGAGTGCGGGCACAACGTAACATCGCTGATGTAAAGAGCGATGGAACTAGTTAGTACATAGTATATAAATATATTACTTTTAGGTGATTTATTGTGCTTTTTATATTGAGCTGAAGCGTTTCTTCACGACGTGGAGTTCCTGAGCACACGTCAACTACCAGTTAGACTGAACCTGGTACTGTTCTGTATAAAAGTGTTTCAATATTTAATATTTTGTATTCTCGATACCTTACGTTAAAATGTTTTGGTGTCGTATTTGTCGGTGTTATTCAATGTTTGTCTAGTTTATTCCAATGTGTTTATATTTTGTGTCATTATTGTATTACACATGACGATATATAAAATATAATGTATTACTATAACGGATTACGTATAAGCTTGTAATTTGCTGAATATTTCGCAAAGATATGTCGATATTTAATATTTGCAATATCGTGCTATGTTAGTTTTATACATACATATTTCAGATGTGCCAATTCTTCCATAATAATTATATTTGTGTTGAAATATTTTTGGCTCGTTGAAGTTGTTTATTATTTTGAAAAATATTCACTCAGTGGAACCAATGTTTTATTAAATTTAAAAAAAAAATATTTGACTGTTTATGATTTTTGTTGTCGATAATTTGATGCTTGTAGTTTTACGTGAATAATTACATAATTCTTAAAATGAATGTTATACTTATTTTGATATATATTTGGTAAATTATTCTCCAATGGATAAAACTAATTAATATTATGAATTATATTTTTGGGCTTGAAGTCCTTGGTCGATTTTAAGGTAATTATAAGATACTTCCAAATATTTATTTTAGTGGACGTATTAGTAGCTCATTTGTTATTGTTGTCCTTCCATTATTTATGTACTTATTTAATATAAAACAAATGTATAACGTGAATAATACAAATATTTTGAAATGGCAATGTCAGAGTAATATCGATGCTTTGAATTTGTAAAATATATATATTTATATTATATTTACTTTTCTCGTCTATATTGCGTCGCAACCTTGCTATCAAATCGCTTAGTGGATCAATAACCTTTTAATAGCAAGCATTGCTGTTAATTATAATATTTTCTAAGCCTTTTGATGTGAAAAATATATTTAATTTAGTTTATAGTTCGTCTACAAATATGCAAAATGTAATGATTTATCGAATATAACGCACAACCTTAAGCCAATCCTAACATTTACTAATATTATGAAATATAATATATTAATAATATTACCCTTTTGACTGCAAACATTTTTATAAAGCCATTTTTTGAACAAGTATACGCTTTTCAAGAAACTAGCAGCTAATTTAGTAAAAGTAATGTCAATAGAACAAGTTAAAATAATGTCAGTAATTCGGATATTTTGTAACAATAGAATATTTACCAGCGTAAAGCCGCTTTTGTAATGCCTTTAAAATGGACACGCTTTGCAAAAATACGAATTCGGAATATTATACAATTTTGATAGACGATAACAACTGTGTTGGCGATTGTACAACGTTTTTAAAAGACATTTATTGAGAGTTTTGTAAGTTTATTTAATATTTTGCTATGAGGAAGGTCAAATTACAGTGTTTCAGGATAAATATAATTACAAACCGTATAGATATAAACTTTTGTCAAAGTGAAGTCTTAAAGAAAATTCAACAAAAATATTGTCTGAACTACCGAAATTGTTTTTTCTGCCTTCCTCTGCATATTTCTGTTTTACTTACATTGTTTTGGATTCGAATATTCATTTATTCCCTAGGTACGTAGATATGTAAATGCTTTATTGTAAGTTAAAATTTCATGTGGACCATATTCGATGTTTTTTTTAGGAATAGTTATCTATTAACATGAGAACAATTTTCTTTGTAATTAAGTGAAAAACTTTGAATATATAATGACGTCTCGCCGCACCGACCATCTTTATGTAAATAAATTAGAAAAAAAATCTAATTAATGTAGTCGAAAGTACCTACTTATACCAGATTATGAATATTGTATACCATATTATACATATTAATGAATTTGATTATTTATTATATATTAGGAAGAAAGTGAAAATTGTAACTATTAAATAATTTATATAGAAACATTGTGATTTCAAATTTTCAACTTCCAAAATATTGTAAAATAACTTATTGAAATATTGTTGTCATAAATGTTATTTGAAAAGGTAATTTTAAAATTTATACATGGAACTTAATGGGAAATATATTTATTTGTTGTATAAAATTTATTTGTTTTATTATAAAATCGTTGAAATATAAAAAAACCTCTCCACTTCCAGTCCCTATAAAGTAACCTGTCCGTAACAGTACCTATAGATATAGGTATATGTATTAATATTTTATATATAAAAGACAAAGCTGATTGACTGAGGATCAACGCACACGCCAAACCCGCCACGCCAAACCGCTAGAAACTTAAAATTTCGGGCACGTATTTCTCATAAGACGTAGGCATTCAATAAGGAAGGATTCAAAATTCAACCCCCAAGGGGGTGTAATAGGGGAAAAAACTTTGAATGGATAATCGTAATTTTTTTTTCGATTTTTTTTTTCACGCGGGCGAAGCCGCGGGCGCTAGCTAGTCTATTCTATACATATAATAAATCTGTAGAAAAATCTTTTTTGTACATCGAAAATATTTAAAAAAAAATTGTCAGGGTATTAAAGTATAACCAACAGAACACATTTCCAGCATTTTTGGAATTTTTGTCTGTTTGTCTGTTTCGATGACTAAGCATCACGTCAAATTTACGAAACGAATGTAAGTAACTTTTTTTATACATGAATGTTGTGCGTAACTTGGGCTATTACTTAGTCTTTGTTTCATCGTAATCAGTGCTCTCTATCAATAGATATATGCATTTATAGTTTTCAAGAAGAACTTATCATTATAGTCAAGAATGAGACAAGCAACGACATCTATTGAACGAATATGGTACTTATTAATAAATGCCTTCACAAGATAACTTTAAATAAGTTACGATAGCAAAAGGTACGTAGATATTAGTCTAAATGACGCTGCTTTCAAAATCTACATAGCCTAAACCCTATAGTGTGTTTGATCGCTCATTTTTAGCAGTTTATCTTCGTCTTCGACAGATGGCGTTATTCATTTGATGTCATTTTCTGAACCGCGGTATTATTAAATAAACATATGTTTCGTGAATAGTCAACAAATAAAGATTTACCAATTATACAGTATAAAAGTACTATTTTTTTTAAACTAAATTAAAATTAGATAAAACCCACGACATATTTTTTTTGTACCGTGTGGGAATCGAACCTGCGACACGCAGTGCTACTGTTAATCGTCCAGCCACTGCGCCAAACATGTCTTTATGTAGATGTGCTGTGTTGTTAGCCCTATGTGTCGAGGCCGCGGTATTTCTTTCGAACAACCCGCAGCCCCGACGGGCGTCGGTCCTTGGGAGCCCCTTCAATGTTGCTGACATCCCTTTGAGACGCGCGTGGATGGAACACGAATGCGCCTCCATCGTCATAGGACGGACGAACGATTAACTAGCCCGTTACTCACCGTTCACAGGCCCGCGCCTACGGTGGCCGGAAGCCATCACGTGGCCCCCGATGCCCGGAGCATCTCCCGCGGCGCGGCGGCTGGGAAGAGGGGTTGTGTCCCTCTTACGTTCCGCCACCTCTTTCGCTAGCATTACGGCTTCGCAGAAGGAGGTGACGGCGTTCCATTTCAGATTCGATGTCCCAGATTCGGTACAGGTACCTCTCGAAACAGCCTCTAATCCCCCCTTTTTTTGTGGTTCGTAAATTATCAAATGACTCATCCCGCTCTGGGCGGAGCGGAAGAAAGTGTCAGACTTCTACTGACTAAAAACCACCCACGTTTCTTCTTAGCCCTTTGTGTTTCGGGGCCGTGGTATCTCTTGCGGACAACCGTCAGCCCCGGCAGACGACGGCAACAACAATTAAGGGGCCTCAAAGGACCCCTTAATTGTTGCTGACATATCTATGAGGCGCGCGTGGAACACGAACGCGCCAACTACAGTGCCTGTCGACTATAATGTACCTGTTTCAAATTTATTCAAGACTAGCTGTGCCCGCGACTTCGTTCGCGTGCTTGTCGGAAACTAAATTGCGTCGCTTAGATAAAAGTACGTTAAATCATTGCCCTGCGTTAACTTACTGCCGCTGCGCGCTGTAGAAAATAAGAAGAGGGTAATGCAAAGTACTGACTATGTCTAATACTAAAGTTTAGATGGGTGGGTGTTTGTTAATCAACCACGTCAGAACGGCCGAACGGATCTTGAAGAAATTTGAAACAGGTACATTATAGTCGACAGGTACTGTCGTTGGCGCGTTCGTGTTCCACGCGCGCCTCAAAGATATGTCAGCAACAATTAAGGGGTCCTTTGGGGCCCCTTAATTGTTGCTGCCGTCGTCTGCCGGGGCTGACGGTTGTCCGCAAGAGATACCACGGCCCCGAAACACAAAGAGCTAAGAAGAGACGTGGGTGGTTTTTAGTCAGTAGAAGTCTGACACTTTCTTCCGCTCCGCCCAGAGCGGGATGAGTCATTTGATAATTTACGAACCACAAAAAAGGGGGGATTATAGGCTGTTTCGAGAGGTACCTGTACCGAGTCTGGGACATCGAATCTGAAATGGAACGCCGTCACCTCCTTCTGCGAAGCAGTAATGCTAGCGAAAGAGGTGAACGTAAGAGGGACACAACCCCTCTTCCCAGCCGCCGCGGGAGACGCTCCGGGCATCGGGGGCCACGTGATGGCTTCCGGCCACCGTAGGCGCGGGCCTGTGAACGGTGAGTAACGGGCTAGTTAATCGTTCGTCAGTCCTATGACGATGGAGGCGCATTCGTGTTCCACGCGCGTCTCAAAGGGATATCAGCAACATTGAAGGGGCTCCCAAGGACCGACGCCCGTCGGGGCTGCGGGTTGTTCGAAAGAAATACCGCGGCCTCGACACATAGGGCTAACAACACACCACATCTATATAAAGACATGTTTGGTGCAGTGGCTGGACGATTAACAGTAGCACTGCGTGTCGCAGGTTCGATTCCCACACGGTACAAACAAAATATGTCGTGGATTTTATCCAATTTTAATTTAGTTTAAAAAAAATAGTATTTTTATACTGTGTAATTGGTAAATCTTTATTTGTTGACTATTCATGAAACATAATATGTTTATTTAATAACACCGCGGTTCAGAAAATGACATCAAATGAATAACGCCATCTGTCGAAGACGAAGATAAACTGCTAAAAAAGAGCGATCAAACACACTATAGGGTTTAGGCTATGTAGATTTTGAAAACAGCGTCATTTAGACTAATATCTACGTACCTTTTGCTATCATTACTTATTTAAAGTTATCTTGTGAAGGCATTTATTAATAAGTACCATATTCGTTCAATAGATGTCGTTGCTTGTCTCATTCTTGACTATAATGATAAGTTCTTCTTGAAAACTATAAATGCATATATCTATTGATAGAGAGCACTGATTACGATGAAACAAAGACTAAGTAATAGCCCAAGTTACGCACAATATTTATGTATAAAAGTTACCTACATTCGTTTCGTAAATTTGACGTGATGCTTAGTCATCGAAACAGACAAACAGATAAACAGACAAAAATTCCAAAAATGGTGGAAATGTGTTCTGTTGGTTATACTTTAATACCCTGACAATTTTTTTTTTAAATATTTTCGATGTACAAAAAAGATTTTTCTACAGATTTATTATATGTATATATATATAGATATATAGATTCGTTCGGCCGTTCTGACGTGGTTGATTAACAAACACCCATCCATCTAAACTTTAGTATTAGACATGTACTTTGCATTACCCTCTTCTTATTTTCTACAGCGGCAGTAAGTTAACGCAGGGCAATGATTTAATGTACTTTTATCTAAGCGACGCATTTTAGTTTCTGACAAGCACGCGAACGAAGTCGCGGGCACAGCTGGTATTGTAATAAAAAAGTAAAGTTTGTATATTTGTAAGTACGGTAATAGGTGGTAGTGTTTTATTTTTCTTTTTTTTTTCTTTTTTAGTTTTTGGAACCGATTCCAAAAAATCTTTAATTAATGGGATGGTACACTATCCCTGAGTGTCATATGCTATATTTAAAACGATCACTTAGCCTGCATTTTTCCATAACAGGGCAATGGCTTTGCTACTTTTCTTCTATTTTTAATATCATTTCAGCCTATGTCGAAAGAGTCGAGTTATCCGAGAAGGACGGATTTCGTGAGACTTCTGGGTAATTAGTGAATATTTTTACAGTTTTGCATAGTTATGTTATAGATGCGTTTGAATAGGAGAAGTTTCAGCGCCTGCAGTCGAAGGGATAAGGTGCTATAGGCCATAAATTATATTTGTATCATGCATGTCAACCAAGGTATCACAATTTTTGCGGATGACGTGCCATACCATTACAATCATAACTCGAAAATTCAACGGTTTTATAACACTTACTTTGGAAGAACCATAAGTTCACCAGTAAAATTTTACGAGTTCAACGACGATAAAAAAATAATACGCGTAAATTAAGCGACGGTAAAAGACCTCATTGTTGTTTCATTAAAACTTAATTAAGAACCTTGTCTCATAAACAATAATTAGCGAAACACAGGACCCTTAATCAAGAGGGAGACCGCGGAAATGTTAATAAAAAATATATATAAGGGGAAAAATAATAATGGACTCGCTTTAGCAGGCCGCTTCGACTGCATGGAGGTCGGATATTATTATCCCACGGGAACTATCTACTTTTAAGATAAAAAATATTCTATGGCCAGTAGGTAGGATTATATTTCTGAAGTTACCCCGTAATTCTTCACATTTGCATTGGTTGCACTCATACTTACTTGTTTTTGGAGCATGACTTCATCATCATCAACCCGACTTCACCCACTCCTGGGTATACCCTGTATTTGCTTGTGCTAAGCTTCTTCGTCCAACATTTTTGTGGCAGCGTCATCCAGGATATTCTACAAGATGGCGCCGATCAACTTTCTTTCCTGTCCTTGGACGCCACTCGATTATAATCGAGTCGGCTGGCCACGATGATGAGAGGTGAAGTATACCTACATCTTTATAGTTCTACGCAGAACTTTACAAATAACAACAAGGATTTACAAAGTTTACAGTAAACTTAGTAACTTTAACTTAGTGAACCTAGGCTTACTTAGAAAAAGTTCTAGCATCACCTATTTGCGTAGAACTACCATTTCTGGTAATACTTTCGACTAAAATTACACTCACAAGTTCTACTATTTTGGAACAAATCTAAACGTAGAACTAGCGAGAACCTTTTCTTCTCACTAGTTCTACTACCGTAACTGTTCAGTAGAACTAATGGAAACCAGCCCAATTTTTGAAGAATTAAATAGATCAAAAATAATGTTAAACCAACACAGCTAATAACACGAGTATTTGCTTAAAATTATCTAAATTACAAGTAATTAACAACCCGAAGGTACCCGCGACACTCCGTACTTCAATTAGTGAGGTAATTTCTTGGGGTTTATGCGTTGACACTGTGTTTGTATGCTCAAACATATAGATAGGTACAGTCAGCAAAAGAAGTAGATTAACAGTACTCAAAGTCTCAAAGCAGATTTTTAATAAAAACTTGTTCGATATTACACGAACAAGAAGAAGAAGGAAAGAAGAAGAAGAAGAGTAAGGAATATTTATTTTTTTGTTAATATTTGCTCTTTTGAACAATAACTCTTTATTGTTCAAAAGCGCATTACAAAAAAATCATATCAGTAGCCTCCACACTAGGATTCCCTGTGTCGTGGAGACTAGTCTAACGAAAAATATTAGCTGGAGTCATGTACATCAAATAATTTAAATGCCGAAATATTAAGCTACTTCTATTGCTGACGGTACTTACGTAAAATTGAGGGTTTTATCGTTGATGGAAATATATTTAAGTTGATAGGATAATTTATTTGTCAATCTTCTTCATGATTTAGGAATTTGATTGGTGTAGCTGAGGCAACTACGGATTTTGTTACATCATGTAGGTATTTCATGGAACTGAGTAGGGTCCGAGGGTTCGATTCCCCGGTCAAGTAAAAGTATTAATGGGTTCTTTTGTTAGGAATTTCTCTGTAGCAGCTGAGTTGGAAATTTAGTGGTATGATACCCTTTTTAGAGTTCCTTAGCCGAATACCAAAATACGGAACCCTTATAGATTCGTCATGTCTGTCCGTCCTGAAAACTGTAGACGTCAGTATAGCATTTTATAACATAGTTCGCCTAGCCTTTTCCCAACCATGTTAGGGGCGGCTTCAGTCTTACCGAATGCAACTGAATACCAGTATTTTACATGGAGCGACTGCCTATCTGACCTCCACAACCTAGTTCATCATCATTTCAGTCGAAAGACATCCACTGCTGAACATAGGCCTCACCTAAGGTGTCGCCTTATTGACCGGTCCCGTGCGACTCGCATCCAGTGGAACCCCGCAACCTTCACCAGGTCATCGGTCCACGTAGTGGGAGGCCTTCCCACGCAACGTCTTCCGGTTCGCGGTCGCCACTCCAGAACTTTTCGGCCCCATCGGCCACCCATTCTGCGAGCAATATGACCTGCCTATTGCCACTTAAGTCTGGCAATTCTTCTTCACAACCTAGTTAATACATGGTAATACGATACCCTTTGGTAAGACTCGTTTTCAGACTTTCAGATCACTGACTACCTGTAACGACTGCCAAAGAGTTATTTAGGGCAGCCGGGACCAACAGCTTAACGTGCTTTCCGAGGCACGGAGGAAACTCGGCATGTCACCTCGGGCGGTCACCCATCCACAGACCAACCTAGGTCAGCGCGGCTTAACCTAAAGATCGACCAAATGGTAATTATTATTAAGCCACGAGCTTATCACATACGTAATACAAGATTATGTCATAAAATTATCTTTTAATAAACACACGATAAAACATGAGATCTTTCAGTAAACACACCGCGACAGTAATTCGTTTTATTCAATTAAGTGGCTGTGTCGTATATTTAATAAGAGCGGGTAACACGCGCGAGCACCCCGTGTGTTTGTTTCGCTGAGTAACGCAGCATCCCGGGTAGAGTAGCTAAGGGCTTTACTTCTTCAATTGTAAAAAAAACATATCCGCAGGGAAACTGTTACTAATATTAGAAAATAAGTTACGTTAATTAATTTACCGACACTATGAATCTTTATTGTTTAAATATCATTTATTCGTTTATTCTATGCAATAGGGGATCGGACTGAGTCAAAAAATATGATTCTAATTAGTCCGTCAGTAAGATTATCCAAAAATATTGGATGCGTGTTTTTTGTTTTATCAAATTAATAAAAATTGACGAAGATAAATCGCGTCAAAGATTATGAGTGGGGGGTTGTGACGTCATTTGTAGGTAAAAAATGTACTGACATGTGACCTTTTCGAGGAGTTCACGAGTTTTCGAAGCACTGCATCGTCTTCATTTTTTGTTTATGTGAAAAAAGAAAAAATATGTGTTCAATATTTTTTGGAAATCTATCTGACGGACTAAGAAGTTTTTTTTTGTTCGGTCCCCTATTTACGAGTTTTTTACAACTCGGCCAATCTTTATCCACCTAAGTTAGACTGCCTCTTTGGTCTGCCCACAAATGTGACTACTGAGCATGAAGTTCTGGGTTCGATTCTCGGATGGATCGGGCAAAGTATTATTGGGTTTCTCCTTCAGGAATTTCTCAGTAGCAGCCACGGTGTCTGGATATGTGCCCGGTTCATGACAGTAGGCTCGCGAAATGCGGGTGAAGTATAAAGCCTCATTTACGGACACGCGGCGCGTTGTGGGTTTTTAATTCAAACACATGGCGATGTATGAAAACGTTAACGATTTCAAACGTCGATTTTACGAGAAGCGATTTTTCGCTCGTTAGTTTAAAATGCAGCGTTCGTTGCGGTGGACGCGCCTCTCAGCAAATGAATAAAAAAGCTCGAGACGAGTCTTCTGCACGCGCCGCGCGACGCCCCGCGTCTCCGTAAACGAGCCCTTAGGTACACCTCTGCTTCCGGCCCTGGTGCAAGCCATGGTCCGGGGCGAGGAGGAATGGGACGCCGTCGCCTCCTTCTGCGAAGCAGTGATGCTAGCGAAGGAGATGGCGGAACGTGAGAGGGAGAGAACCTCTCGTCCCAGCCGCCGCGGGAGGCGATCCGGGCGTCGGGGGCCACGTGATGGCTTCCGGCCACCGTAGACGCGGGCCTGTGAACGGTGAGTGATGGGCAAGCTCGCCGTCTGTCCGTCTTATGACGACGACAGGCCGTGTCGACGGCGCGTTCGTGTTCCACGCGCGCCTCAAAGAGATGTCAGCAACATGGAAGGGGCCCGCAAGGGCCGACGCCTGTCGAGGCTGCGGGTTGTTCGCAAGGGATACCGCGGCCTCGACATGAAGGGCTAAGAAGGAACATGGGTGGTTTTTAGTCAGTAGAAGTCTGATACTCCCTTTCGCTCTGCCCAAGAGCGGGAGGGGTTATTTGATGATTTCCCACCCCCCAAAAAAAAAAAAGGTACACCTCTGCTTGACCCTTCAGAAATGATGTTCTGTTATGTCATGTTTAACTATCCATAAAGAATTATCTGAATATCGCTCGTTCAGTGCCCACACATCTCGAAGACTGGTCCGAATGAAAATCTATAAGTTTCGAAGTAATTTATAGCAATTGTAAAGTCTACGTTCGAATTAGCTCCGTTCAATACGGGCACATATACATATAGTTGATAGCAATAGGCCCCTTACGACATGGGACATAAACATAAAATTAATACTTAAATATAATATTTCAAAATGCGATAATAAAAACGTGACAATCTTCAGTAAACATCACGACAGTAATTCGCTCCACTCAACTAAGTTGCAGTGACGTATACATTAGAGCGGGTGACACGCGCGAGTTCCCGAGAGCGTGCATTTGCGAGCAGGATGTTTTGCGAAGTAATGCAGTTTGTGCATTAGTGCAGTGTGTTGTGTGACAGCCTGGGTTACGTTTGTGTTATTAATAGACGTTAGGTTAAGTGGCTGTTTTGAATAAAACATATCTTCTTTGTTCTTCTTAGCGTTGCGATGACAATTTAAATTGAGAAAGTTCAAAAATTTAAAGATGAGTTTGGAACTTTCAGTAGCGTCAATCAGCTCCTGTACATAACAGCCTTTTTTTGGGGGGGGGGGAATCAATCCCCACCCCTCCCGCTCCTTGCAGAGCGGAAGGGAGTGCCTTCTACTGACTAAAAACCACCCATGTTCCTTCTTAGCCCTTGTGCCGAGGCCGCGGTATCTCTTTCGAACAACCCGCAGCCCCGACGGGGTACATAACAGCCTGAGGAAGTGATCCTTATGATGATGACATCACGTTACTCGAAGGCTGCGATGATATCCATTTCTGGGTTACCAGTTTGGGAGTATGAGGAACAAGGTATAAAGTTCTTCATCTCCCATAGATTGAAATGATTTTTTAGTAAACCTTCCTAGCCTGGTTTTATAGACGACTGTTCTTCAAAGGAAGTAAAGGAAATACCAGATGTTTACCCAACTTTACTTTCAGTTCACGTATTATAAAAACTATTTATTTGAATTAGACACCCAGCGTTACACCAAACGAGTTTGAAATAGGATTGTCAGCCCGGCAATGCATACTAGACGAACCGAAACATGGCAATTTAAACTTGGCCCCTGCACATACACATAATCCCCTTGTATTGCCCTTTATTGGAGTATTTTCGGGAGGGATAGAGGTTCAAGTTCTGCTGGTGGTATGGCTCAAAACTACTTTGTTAGTTCGTGCATAACACAGTACTAACTATGCGTTGGGACCAAGACAAATAACATTCATTTTGTTACTGAGGTTTTTCTAGTGGGTTGAGCAAAGGGTATTTTTATTACGTTATATTATAGCGTAATTAATGGACAGCGGTCTCTTTATATTTATTTATTTATCCTCTATTATTTTGTGCATTTAACATTTTAGACACGTATGGGGTGTTCATTGCTTTGGGACCTTTCTTACTGCGCACAGGATTTTGATCTCTCAGCGTTTACATTTACACTCTTTCAACGCACAAGGGAAGATTTCTATTAGATACTTAAGGCTCGGATCAACGTCGAAGTTAATAGTGTAGCGGAACAACAAGAAAAAAAATACTACAGCAACACAGAACAAAAAGTACCACAGTCTATTCTATAAAAAAAAAATACATCACGCAGTTAATGTTATAGAACTCGGCAACAACTGTCGCGCAGTAGTTCACAAGACACGACGCTCGACTGGCCGATCCTCCCTATAGGAATGACGAATTTTACACTTTGCTCAGAAAGTAATAAGTAAAAAAGCGGCCGTATATGCATAGACTTGTGGCGACAACGACATCTATCGCAACACATGAAAACTAAAATGACAAATCCTACATCGCGCTATCAACTTTATCTGCGACAACCTATGTAGAAAATCCCGACTTACTTAAGTCGGGCAGTTAGCCCACCAGACACAAGATCCGTCTGTTCGAAGGATCCTCCCTTTTCTATGAGGGATAAGGAACTTTACACCCTGTTTCTCATATCCCCAAAGACTCAACCAACAATAGTACAGAGCCTTTTTACCCGACTACGCCAGGAGGGTTATTATTTTTTTCACCACAGAACACGCATTGCACTTAGTTGGGTCGATAGCAGAAGGGAACATTTCAATCAGACAGTACTTGCAACATAGTTCCACTGAATAGGACAATGCCTTGAGGTCAGATGCAGCATAAACAATTCAATATATCCACCGTTGCGAGAGGCATTCTCTCTGAAAGTGACAGTCTCGCGGCTCACTGCGGTTAAGTAATGAATGTTACAAGCTTCGATTCAGATGTCTTTATAAGTTTGAGGAGGAGTTCGTGGCTACAGCATAACAGCCGGTCGGGTTAATTTTTAGGTTAAGTCACGGTAGACGTACTTAGTCGGTTGATCGGTTTGTTCCGTTCCTCGAAAAGCACGTAAAGCTGTCGATCCTGGCTTTATTTTGTGGATCTTTGTCAGTCATTACAGGAATTCATGGGTCTGAAAGTCTGACGACTGGGTATCGTTTAACCCAGTACTAACTAAGTTTTGAAGGTCGCTTCATGTATAGTGAGCAATCTCCTCCAAGGTGACTTGTGCTCTGGTCGAAGTGGTTGAGTGGCCAGCCTGGAACTTAGAGGCCAGAGTCCTCGCGTCGCTGTACTGGAGGTGTAAGGAGGCGCGGACACGAGGTGGTAGACCGATACAGCGAGAGATCGAGCTGCGACCTATTATGGGTATTATTTGTAATGCATGATATTTATGAATTGGTATTTTATTATTTTGAGTATTACCGTCGACGTCGATCGATCACGTTTCTATATCAAAACTAACAAAACACATTATCTATTTTTGCTTCATACCCGAGTTGAATCAATTCTCAGCTCATTTTTCAGCTGCATCTGAATAGACTAGAAACCGACCCCAATATGGTTGGGGAAACGTTACCCAGATGAAGATGATGTCTTCATAAAAACCACCATAAACCTACCACCACCATAAAATTGTAGCTAAAACATCACAATACGAAATAACAAAGACTCGCTCACCTCTATAAATAACAACTTGAACTCTGATAACCTTTGAAAATTACGTGATATTTTTTCCGTAAATAAAAGATAACAACAAATAAACAAATAAATCTTATAATCACAATATAAAAGCACATATTACATAACATTACAGTTCCTATCAGTCA
Organism: Diarsia brunnea; assembly: GCA_949774965.1. Classification (NCBI taxonomy): domain Eukaryota; kingdom Metazoa; phylum Arthropoda; class Insecta; order Lepidoptera; family Noctuidae; genus Diarsia; species Diarsia brunnea. The sequence continues at coordinate 5,636,751 of OX459015.1, read as the reverse complement.
GTTAAACACTTATTTAGTATCCGTGTTCTTGATATCCACCCGAGTGACCCCCGTGGCTGTGACAGCCGTGGCCGTGACCCCCATGGCCATGACCCTCAGAGCCGCCAGATCCCCCAAATCCAGAGCCGCCAGAGTTACCAGATCCACCAAAGCCTTGAGGTCCATTTTGACCTGGGCCGAAACCTTGGTTGCCAGGTCCGAATCCTCCCTGGTTGCTAGGTCCTACAGCACCTTGAGGGATGTTTGAACCGGGTTGGGGGAAACCTTGGGCGCCTTGACCAAAGCCTCCTTGCCCACTGGGGTAGGCATTCTCTTCGCTAGGGACAGCATTCTGTCCACTAGGGTAAGCACTCTGTCCCTGACCGTAACCGCCTTGGTTGCCTCCGTAACCACCACCCTGGTTACCGCCTCCATAGCCACCGCCGCCACCGTAGTGAGGGAATCCTGTAGACAAAATATTGGAGGTTAATGATAAGAAGTAAATTAAAATCTAGTAACAACAGTACTTGAAGTACCAAAAATACCAAGAATAGATTGGAAATACCCTGCATAGTTCGCTAAGTGACGTCAAATGACTCCTCCCGCTCTGGGCATAGTGGAAGGGAGTGTCAGACTTCTAACCTGACTAAAAACCACCCATGTTCCTTCTTAGCCCTTTGTGTCGAGACCGCGGTATCTCTTTCGAACAACCCGCAGCCCCGACGGGCGTCAGCCCTTGTGTGCCCCTTCCATGTTGCTGACATCTCTTTGAGGCGCGCGTGGATTACGAATGCGCCGTCGACACGGCCTGTTGTCGTCATAAGACGGACGGACGGCGAGCTAGCCCATTACTCACCGTCCACAGGCCCGCGCCTACGGTGGCCGGAAGCCATCACGTGGCCCCCGACGCCCGAAGCATCTCCCGCGGCGGGGAAAATGGCGATCTCACGTTAAGGCAGACTAGTTATTTTTATGCAGCCCCATGTTAAGGTTATCAAATGCAAGTGTTCACGATACGAAAAAAAAAGAATCATCAAAATTGGTTCATAAACGACGAAGTTATTAGCGGACACACATAAACGAAAAATGTTCATAAATTTAAAAAAAAAAATCATAAAATGAAAAGTACTGGGTCAAACAATGTCAAATTTTTATGGGACCAAATGGCAACTATTACGCATCCAACTAATAAAGAATCACGTAAATCGGATCATACATCTCGGTGTAATCGGTGTACATACATAGAAAAATAAAAATAAAACATACAGATCGAATTGAGAACCTCCTCCTTTTTGGGAAGTCGGTTAAAAATAACATGACGTCGTCGCTATCCTAAGATGACTCACCGATCGTTTTTTCTATGATATTTTCAATTAATCCTACAGACTACAAAACGAGATTGTGGCGCTATCACAAAGTTCCATATTAATAACAATAACATTATAAAACAACCGCATCACGCAACAAGCACAAATGTTATTATCACAAATATGCATAAAACATAAATTAATTAAATTTTATGATCGGAAGGGCAGAGTTTGTCTCGACTCTATAATAATATAAGCATAAAATGTATGTACAAGGTACGAAAAGTTTTAGTTGGAATCATGATTAAATTATTGTTATGTTAAAGTCCTATTTAACAGGGGGCGAGCCTATTGCCATCAACCGGGCACAAATCCAGACTCCGTGACTGCTACCGAGAAGATGCAAGAAGTCAATAACACTTTGCTCGACACGGGAATCGAATCCGGAACCTCAAACCCCCCTTAGTTAAATCATCATCAGCCTATAATGTTCCCACACCATTGACTCAGGCCTCCTCTCTAGGAGAGCTATGATCCACCACGCGGGCTCAGTGCGGATTGGTAGATGTCACATGTCTTCGAACTTTTGGTTCTAAAACATGGTTTCCTCACGATGTTTTCCTTCATCGTTTTGAAAGCAGTGGTGCTGAAATAAATTACACTAAGTAATGCGCCTGACTGGGTCGAACCCACGACCTACTGTTCGTAAGTCGGGGTTGCTACCACTGAGCCACCACTGCTCTCTTAATTAAGTAATAAAAGTTAAAAAGTATAAATAATGAAATTAAAACCTTTCATTCTGAAGCACTGCACAAATAAACACGACTGCACTGTTCTTTTACAAAGGATGACTAAACGGCTATCTACATTACGTATATATCAGATGTATATAATATGTATATACCTAGGAGCGGACGTTGACCCAATTCTCTAATCATTATAATATTATGCTTACAGTGGAATATTATTAGTTTCCACGTCAGTAACAGTGTTCCCAGTAAAGGCTAGGCAGAAGGGTGAAATTATGTTTTAGTGGTCTGAAAAAACAACATTTATGCCATATTTATCTTACTTGCTATACATACGTTTAATAAAGTTTATATGTGAGATTACATAGGAACACAGATAGTTTATAACCTGGAGTAGCACATAAAATACTTCTTCAACACACTTGCTCATAAAGTGGCTCTAATTTCACCGCAGTTAGGCACATAATGACACCTGTAATCAAACTTTGAATTTTTCATTGCCATTATTCACAAGTGAGTTATAGGTCTTTTTTTTTTAATTTTGTTGGTTGAGTTGCTTTGTTCTTAAAAAAGTTTCGATACTAAAAAGATTGTGTTCAATACTACAAATAAATTAATGTACCTATTGCTTGCTCATTTCATGCAACTTCGAATTTAAATAGATAATTTGAACTTGTATATACGTTTTTAATAAATAAAACTTTTGTTTTCTCTGTAATAAAAAAAACTTTGAATTCGACATTTTGTACGTGGCTGCAACGCTACCCGCGAAAAACCAAAAAAAAACTTAATCTTTTAGTCTGTAGCCGATCGCCATTAGATGCGCGCGCAGGAAAACTGATTTTCAAAACTGATTTTTCTGAAAAAAAAATTCACAGCTCGTTTTGAAAATGATTTTTTTGTGTTATTTTCTTCACAAGTGTGTTCAAAACCGTCGTATGATACACGTGTGTATTGATGATTACCGTCCTCGGCTCTCTTAAGACCCTCACCTCGGGTCTCAATGGCGCCTCAGCGGTAATCACCACCGTTACACACTTATACCATAATGTACTATTGTACCGGCCCTACGATTCCATACCGAACTCACGTGTGCTTCATTGATTGGTCAAAGCAAGACGTTTGAGGCACCTATTTCAATACAGACTAGCTAATCTTGTTACATTTCATACAAGGAAACCCAATTTTAGGTCCGTCATAAGTTACAAAAGTGAATTTTAATTCCTTGAGACCAAGAGGGAAACGGAACATTAATTCAGTAAATTATAACATGTAACTTACCGTAGCTAGTCACAGCTAACGCCAGAACCAAGCACACAATCTGAAATTAATAATAAAAGGAAATTTCATTAGACATCTGGAAGTAAACCTGATAGTATAAAAGCACCCTCAGACCCTAAGAAAGGTACCATTCACATTGCCAAGCACTTAGTCCTAGACAAATTGACATTTACACATTTTCGAAAACCCTAATATATATGGAACTCAAAGAAATTATGGAAAAACTGGTTTCACTCGCGGTGGAAATCGTCGTAGACATATGAAACGCCTTGAAAGCGAAATACAAATACACAGGGCACATTAATAATAATGGCTCAAATACACAGAGCACATTAATAATAACTCGAATACACAGGGCCGACTAATAGTAATGGCTCAAATATACAGGTCACACTAATAGCACTTTCCCCCTCAAGTTCAAAATTTTTTTTTCTTTGTATGAACGATATTGCTAAGTCATCTATAGCTATAGCGACACAAACTAATTAATGTTCGACTAATATGCTGAGTGCTTGGCACCCAAACTGATAGTAATGGCTCAAAAACACGGGGCACACTAATAGTAATGGCTCAAATACCACGGTGCACTAAAAGTAATGGCTCAGGACACTATAACATTAAACTTAAACTAAATCACTCACCTTGAAAGCCATGATGTAAAATAAACGAGGATTAACTAATTACTCGATTATTTCGAAGTGTATGTCCAACAGTTTTACAACATTACCTTATATACAGTACGTTATCTATACAATTTGTGCGTCTGACCCCACTGTGATGTTCTCAGAATAGACGATAATACTATATTATTATACATAATAATACTAGTGACTCGCCCCTGCTTCCCACAGCCTTTCTTTACGGTAAAAAAACATCCAGATTTCTTTATAATAATATTAAAGGGTGAACGAGTAGTGTAAGGCCGTATACAGAAAGAAAGCTGGTAGCCGGCGCCGATCTACCAACGTTTATCGGGCGCTGATAGATTTCATTCAACTTGTCGGCGACGTTCGGCGCTTATCGGCGCTTGTTCATATACATTCCTGCGCCCCAGTTACCTGCATGGACCGGTTCCTATAAGCGCTGGTAGGCTGCCAGCTTTCTTTCTGTATACGGCCTTAAGGAGGAAAGAGTTCGTGGTTAATTAATAACAGCTGCTGGTATCAATCTTCAGGTTAAGCCACGCTAGCCTAGGTTGACCTGTGGATGGGTACCCATTACATACCGAGTTCCCCCGTGCCTAAGAAAGCATTAAACCGATGACCCCGGCTGTCATATGTAGGCTGTGTTTGACAGTCGTTACAGGTAGTCAGTGGTCTGAAAGCCTGATAACCAGTCTTACCAAGCGAGATCGTATTACCCAGTATAGTCGAGGAGGTTTGGTGGAGGTCAGATAGAAAGTCGCTCCATTTAAATAATGGTATTGCACCTGCATCTGGTTAGACTGGATACCGACCCCAACATTGTTGGGAAAAGGCTAATCAGATGATGATGACTTTAGAAAAACAATGCAATCACACAGACAGATGCAAAGAGTGACGATTTTATTATGTGTATAGATATTATTTTATAAACAATAACAAATGAGTTACGAGTATCATGCTATGTGTAATAGATCATACTTATATTTGTTTACAAACATTATTTGGACTTAAACGTGATGCAAAATTCGAAGAACTTGTCGTCAAAAACTAGGTGAGAGATACATGTAATTTACATAATTCTGGGAAGTGTTATTAAAATTTGGTATGAAAAACAGGAAAAAGTACTTATTTAGTTTTAAAAAGTTCTAAGAAGGCAATAACGTTCGGTGATGGGTTGTTGGCTCAAAAATGTAAATTACACACATTTTTTCATTTTAACATACCTATAATATTATTTTCCTAAACAGGAGAACCGAGGTGCACAGTTATGGTGGGTACTTCGACTTTTTTTAATTTTATGTGCAAAACGATCCATATTTCCGAAATAATCGCTCGGAGAGAAACATTTTTTCCAGTTTCCAGTTTCCGTTTTTTCCAAATTCTGGAAAAAATGTTTCTCTTATCAAAAACCATGAAGCAAAGTAAAGAAATCCGCGAAATATTGAAAAAAAAACTTTCCGTTTATTTCTTGTATCTCTTGTGATAATAAACGTAAATCTTAATAATAAATAGCATTTTGATTGTACCTTTTTCACCCATTGTTAGTTCATATTTTGGCATTTTGACAGTGCATAACTTCGATATGTACCTAATAATGTATTACATAACATAAGCACCACACGATACAAATAAATCAAAGTGAATTTCTGTTCCTAACAAGTTTACAGCTGTAAAACATTCCGGTCCGCTTCCGGAAACCTTGAAGTAACTTCTGCAATATATTTTATTATCTCAATATTTATCTTTTCCTGTTTTTGAAGGTTTCACCGCGGGGGTACAAGTATTTTGCAATGCTTATTACATACTTTCTATTCATGCTTATAAACACGTTGCTGTTTCTTTTGTTTAGATAGGATTCAGATTATTTTTCAAATTATTGAGGTTAAGTCGGTATGTGTAACTGTGGGGATAACGTTTAAATAGTATGGTTTATACATAACGTAACGCCAGTAATCCTCGAATGATGACACGGTTGGCGCAGTGGCTGAGCAATTGGACTGCTGCGCTGCGTGTCGCGGGTTCGATCCCCGCACGGAACAAATACAGGAGGAATTCCTAGTGTGGGGCAACGTTTTATAAAAAAAAAATGGTTCATCAGAGGTGCCTAATAGTTCACCCACATATTTTCGCCAGTTCCCCAATCCCCCAATCGAGCACAACTGCAGACTCCGAGGTCGCTACTAATAAGTTCCTGATGAAAAAACCTAATAAAACTTTGCCTGACCCAGGAATCGAACCCAAGGCCCCATTTTCAGCAGTCGCACTTTCGGCCACTCGACCAATAAGGCTGTCAGTTTGTATATTATTTAAACTTTTAACGTGAATTCAGTACATAATTTCAGACCCTGTTTACTAAATTGTAGTTTAAAAAAATATTCCCGCAAAAAATTACTACATAACGTCCTTTTACGGCTGGGGTTAATGTTACCTACATTCACACCTTTAAATAACAAACAGTTACAAAACAATTTTCATCTTTTAATTTCGAATTTGAAACTCAATTCTTGAATAATTTCGTTTAGTAACTGTTTGTCACTAAAGGTACGGTATATGAGTATCATATTCCTTCCTAAGTCTTAGGTAGTAATAGTACTGCAACACCAGAAAATAAATGCCATGTAGCCAGCCCCATAAACACAGTTATTACCAACATTATATGAAACGTATGACATACATGGAACTAGGTTAGTTACCTACCTAATTCCACGTATGTCTTACGTTAAAAAAACGACAGTTTTTTTCATAGTTTATTTATGGCTAGCATATAATTATAATATATTACACTAATTTCACAAATTCATTTAAAATTTTAGAAGTAGGTATACAGAACTCCTTGCTAAGTAAAACTCTTTAACACACTAGTGTGGCCTTATCACCTCTACACTTGCATTTTATTAGGAAAAGTGTCCTTCACACATAATAAAGTCCTCCCCCTCAAACACGTCCGTATAATTTAACGACATTTCATAAAACTAATTAGGCCTATAACTTTTATGACATAATTGTCGTAATTTATTCCTTGCATGTTTCCATCGTGTTCTGCTACGTTTTTGATGGCCCCTGCAATGTAACCTTCGTTACCAAAAAGTTTAGCTGTCACAACTGTCACAAACAGGTTTCTGCCACAATATAAATATGGACAGTACGGAAACTACCTACAAACGCTCGAAACCGCACACTCACACAAACATGCGCATCGACGGGGCACTTAGCAAGTCTTCGCAGTGCGCTCAGTTGTGCGTGCCGCGCCGAGACGAGTGGTCAGTTGGTCACGTATAAGTTCATATCTCCCGATATTTTTTTAAATGCAACGAACGTATTGCGCGGTATACAGCTGTGTCAACTCGGCTTCATCAGCAGAAGAAAGTATTTTTAATCGACTTCCAAAAACAGGGAGGTTCTGAATTCGTCGGTTTGGTTTTGTTTTTGTATCATATTTGTTTCCGCATAACTCCCTCAATTATGAACCGAATTGAAAAAAAAAAAATTTAATCGAAAAAGTATACTCCCGAGATGGTCCCACTGTTACCATGTCTGGATCTGATGATGGAATCTTAACGAAATCGAGGGCAACCATCAAATTTTATAGGCACGTATTACGTGTTTCGTATTTTTTCTAATGCTATTTAAGTATTTACATCTGGCAGTCATTACCTCATGTTGATGAGCTGATGATGGAAGGAATAACTCCTTAACGGTTAGGAGTTGGAGGATAATTCTTAAATAAAATCTTATGGGGTTGTATTCTTTCAGGTTATCTAGGTGAGCTGATTGTGGAAGGTAGGTACAACTCCTCAACGGTTAGGAGTTAAAAGCAATTATAAGAGAATCTTGAAGGTTAAGGGTTAGGTTTCTTGGTTGAATGTTAAATGCATCGTAACTATTAGTATAGGATATTACAACTAAAAATGGAAAAATGAAAACAACTATTTTAAAAAAACAGCTTCTGAAGTCGGTGACTTTTGTTTGTTTGATTTCCTTTTTTTTTCATGAGCATTGCCCGCGCGCAACCTGTGCCGCAGCCGTGGATAGCGAGCGCGCACTCCAACGAGCGCACGAAACGTTATCGAGTATCGTGTAACCGCGGCTCGCTTCCGCCAAGACTTGTAACAGGTTAAGCCGCGTGCGCCGTTATGACAAAGTTAAAGATCTATAGTTCTACAAGTTGTTATGTACTAAACTGTTTTCCGTGTTTAAACTACATAAATGTCTTTTGTTGAGATTAACCGACGCCATAAGATAACCTATTTAGATTGTATTTGTAAGCTAGCTTTTTTTAATTCGATTGATTGATCACAACAGAATAAAAATGTTATGTTGAGAAGTTATCTAGGGACTTCAGCAACCGTGCATAAAAGGGACAACCCTATGGCTTCAATGGAGTGTAGGTAGTTATCGCATCAACTAGGCTTAGTTTCGCTACTGTCCATATTTATACTGTGTTTCTGCTGACGTTTTGAAAAAAGCATTGGCTGGAAATTACAAATTTTTGCAATGATTTTATTTGGCTTGTAGATACCTCCCTTTACCACCTAGCCTTTTCCCAAATTTGTCAGGGTTGATATCCAGTCAAACCAGATACAGGTGAGACTGCCTTTAGCAACTGTCTAAAACCTACAAAAATGACAGTTGGAACCAACGGCTTTACATGTTTTTTTTTTTTTTAATAAATCGTTACTAGGAATTTCTCCTGTATCGTGGGTGCGTTCACAAACATTTAAACTCACCCCAGACCCGAAACAACTATCTGTAGGCCATACAAATACTTGTTCCGTGCGGGGATCGAACCCGCGACATGTAGCGTAGGAGTCAACTGCTTGAGCCACTGCGCCAACCGTGTCGTCCGTCGTGTTCGTTTTCTGAGGCACGGAGGAAACTAAATAGGTAGTGTGTAGGTATTACTAACATGGAACAAGGTCTGAAATATCGTTTTGTTTTGTTTTTAACCTGAAGATGGCCCCGAACGGCAGTTACTCTATTTAGTAACAGTCCTCGAGTCGCTACCGTTGTTGACACCAATCAATCTATAACAAAGCTTCTCTAAAAACACTTTACTCAGTGCCTGAAAACCCGACTTATTTTCAATTAACTAGTAATGGCTTTTTGATCAATTAATAATTGAGTGATTGAGTTGGCCAATTAAGGACATCGCAGGTCGTTGCTCCCATGGCTCGCCCATCGATCAGAACCAAGCCTGAGTCGACGCGCAACGCTTCAAAGAGTTGTCAGCATGGTAAAAGGGGCCCACTAGGTCCAGTGCTTGCCGGGGTTGCGGAATTTGTTTGGAAAAATTTACATCTTTGCCCTTAGGGTAAGATTGAGGTCAAGAGCAAGCCCATTACAAATAAAAAAAAAAAAAAATAAAGAAAAAAAAAAGAGTTATCGCGGCCTTGGAACGCAAAGGGCATAAAAAGGAACACGGGTGGGTGGGTATGAGTCTGACACTCCCTTCTGCTCCCCCCAGAGCGGGAGGAGTCATTAATGATGACTTCCCATCGTTAAAAAAAGATTTATTTATTTTATTTATTTATTTAAAAATACCTTACAACTATCATTACAGGTGTTCACCTAATGCGATAGCGCGGTTTTAAAAACTAATATATTTAAAATTTAAAAAACAATGAAAAACAAGTAGGTACATTTATTTCAAGCAAATAAATGATTTGATTTGATTTGATTTGATTTACAAATAGTAACATCAATAATCCTAGCTTCTATACCCTAACTATAAAAACACAATCTTTAAATTATAATACAACATAAATATAAAATCACAAAAAACACAACCGTAAAACAACATTATCATCAAAAACACAATATTTAAAAGATTTATAACATAAAAACATTTGAAGATTGTTGCTTCCATACAAGATCTATGGGGGGATCGTGTTTTGATAGCTCAACCATGCAGCCGTTAGAGCAAAAACGAATGGACAGCTCATTATGATGAGAGCCAGGACGGAAAAAAATACCGGAAGGTCACAGAATGGTACCTAAGAAATGGGAAAAGATGTAGAGGAAGACAGATGAAAAGGTGGAATATTGCTCTGCCAAAAGGTTGGCGAAGAACTGCTCTAGACAGAAATAAGTGAAGGTAAATAGATGGGCTTAAGCCGCAAGATAGCCTAACCTGTTTGACCTGGAACAGTTATTAGAAAATGTTTTAAGATATTAGCTTTTACATGCATAAATATGACTACTTGCTGATGTATTGAGGTCATAGCAAAAAAAGACTTTTTTTATTTTAACCAAGCAGGACTCGGGACAACATTAAAAAAACACTGTTTTATATTTTTTTATTACAAAGCTTTCCTCGTTGCTATTTACAAAAAAACCAGGCTGCAGTCCAATATTAGTGTTGTCTCTTTGAAGAGTAATGAAAACTTTTTGGCGAATTTCCTCTTTATATTTTCGTGCACTGGACGGTGTACAAAAAATATACACAACATCACGCCTGTAATCCCCGAAAGGTTAGGCAGAGGTTTACATAACGGTTCACTCACATTTTGTTGTTTTTTGTTATTTTTGCTTATTAATAGGGGGCGAGCCTATTGTCACAAACTGGGTTAACATTCAGATTCCGTGGCTGCTACTAAGAAATTCCTAATGAAAAAACCCAACAGACGAAACGGTCATCAACAATATATTATTATATTCTTTGTTATGACTACTGCTAAATGCTATCGAGGCGTTTATCAATGATTTATAATAACCGTGTCATCATTGTTTTCAATACAGTTTTGGAATATGTGAAGTTTATGTTACTGGCAAGATAATTTAATTGATTTTAGATACACGTCAAAAAGATTGTTGTGTTTGTAGTACAACTTTTTTATTTTTCGTAGCCTATATTGTCCCACTGCTGGGCGAAGGCCTCACCCATTGTCTTCCACTCTTCATTCTGTGCGGTTTTCTCCTGCAAATTTCTCACAAACGCTTTAAAGTCGTCACGCCAGCGTTTTCTAGGCGTTCCTTGGCCCATCTGGCATCCACTGCGTGACGAGTCTGACCCACAACAAACAACTGCTAAAGGGAAATTCTTAAAAAATATAAGTACCTACTAATCAACGTAGCGTTTCTTTAAAAACAAAAAAACGCCAAAGAGAACTGAAAAACATGAAATGATGAATATACTGCCTTACCAAGTGAATTTCAAGAAAATTTCAAGCAAGCTTTTCAATAATTCGACTTAAATAGATAGTCTATTAAGAAAGACTTCGCAATCAGGCCAGCGCGCTACTTTTTGTAAAAGAAAAGTAGATCAGTAAATGCATTTAGAACTGTAGACACACCCAGAACTGAATTAATGGATGGCTGCAGTGGATTTAATAGTATTTAGTGACGATTTCTATTTTAATGTTATTGGAAAACCATTACTTTTTAGGTTTCCGTGCCAGAAGGGTAACCAACGGGACCCTATTGTTAAGCCTCCGCTGTCCGTACGTGTCCGTCCGTCCGTCTGTCTGTCAGCGGGCTGTATCTCATGATCCGTAAAAGGTAGACAGTTGAAATGTTCACAGAATGTGTATTTTGGTTGCAGCTCTAATAAAAAAATAAAAGGTGAGTCCGACCCGCACGTGGCCTGTTTTTTTTTATAGAAATGGAACTTCCTAAGCGGCACCTTGTCGACCAGTCCTGTGTCTCGCTACCAACATCAACAACAAAATTAATTTAGTAGGAATCGAATGTGTATGATAAGGTAATATCTATGCAGTAGACTAATAAATACTAAATCCATTTATTAAGGTAATTTTACACCCGGTGCTATTAGTCAATTACAATACAAACATGAATAAAATATTAAAATTCAGATAAAAATAATAGCCCGAAGGCCATGGATGGAGGGAGCATTTCAATTATGATCTTCAAAAGGTCTTTAAAACATGCTGATTTTGGTCTCGATGGCAAGAACTCACTTACGTGTCGGCTATAACTATGGATGTCTGCTATGGCATTTACCAGTCACAGCTGTTAACGACCAAAACTACAGCAAAAACTTAGTTTCTAACCAGACGCAACCGAAACCAAGTCGCATAACGAGAAGCGATCAGTTTGAGTGTCGTTGGATACCAACCTCATCGCTCCTCCCTAATGATGATTGTATGGCCGTGTTCTAATACCCTGTGTTCTAATGTTAGCAATCGTCACTATGATTTGTTCAGAAATTCGAAAGCCCTCTGTCCGAAACACCAAAAAGTTGAAAAATTCATTTTAATTTAGGTGTACTGTAGCATAGCACTATGAAAAGTACTACAGCGCTATCTATGACAAAAATGAAGAACTTTCATCAAGATCCTATAACACGTAAGTAATGTTATCCGCGACGTAGAGGAAGTAGGAACCCGACATGACAACAACTGCCGTGCAGTAGCCTACCTGATCCAACACCCTTTTGATTGGAGTCCGTATCCGCAAGTCTTGATAGCAGGAGGTCTCCCGAAGCTTCTCCAAGAAGTGAGAAGCACTGCCGTGCTTCTAAAAAATAAATAAAAACAATTAGCTTTGGTGCTTATTGAGTCCCTTAAACTCTTTACCTAAGCTTTTACCAACCCACATTAGGCCTGCGTGTCGTAAAGAGGCGGCTTATGTCACATCAGTGCGAACTTTAAAGGCTAATTAAATGCTTCACTCTCTACCGGTTCGAATACACGCTCGGGTGCACTGATTAAATTACACGCGACGATCGCACTTTTCGCGGCAATCGCTTATATTAGGACACGATCCATTAGAATTACACGCGTGCGTTTAATTCCTGGTCATTATTTCCGTGTTCCACGTTAGTTTGTTCTGACTTTAGTTAGTAGTTTGTTAGTTTGCTGTTGGTGCTTTTATTCCCTTGAGATGCTGTTTCCTCACGCCTGACTTGGAGAGTAGGTGGGTCGATTTTGACTGTTGTGTGGTTGGTACGAAGATGGGGATACCAACTAAAGATGATTTTAAAGTTTGCAAAAAGTACCTAACGTTAAAGTTTAGTTTCCTAAAATAGACTTGCAGTTACGCAACAGTTATTGAAGCATGGCAATTGATTTGATGATATCTAAACCTTTGTTATACTAACGATTTTCTTTGACTAATTCATAGAGAGTAAAAATGGTAGCCACCATTATGTAAGCTTTGTATAATAATTAAAGTAAACCTACTTACTGTAAGTATTATACAAAGCTCTAAATTATATTAGTTTGGCCAGCAAATTGGACAACCAGTCTCGTATTACCCAGTGCTAACTGGGTTGTCCAATAGGAAGTCATTCCATGTAAAATACTGCTATTCAGCCGCATCCAGTTAGACAAGAAGCCGATCCCAGCATCGTTTGGAGAAAGGTTAGGCTAGATGACTCTTGATTGGAATATAATTTATTTTATTTTACTATTTATGCACACACAATAGACAACACAGGAAAATAACATAATATAACATTTGAGTACAAAGGTACTGCTTATTTCTCAAGAAATTTCTGCCAGCAAAAGAGAAATGAAAAAAGAAATGTAGACTATAGTGTGTGAGAATCGGAAAAGAATTTTGTGGTTATGTGTCTTAAGTAACTTAATCTATATACTAATAAATACACATATAAGAAAATAATAGTATATGCACACAATGCTAATATATAAACAAATAATATATATATGTGTACATAATAAATCATAATGGAGAGGAAAATAATGTGTTAATTGCATACGGTACTGAGACAAAATACATGTATCTTGCTTGCTTACGAATAGTTTTTACTTTAAAAGCCCGGTGATTTTTAACTCCATATTCATTAAATCCTAGCCAGATACACAACTTCCGAATTCTTAAGCAAAAACCTTTATTTTTCCGTATACACAAGAAATAACGATTGATTGGATGCAAAATCTCCACAGCTCCGTCTCCGAAGAAGCCTGCGGGTAGAAATATAGCCGGGTAAACGGTGACGTAGCCCCGGGTAAAGCCGTAGGGACGTTTATAGCCTCAAGACGGTTAAAGGCAGCCATTTGTCCATTCATTTGTCACAAGACACGCAATATTTTGGGCAGATAGCAACGGTTTTATATCGCTGGTGGAAATTGGGGAGGTGGAAGAGTGCGTGTTTTGATTGAGGTGATGCTTAGAGTTATTTGTTTAACTTAATTAGGGTTTGGAGAAAGCTTTTATTGATTGCGTTAAGAGGATGAATAACAGATAGCGTCAAGTGGTAAGGAATTCCGGTAAAAAAGCAAATTGTGGCCCAATACTGATCATTATCTAGGTTAAGTTAGTTACACAGAATTCTTTTCCGCTTCTCACACACTATAGTAGTCTACATAATTATATCTTTTTCATTTCTCCTTTTGCAGGACTGCTGGCAGAAATTTCTTGAGAAATAAGCAGTACCTTTGTACTCATAAATGTTATATTATGTTATTTTCCTGTGTTGTCTACTGTGTGTACATAAATAGTAAAATAAGTAAATATCTTTTTAAAGGGAGAAGGTTCTCTATTGTTGTGTGTTGTATGTTTTTTTTTAATGTATATCCACCGATATCTCAGTCCGTCTGTCAGTCCGTTTGTCATTCCGTCTGTCAGTCCGTCTGTCAGTCCGCCTGTCAGTCCGTCTGTCAGTCCGCCTGTCAGTCCGCCTGTCAGTCCGCCTGTCAGTCCGTCTGTCAGTCCGTCTGTCAGTCCGTCAGTCTGTCAGTCTGTCAGTCCGTTTGTCATTCCGTCTGTCAGTCCGTCTGTCAGTCCGTCTGTCAGTCCGCCTGTCAGTCCGTCTGTCAGTCCGCCTGTCAGTCCGCCTGTCAGTCCGTCTGTCAGTCCGCCTGTCAGTCCGTCAGTCTGTCAGTCTGTCAGTCCGTTTGTCATTCCGTCTGTCAGTCCGTCTGTCAGTCCGTCTGTCAGTCCGTCTATCAGTCCGTCTGTCAGTCCGTCTGTCCGTCCGTCAGTCTGTCAGTCTGTCTGTCAGTCCGTTTGTCAGTCCGTCTGTCAGTCCGTCTGTCAGTCCGTCTATCAGTCCGTCTGTCAGTCCGTCTGTCCGTCCGTCAGTCTGTCAGTCTGTCTGTCCGTTTGTCATTCCGTCTGTCAGTCCGTCTATCAGTCCGTCTGTCAGTCCGTCTGTCAGTCCGTCAGTCTGTCAGTCTGTCAGTCCATTTGTCATTCCGTCTGTCAGTCCGTCTGTCAGTCCGCCTGTCAGTCCGTCTGTCAGTCCGCCTGTCAGTCCGCCTGTCAGTCCGTCTGTCTGTCAGTCTGTCAGTCCGTTTGTCATTCCGTCTGTCAGTCCGTCTGTCAGTCCGTCTGTCAGTCCGTCTATCAGTCCGTCTGTCAGTCCGTCTGTCCGTCCGTCAGTCTGTCAGTCTGTCTGTCCGCCAGTCTGTCAGTCCGCCAGTCTGTCAGTCTGTCACTCTGTCAGTCCGTCCGTCAGTCCTTAAGTCCGTCAGTCAGTCCTTCAGTCCGTCAGTCGGTCAGTCGGTCAGTCGGTCAGTCGGTCAGTCTGTCACTCCGTCAATCTGACAGCCTCCATGTCGCCATGAGATCGCACCGGAGGTCTGTCCGCTGAGCGGCGCGCGGCGATTTGCCGCGGCAATAAAGGAGATCTGTGGAATCATTCCCGCTATGTCGATTCGCGGAACAAATGACATCTACGTTCACGCTTGTCCTCGAGGTTGGTCAACAAAACGAACAAAAAGTGAAACCCTTTTAGTTTTCCTGAATAATAGGGATCACATTATTCCCGTGGCATTTTTACTAAAAACCCTCTCTATAATAAATCAGACGTCCCATACAGAATTCGTACGCAAATTCGACCTCAGTCAATTTTCATGCGTGGTCTCAAGGAAAAAATTGTTGATTTCAGACTTTATGAAACCCTTAAAAATGTTTTCTGATGGCGCTGCCAAATTTATCAAACAAATCCAATCCCACACTTTTCCCCACAACCGTCTACCCCAAAAACCACAACCCACTTTATATTCAACCTTGATCCGCCTCCACAAATACATACGCAAATCTATAATTCAGTAAACAAAGTTACATTAATATTTAAGGGCTGTATCTCATTGAACGAAGCCACTCTCTGGCTTACATAATCGGTCGCGGGGGCACAATTACAAGGCAATGTGGGTAGATGCGGGAAAAATTTCAAGTCATTTTTCTTCGTCGAGAAAAGCGATTGTCATTCTTGATGGAAGTGTTATTTGGAGGTGGGTAGCGGCTGTTATAGGTACCAACTACTTTTACGTATATTGAAAGTGTTATGTAGCTGTGTAATCGAAAAATAATGCGATGTTTTGTCTACCTTTTCTATGTCAACTAATATTATGCACGAGAAACTCTGCGAGTCCGTGTGTTTGTTTTCTTTTCACGCTTTAACAACTGGGTGGATTTGGATGAAATTTGGTAGAAAGAAAGACAAAGTACTTAGTGGTCTAAAAAATACATAAGAAAAGCAAAACGTAGTATGTTTAATGTTTACGAGGTCAAAAGGCCCTTACCTCACAATGGTGCTATTACATTTAAGATAAAAATTAATGTCACAAATTATACAGGGATAGACTGTGACCTCGTTTAGGACAAAACATTATACTTTTTGTCCCGATTGTACTTTTCCTAGTGAAGCCCAACCTAGCAAAACCTTAATCACCCAGCTTATTCAACCACTTCAAAAACAATAACTTGAGTTATTGGTTGAATATAATTCACACGATAACAATTTTATAAAATAAAATGTTGAAACGTGCAATCGATGACCATTTTCCACAAATCTTGTTGACACTTAAAACTTTCAAATCCAAGATGGCGAAATTCAAAATGGCGCTTCTGTAACGCGGGACGATTTGACAGCCAAAATGACATAATGGGCCACACTTACGGAGGAAGAATTCAAAGCTATTCCGACCTTAATCTATCGAATAAAAATGCAGCGCGAAGTCTGTCTTCAGCGATCCGTGAAATAAAGTAAAAAGACTGACGTTTAAAAGACTTAAAACGTTGCACTTTTAACCTTTTTCTTAGTCTGAGCGATCACTGAGCTAAAAGGTTTATTAAACTGGTTTATTTTGTTTTAAATTTCATTGTATTTTAAATGTCGTTTTCAGAGTCAAGATTCAATGCCCGTTATATTCTCGAAGTTTAGACAGAGCTAATTAACGAAATATATTGTAAGTTTTATAAAATACTAGCTGATGCCCGCGGCTTCACCCGCGTGTATGTCGGTCAAATTATATACTAAAACCATCCTCTTGAATCACTCTATCTATTAAAAAAAACCGCATCAAAATCCGTTGCGTAGTTTTAAAGATTTAAGCATACATAGGGATATAGGGACAGAGAAAGCGACTTTGTTTTATACTATGTAGTGATTATACAATTGAGGATTAACGATTAACCAGGAATTTTGACTCTGTGCGATTACTTAATGATTACAAATAACATAACGCCTGTAATCCCCTAAGAGTTAAGCAGAGGTATATAGTATACTGACATTTCGCCAGTTTTGTTTGGGCCAAAATTATTACCAGATTTCTCTTAATAATTGCTTTAGTGATAGGAAAACACCAATAACATGTAGTCTAAACTAGTATTCAAACCCCTGAGCACTTGCTACCACTTAACCAACGAGAAAGGGAAACATAAGGATTTTCAAAAACTGCATCATTCAAATCAACCCCACGAATCGCTATAAGAGTTCCACCACAACCATTGTAAAAGTCGGCCATCTTTAAATGACGTCATCACTCGACCGCGTAACTCGATCAATAAAGAAGTTGGATGGATGAGCCATCAATCTTCCAGGATTACAGCACGGAGGATCTAATCAGTGCATGTCTGTCGGTGGCTGAGGAATCTTACAATTAATGCCAGTCATCCATCTTTAGGAACGTCTTTGTGAGGTTTAAATAATCCGCATCGAGGGTTTGTCGTCTTGTTTTTTTAATTTGTAATTGTAACTCACAATAGGAACGTTACCTATAAGCTGATTATGTTACATTTTATGCAATTACCTACATGGGGTCCTAGTGCTCATAGCCTGTTTAAGGAAATTCAAAAACGCTTAGTTGACGCTTCTCGTGACCCAAGGACTGGCTTTTATCTTGACCAGAGGCTAAGTCTTGCCGCCAGTCTTTTGGGCACATTACCGGCTGACAGCGTTGAGGAGCAGTTTTTGTATTTCTTTGCCTTTTTATAGTTTCGTTTTTTTGTTAGATTATTTAATAGTTTTTAATTAATATACACAGTTAGTTTACTCTTATAATCAATAAAATCCCATTAAATGTATTGTGAAAATGAACAGTGGTGATCTGAGTGATCTTTTAAGGTTAAAGGTAAGCATCAAACCTCGACGCCACACATTTTGATAGAGAGAAAATTTCTAGAAACAGCCTGTAGTTTGAAATGCATATTTGCATAACGAATAATGAACAAGAGGAAACTTGTTTTAAGCTTCAAATATCTTTGAGCTTTAAAGGGAGATCATGTCGCAAGCACATCCCAAGTAGCATTTTGTTCTCTTTAATAGTTCACATTTAGTACACCGGTGATCCCATAGCATTAACATTGGCCACACATGGTTCATTGGCTGTATTAAAGTGAACAAATTCACTCATACATGTATAAGGCATGTATAGAAGTTCAAAAATCGCCTATTAGGTAACTATTGGTGTTATAATAGAATAACATTAACCTTCAAGTCAGCTTTCATTTTAAAAGCCGAACAAGAGCAATTTAAGAGGGTAGAAAAACGGCACGGGCTATTTAAAGGTCCACATGTACGGTGTTATATTGCTGGCATTCTAATACAACAAATGTGAACATAAATGCAGCCAAAAGCTGTTATATTTACCTTTTGTGGAGCGTTATTCAGCTTGTAGCTATAAGCGGGTCTAGTTTGTGATATATTAATCAGCCTTTAAATTATTCTCTATAAGAGCGTTTAATGAGTTCACATGTACGTGTAAAGTATATTATAAGTACCACTATTGATATCTAGTAATACTGACAGCTGTTTATTTGTTCACGAGTAGAACATTGTTATCCTCTGAGCTAAATAATTATGTGAATGTGGTTCTCTTTAACACTTGGACGACGAATAACACGTATTAACCCAAAATAATAAGAATGCATAAAACCAATTGGAAAAAGAGAGTGAGGACCGGTGGATTCAGAAGAAAAATCTTAAAAGAATATTTACAGATAGTGAGACCAAATAACCAATCTACTCAACACATTGAACAGCTTCCTGTTAGTACTACGACGACATATAATGATGGTTCCGTACATAATACAGAGGTAAAGGTGCCTGAAGCTGAGACCAGCAATACGGTTTCAAGCGTGAGTTCAAACTTAATTTTTGACGGTTCCGTACACAACATAGAAGAAACTGAGTGTGGTAATTTCAGTTCTAGTGAAAGTGAATATGAATGCGATTTTGAAAAACATGTATCTTTTCGTGAAAAATTAAGAATATGGGCTGTAAAAAATAATATACGTCATGTCGCTCTAAATGAATTGTCAGTTATCATTAACGAACTGATCCCAAAAATACTACCAAAAGATTCTAGAACAATTTTACGTACTCCTGAACAAGTTACTATTAAAAATATTGAAGGCGGTCAATACTGGCATAATAGGATAGCAAAACCGCTTGAAAATTTATCAAAAAATTGGATTGATGTTCCAGATACAATTTCAATAAACATAAATGTGGATGGTTTGCCTATATTCAAAAGTTCTTCTAATGAATTTTGGCCTATATTGTGTAACACCTTTGGAATTCCTTGAATAAGGCCTTTTGTAGTTGGAATATACTTTGGGAAAGGCAAACCAAAAAATCGAAATGACTTTTTTTTTGATTTTTTGATCCCAAGTTCCGGGTTTAGAAAAAAATATAAAAATTAAAATAAGGTGTTTCATATGCGATTCACCAGCTCGAGCCTACATAAAAGGTTTTGTACTAACAAGAAGAATAGAGGTTGTTAAAATTATCTACATAGCAAATGACCAGAATAAGATTTCAATGAGAGGTATTATAATAAATAACACAGAAGACGTTTTTACACATCCAATAAAATCGTCTCATCTTGCCATATACAAGTCAAGAACTCAGCATAATTGTAACCGTGCTTTCATTGTTTTAGAACCCAAGGATATTAAATGTAAATTAGTGTGCATTGAATACAAGGAATTCCAATACTTCATACCTTTGTTACATACATTTAAATAATAAACTTTACAAATGTTTGATAATTTTTATTTTAAAATCACATAACAAAACTTACAGTCTGTTACATCTTGTATTTATTGAAATTCACAACTCCATTAATAATATTTTTGAAACGGATCGAAAATCTTAAAAATAGCGAGGATTTTTACAATTCTTTTAATTGGATTTTGTTTTTTTCCATATAATTATATCAGTAAAGATGTCTGCATAAAGCTTTTCATCGCCATCTGTTTCAAAAACATCAAAAAAAATAACTCCTTACTATAATTTCAAATCAGTCTTATCAATTTTATACAAGTAGGTCTTCAACATCAAGGCACTTACAGTATAATATTAATTCTTAATTTAAAAAAAATATTTTTTTTAAATAAAACAATCCGAAAATTAGTCTATAAGACTAATTTTCGGATTTGTGCCATTGCCTTCACAGGGTTGACACAAATGATAGTTGTTTTTTTAATTTTGATCTCTCAGCTTTATCCATTAGATTATTTTCTAAAATTTCAAGATCTTGTTTCTTGTCAATCTGTTCGAGACGGAACGGCTCATTATCGTCTGGGTTAACATCTTTAATAAAGTAACGGCCACTGGTTGAGCAATTTTCTCCACAATTGTTGCTAAGTCCTCGTTGAGTTGCACAGACAACATCGCCACCTTCTGGGTGAGTTTTTGGACATTTTCAACAATATTGTTGAGTGTTTTTTCCTGGTTATCAATTTTTTGTAATAATAGGTTCTGATTACCAATAAGTTGATCACAGTCGAGCGTAGGTAACAATTTTAAAGTTTCATCCATTATCATGTCATTGTTGGCTGGAAAAGATGGATCCACATTTTTGTCATTATGTGTCTGTAAAAAAAAACAAACAAAAATTACAAAAATGAACTGACAAGGCTGTATTTTTCATGTCAATATCTCAAGTTGATAGGTATTTCGTTAATTGATTTAGAGACAAAGGGGATAGAACCGATGTGGCATATCAACCTGCCCGCCATTATGCTTTTTTTTCGAATTCGCGGCCCACCATGAAAGTGGTATGTATGGATAGAACACATATTATTATAGATTATATATGTTATATAGATTAATTATAAATTTTTAAGGTTTACTGTTAATTATGTTTTCTGGGTTATTGTTTTTGTTTTAAATCAAATTGTGTTGTCCTGTGTGAGACCGATAAATTAATTTTGTTTTTTTTTTCTTTCTAACATATTTTTGTTATTTATTTCATTCTAACATTCTAACAATACCATCTCATATATTAAAATTAACGCATTCATTCAATCATACATAACACCTGCTACATTTATTGTCGGAGACTTTATACCAAATAATTTGTGGTATTATAACAAAATTCAAATTTTCAAAGCGGATCCCTAAAATTTAGTATTCTAAAAAATCTAAAAAGGTATTCACGTGAACTATTGAAGAACTGCTTACCCACCCGGGGCTGAATATGAGCTTATCGAGCGTAGATTGTACAGAAATTGACATTAAGATGGTACACAATGTGAACCTTTCTAGAGCTCACGACATTGTAATGGTACACATGTGAGACTTTACAGAGTTCACAACTATAATTTAGAGTTACAATGGTCCACTGTAGCTGGAGACAATGTCCACCATTTTCTTCACTCATAAAGTCATAACCTATAATATTTATAAAATTAATTACGATTTTATCACATACTACGGAGTTATCGTGATTAATTTTGTGGTTAATGTTCAAATAATAAACTATAGACTGATTTTAATGCTATAAAAACACAACTATCAAAAATTGTATTGTTCGCCTCTGCTTATTTAGATTTTTTTTTTTAATAAAACGGCATTATTCCCGGAGCGCGTGAAAATTTTAACTCTAAAAATGTATATACTTTACAATAAATTTACGTTACCCATAAT
Organism: Diarsia brunnea; assembly: GCA_949774965.1. Classification (NCBI taxonomy): domain Eukaryota; kingdom Metazoa; phylum Arthropoda; class Insecta; order Lepidoptera; family Noctuidae; genus Diarsia; species Diarsia brunnea. The sequence continues at coordinate 5,614,709 of OX459015.1, read as the reverse complement.
TTTAACACAATATAATGTAATAAACACAAAGTACTTACCGTAATAACAAAGTCACATTAAAAATATGGCTGTTTATAGACACTCACGAGCGATACGTAATATTTATTACAAATTAGTACTCAGGATAATTTAAAAAGCGGCCGCTACTAGTTTTTAGGGTACACTTGTGAGCTTAATACGTTGTAGGGGCTGTATAATTGTTCACTCGTTACTTCTTACAACTCTCTTGTCTGTATGAAGATCCACATGGAATCATATATGATGCTGTTGATCAGCTTTAAAACCACAGGTTCTCTCTTAAACTGCCGTTAAAGTGCTGCTATTCAGCTACTGTGTACCTTTTGTGAACTTTAGGCTGCATAATTTGTGCCCAAACCGGTGGTATAAGGACTGTATAGCGTGCTATACAGCCCTCATACAGCTTACTTAGATAGCTTAAAGAATAAATGTGTACCATTAGTCAACCGTTATAGAACCCCTCATGCTACTTGGGATAGTACTGCCATGGATTCTAACTAAGTCTGTAGATTGACTGCAACCCCAGGGTTAAAGAATCACCGCCGCGGGAGGCGTTCCGGGCGTCGGGGGCCACGTGATGGCTTCCGGCCACCGTAGACGCGGGCCTGTGGACGGTGAGTGATGGGTAAGCTCGCCGTCCGTCCGTCTTATGACGACGACAGGCCGTGTCGACGGCGCGCTCGTGTTCCACGCGCGCCTCAAAGAGATGTCAGCAACATGGAAGGGGCTCGAGAGGGCCGACGCCCGTCGGGGCTGCGGGTTGTTCGCAGATACCGCGGCCTCGACATGAAGGGCTAAGAAGGAACATGTGTGGTTTTTAGTCAGTAGAAGTCTGACACTCCCTTTCGCTCTACCCAAGAGCGGGAGGGGTTATTCGATGATTTTCCACCCGCCAAAAAAAATAATAAAAAAAAGGGATAAAGTAGGGGGCAGCGGGTTGTTCGAAAAAGATACATGGTATATCTTTCGGACAATCAACAAACATGGTATCTTTTAGTCAGTAGAAGTCTGACACTACCTACCAATCCGCCAAGAGCGGGAGAAATCGTCTGACGTTTTTTTCCACCCTGCACAAAAAAAGAGGGGTAAAGAATAATCGTACTGAATCTATGATAAAAGTTTGTCTAACGAAGTCCCTTGTAGAACCCCGCAAGTCCAAGATAGATTAAAATGGACAGAATAGAGTTAAGATCACAAGTAACTGTGCCCGTATTGAACGGGGCTAATTCGAACATCCCAGCACACTTTACAGTTGCTATAAATTACTTCGAAACTTACAGATTTTCATTCGGACCAGTCTTCGAGATGTGTGGACACTGAACGAGCGATATTCCGATAATTCTTTATGGATAGTTAAACATGACATAAGAAAGAAAAGAAAGAAAGAAAATTGTGTTTATTTGGCAAAAAATCCTTAAAAATTAACAAAACAGATTCAATATAATTCAAATTAATAATGCCAAAAGGGCCTCAGCTCAGCATAATGCCAGATGGCAACACAATGTGCACCACCTGACGCTGATTTTTGAGTTTGGGGGGTAATGAGGAACAGGGTGTAAAGTTCCTCATCCTCCATAGAAAAGGGAGGATCCTCCGACCAGACGGGTGTTGTGTCTGGTGGGCTAACTGCCCGACATATGTAAGTCGGGATTTTCTATATGAGCTAATGTCGCGGATAACTTTGATAGCGTGATGCAGGATTTGTCATTTTTTAGTTCGCATGTGTTGCGATAGATGTCGCTGTCGCCACATCACTCCCCTCCGAGACCGGAGGTCGATAGCAGGCTGAGTCTTGATGCTTGCCAGGCCAGTGGAAGGTTCCAGTGAGTCGGAACCGGATGCCGCGTAGTTCTCGGTGAGTCGGAACTGTCTACGGTGATGCCCCAGTGAGTCGGGGTGATGCTGCATTATGCTCCAGTGAGTCGGAGTGATGCTGTGCTGCGTAGTGGCTGGCTGCTGCGTCGACCAGGAGAGAAGTACGTCTCTGCTTGCTAACCGGCCGATGTGTAGTGTGCTGTGCCAAGGTCGCTGATGAGGCTGAGGGTGATGACCAGGTATACTCTTCCGCTGCATGCTGGTGGTCAGGATACCCTTTGAAGCCGTGGTTGCTGGCTGACGCTATGACTCGCTGCTCGAAGGCTTGAGGAAGTGATGATGACGTGTGAAGTAGATGCACGAAGGCTGCGCTGACGTTCATGCTCGGGGTCACCAGTTTGGGGGGTATGAGGAACAGGGTGTAAAGTTCGTCATAAAGGGAGGGGGGGGGGGGTTCGTCATAACAGAACATCACTTCTGAAGGGTCAAGCAGAGGTGTACCTTATACTTCACCCGCATTTCGCGAGCCTACTGTCGTCAACCGGGTACATGTCCAGATTCCGTGAGTGCTATTGAGAAATTCCGAATGTAAAAACCCAGTAACACTTTGCCCGACCCGCCAAACGAACCCAGGACCTAATGCTCAGCAGTTACGCTTGCGACCACTAGGCCATCAATGAGGCATTTTAATAGATATTAAACAGTTCCATGTGAAGCTTTATACAGTCGAAACCCAGAAGAGTGATCTATCCATGGAATGTAATGGTAGATGTAAATTCAAACGATTTGTTAAGGTTCCGTAGCTAAATAGCAAAAACGAAACCTTTACCCCTTTTTTTTGTTGGGAAATCATCAAATAACCCCCCCCTCCCGCTCTTGGGCAGAGCGGAAGGGAGTGTCAGACTTCCACTGACTAAAAACCACCCATGTTCCTCCTTAGCCCTTGCGCCGAGGCCGCGGTATCTCTTTCGAACAACCCGCAGCCCCGACGGGAAAACCTTTACCCCTGAACTATATATAAAGCCTGTCAATAAGTCTGATCCACTCAGTCACTTTATTGTTGTTGTAATGCTAGGCATTTTAAGAATTGGGCATTTATCGACTAAGCCATTAAAGTCACTAAACTACAAGAAGTTACCGAATCTTTTTATGCACCCTGGCTGGAGACCGTACATTCAATGCACCCATAGAATAGTGCGGTTAAGCAGAAGTCAACCTCATAGGTTGACCTGCAAGATGCCTTTTAGAATAACAAAACAAAACCTTTTTCATCGGCAGTACTGAAAGTAACATTATAATTTAACAATCTCCGCTAGTTTCAAAGCCTTTTCGCCCCTAGGGGCTCGCGGAAATCACAGTACATGGGAAGGGTTTTAACCCCCAGTTCGCCGACTTAATTAATTTTAGGGGCAAGCCGCATCACTTGCAAATTGTAGGAAACGCCCACTTAACCCTTGTTATGGCTCTCTTGAAGATCATCTATCGATGGATACTTGTTTGTTGACCTATTTGCATTTTGATCTGCTTACTAATGGCGGCAGTAAAGGGTTGTGATTTTGGTTTGGCAGGGGTATAGAATCTCTAATCACCCCAACGCTCCTTGTTTTGGGTTGATTCGATATTTGATATTTTCGAAATCAGCTGTTGTTGTTGTGTTATCAAAAATCGTTAAAAATTGACAAAATGTCACCGACTTCAGAAGCTTCTTGTGAAGTTTATATTTCACTTTTTTGTGTTTTTCGTTTTTGTGTTTTTCACTTTTTTGTGTTTTATCATAATAAAACATTGCGCGACTGAGCGACTAAGGTGGCTGAGCGATTGAGGCGACTAAGGGACTTACCAGAGAATAGGCAGCAGTCTTCTCTGTGCCTTCGTAACAACCATACTGCGATCGCCAACCCGCCTGCCAAGCGTGGCGATTATGGTAAATCCCCCCTTCTGGGAGAGGCCTATGTCCAGCAGTGGATGTCTTACGGCAGAAATGATGATGATGATGAGGTAGGTACTTGTTTTAAAAATATATTAACTGGCTGATTTTCTCCTGGCTCTTTGGTTACAATGTTGCTGAGATGATGGTTCTGGGTTATATTCTCAAAACGACTAATGTGTTACTGGGTTTTTGTTAACTTTTTGACCAACAGACGGGCTCCTTATTAAGTTCAACTTAAGCATTATAGTTCTTAGCAATACTGCCGAAACCTTCAAGAAACTACGACCTTTTAAATTAAGCAATTTTTTCATCTATTTATCATTCTTTATTACCTTATTTAACAACCCAATTAGTATCATAATAATCTCACCCTCACATTGTTCTCACAATAACTTAACTTTCTCCCGCTAGACTTATTAAGTTACCCAAACATCTTACACCGCTAATGTTCGTATGGGTAACCCTGAATTAGACCTCGAACAACACTTAGGGAAAACTTAATTTTGGGGAAAATTTTAGATAATATAAAATAATTATCTAAGGGTACCCCGTTGGGGCTACGGGTTGTTCGCAAGAGATACCGCGGCCTCGACATGAAGGGCAAAGAAGGAACATGGGTGTTTTTTTAGTCAGTAGAAGCCTGACATTCCCTTTCGCTCATTCGTAGGGCTCGGTATAACATTTTATAACAAACTGCCATCTTCTTTTCTAGACTTGCCATTTAATGCATTTAAAGCCAAAGTAAAATCTAATCTTTGTTTAAAAGCTTACTATTCCATTAACGACTACTTACGAGTAAATGATAATAATAGTTGGCCGCTGAGTTGAACACTCAGTTGTTTGTTTGTTATTTATGTTCTTTCTCAAAAATTAGTTTACTGACATGTTATGTCTTTTTTATGTTTTTATTATTATATACATTTTTATTTTTGACTTGTGTCTGTAATCAATCGTAATATTAAGTTACACCTTTCTATTGTATCGAGTCTGGTTCTTCTAACCAAACAGACAGATGTGTTGCTGGGGAGTTTGTTCCCCCACTTCTTCTTTCCAGCAAAAAACACTAGGAAGTGTCGAAGGGTGGGCGTTTTGGGGGACTGTCACTTGTAAATGAGTAAAGTAAAGTAAATTTTGACGTTCGAAAAGTGCTGATTATCAGCCTAGTTTGAATAAATGACTTTTGATTTGATTTTGATTTTGCTCAGCCCAAGAGCGGGAGGGGGTTACTTGATGATTTTCCATCCGCCAAAAAAAAAAAAGGGTTCCCCGGAAGTAAACAGCCACTTGCTACTTTAAATAATTATTATATAATATCTGTGTTATAAGTAAAGAATTTTTGATTTATCCTCTTGATAGCTTATACAGTTATATTAAAAGTAAAGATTTTTTTTGTGAGGCTATTGGCTTAAGCTATTATACTCGTAGTACAGTGTAATACATTTTGTTTACGCCTCCGTCAAACCGCGCGGACAAAACGCGTGTCTTAAAAGAATCACCGAAGTTATCTAAATGATTGTGTCAAATCAAAACCTGTTTTCGCAACCGATTTTGATGATGACAATAACATGACTTAGTGTACATAAAAAATGATACAAAAAGTGACCTTATTTCATAAAACTACACTACATTTAAAAAAAAAATCTAATTTCCGTTAACAACATTCACAAAACTTTCACCACCGAATCTGATCGAATGTCCAACGATCTGCCCGGTCAGACTGATCAGCCGATGTGCATCAATCACGCGGGCACGTCCGCTCAAATGATTGATCACGCTAATGAGACAAAGGCTCGATTACAACAACCGGTTATCCGGTTTATGGTAAGCACCAATTGTAGGATATAATTGTATTATGTGGATAAAGGATAAGCCTTCTGATTTTATGGAATTATTGATACGGTCCGGTTTTCGGCTATGTTTGTGGTTCTTCGAATAGCATTGCGGGCCAGTATTTCAAGCTAACCTTTTCATTAATTTAATTTTCATCATGATAGGACGGTTGGCGTAGTGGCTGAGGGATTGGTTGCTCCGCTGCGTGTTGCAGGTTTTATTTCCGCAGGATACAAATATTTGTATGGCCTTCAGATCAGCCAGGCCTATCTCGGGTCTGGCTGCTCGTGAAATTGAATAATGACGTGAATAATTTCGTTGCTCATATTTCGCAAGCCTATTGCCGTCAACTGGGCACAAATCCTTTGAGACATACCACTAATAAAATAACAGTGCCTCACCTGGGTATCGAATCTTAGACCAGTAATTACATTAGCAACCACTAGACCTCCTGTTGCTAATATAATATTGTTACGTTTCTTTCCCTATGATATGTCCTAAAATCGAAAATTAACAGAAATCGGAAATCCCCGGCCAGAAATGAGTTCGCGTGGTGGACTCCGATCGATCGGGTCCGTTCCACAGAGACTTAGCGAAGTCATAAGAACTCAACCTAATCTCTTGTTATCCAATTGGAACATCATTATATAAATGTACAACTATTGCCCGCGACCTTCGTCTGGAAATGTTAGTTCCGTTGCTTGAATCGGATTTTGTTAACAATTTCATTGTTAACAATACTTTTAGTTTAGCCCTTACAACATCGGCTGATGTTGTGAGCCAATAAATGTTCAGGCAAAATCTGTCAAGCCGTTTCAGAAATTAGTGGGGACAAACAGACAGACTAAAAGAAGTTCAGTAAAACGCTGATACTTTGAAGCTACAAACAGACACTTTAAATTTATTTATTTGTATAGATTAAGGTCCGTATTCATCGTCAGACTACAGAGATCCACTGCAAGACATAGGCCTCCTCAATCGCACGCCACTCAACTCGATTCTCAGCAACTTTCATCCAGTTACTGCCAGTCACCCTGCGAAGATCATCGCTCCAACAAACCTGAGGTCCCTTCCACCTTACGCTTGCCAATTCTCAGTCTCCACTCAAGAACAAGAACAGTTCTACGCCTAATATGGGCGGCCTACTGCCACTTCAGCTTACTAATTCTTTGTGCTATGTCAACAGCTATGCTTCTCTGTCGAGTCACCCCTTTCTGGTTGCGATCCCTCAGAAAGACTCCAAGCATAGCCCGCTCCATAGCTCACTAAATTTATGGACCAACTGTACCGTTAGTGTCTACTTTTCGGCCCAATAAGACAAACAACCGAAAACCCTCAACATTCTCTTGCCCTTATCCCAATTCATTTGGGGTCGGCGCAGCATGTCTTATTCTTCTATACTTCTCTGTTTCTCGTCATCTCATGGGACACCTCCTTTTTTGCCATATCATTCTTAACACAGTCCATCCATCGTTCCTTTGGTCTTCCTCTACTCTTATACCCATCCACAATCATACTTAAAACCTTCGTCAGGACATTTTCCTCATTTCTCCGCATCACATGCCCATACCACGATAACCGATTTCCAAACAACTTTCACCGAACACCGAACTCCCTATAAACACATTAAAATATGAACCCTGACCACTCGAAACACTTATAACTGTAGCCAGTGCACACTGCAGTATTAATTGTGTTTACAGACAGACGGACGGACTGCTTAGGCAATACTGTGTGTGTCCAGTGCTTGTTATGTAGTAATTAGTTAATGCACACGTCCGTCACAGTCCTCCCTTGATAATTAGCGGTAACAATAATAACTAATAACACGAGGTAATTTGTTTTGTATTATTGGTTAATATAATGGAAATATTAAATCGGGATATATAATAAACATATTACTTCTCTATTTAAACCAGATTTTATTTAAAAAATGTTTTTTTTTTTTTGACGGAATCATCGTTCATTTTCAAAAATAGAAGTAGCCTTTGTCACTCCTTATAATGTTATAAGGCATAATTAAGGAAAGTTTTAGTCGGTTTAGCTGTTTCTGAGACTAGCCGAAAAAAACAGACAGACAGACTGTCGGACAGACAACCAAAAATTTTAGAATCAATTTCACAAAAAATTACAAACACATACGTCAATTTTATTTATTCTTAGACGAAGATAGATGCTCTAGTATTGTAGCGTGTCACAACAAGTTCGTCGTGTTTTATGAAACCCAAATCATAGCAAACTTTTATAAAAATCGATCAGAAATCGTTATGATTTGATTTTATTTTAATTTACTTGTTTTATGTAAGACACTATTGGACATATAATTTTTATTTTGTTTTTATTTCTGAATTATTGTGAATATAAGATGTAATTGGCATTGTAATATGTTTATTGTTAGCTTTTAAGCGTTTTGGTGAAAAACTGTGAGCTTAAATGTATTTCTGTAAATAAGTAAATAAATGTATCACAAAAATACGGTAAACTAACACACAACAACCTTCACTCCCATGGTTCAATTTCCAAAATAAAAGCTCAAACAACAGGTAACCCAATACTAATCGTGATAAACAGAAGGATTCCTTTTAAAGTAATCGTACACTAAGTGTGTGACGTCACTGGAACGTTGGTACAGGAGATTGCCTCCCCCCTCCCCCACCCAACCCCCACATATTGACACAGCTGAGAGGAACACTTAGACGATATTGTTGTGTTTTAGCGAAAATACTGGGAAAGTGTGAAACCAATACACTGACGTTTTGAAAGTGAAGTATATTCAGGTGATAATTTTCCCATTGCTGGGATACAGGACTACTCACTGTGAGATGGAGTGGGATATAATCCACCACTTGGTAGATGTCAGAAGTCCATGTGTCCATGTAGTCCATGCCGGTTTCCTCACGTTTTCCTTCACTGTTTTGAGAGCCATGGTGCAGAAATGAATTACACAAAGTAATGCACCTACCTGTGGTCGAATTCACGATGTAACTGTCGCAAGTCAGGGGTCAATACCACGTCGGGGCCGCGAGTTGTTCGAAAGAGATACCGCAGTCCCGACACAAAGGGCTAAGAAGGAACATGGGTGGTTTTTAGTAAGTAGAAGTCTGGCACTCCCTACCGCTCTGCCCAGAGCTGGAGGAGTCATTCAAAGACATCCCACACTACAAAATTAAAAATGGGTCAATACAACTGAGCCACGACTGTTCTCTCTTAGTGTGAAAATAAGAACAGAATATAATGGCTACTCTCCCCTTAATTTGACTCCTCAAGGGGTCCTCAAAGTTCGTAGACCTTCGTAGCAGTTCGTAGGCTGTGCGCTACGAGAGCCTACGAAAAACTAATAACTGATATACTTTTTTCAGAGGTGCAGTCCACACAAGTACAAAGAACCCTTGCTTAGAAAAAAAAAACTCCTACAGCATAAAACAAACTGTTTATTATCACATCAGAGCTAAACAAAACCTTTTTCCCATGTCAACAAAATCATTAATAACTCCCCGTATTGTGATAAATAATACCCGTATTACCATCAAATTAATCCCAACACTACCGATTGGGGTCGACGAGACCCTAACACTACATAATAATAGGTATTATTAATAATAGCTATGACTGAACGATTATTATTGTTGTTCAGTGGACGAGTGAGTATGTTCTGTTAGCTAAGTATAGCAAAAGCATAAGGCCATTGAAACATTTTTATTTATCTTTAGCAGCGGGTCCAATCGACCAAAGAAAAGTAATGTAAATAATGCAATTGGTAGATTCATCCCGCGAGTCCCATCTGAGTGGGATCAATATATATGACTTGGCAGTCCAACGGTCAAAACACTAGGATATCTCTGCTTCCCGTCGGGGCTGCGGGTTGTTCGCAAAAGATACCGCGGCCTCGACATGAAGGGCTAAGAAGGAACATGGGTGGTTTTTAGTCAGTAGAAGTCTGACACTCCCTTTCGCTCTGCCCAAGAGCGGGAGGGGTTATCTGATGATTTCCCACCCCCCAAAAAAAAAAAAGGATATCTCTGCTTAGATGTGGTTTGTGGTTTAGACATGCTAATTGCATCCAGCTTCATTAGTGGCATTCGCCCTATAATACTAAACCTATCTCGTTTCAGTAAACAAAACATAGCACCACACAAACACGTCATATAGGTAAGCACAACAATGAAAATGCGGCGGTTGACCGTGAGCTTTCCGAACGATTTATTTCCGAGCCGATAACCTTGTACTGTGGGGCATATTAGGTTTTATGTTACACAGAGCCATCCATTATTGTCTATTATGAAGGCGTGTTGCTAGGCGGGAATGAACGTTGTTTAGGAGTGAATTTTGTGAGTAAGCTAGGCTACTGAGCTTTTTTAATGATTAGTGAATAGTGCCTTAATATAATATTTAAGGTTTTTCTCAAAAATTAGGAAACTATTGAACTATAACTTTTTTTATTGAATCTTTATAAGATTCATCATTTTGTATTACACTGATTGTCTACTCACAAACACGACTACTAAGCAAGAGGTTCTATATTCCATTCCCGGGTGGGGCAAAATGTTATTGGGTTTTTTCATCAGGAATTTCGCAGGACTAGTCTCGGAGTCTGGATTCGCGACGGGGTAATGGCAATAGGCTCGCCCCCTATTACATGGGACTTAAACATAACTGGTGAATCGTGGCTGTACAATTAAGTACACCTCTGCTTAAACTTTCGGAGGCTTCAGGCGTGATGTTATGCGTTCTATTACAAAAAGACGTGTGGCACTGGAGACTGCCGCGGTAAAGCTATTGCATAGCATTTTTTATCAACTTATGCAATTATAATTATTTATTTATTTTATTAATGCAGTATTTTTTTCCCTTATCAAATGTAACCTTCGTAGTTCTAACCACTAAGAAAAACTATGACACAAATTAAAAGATAAAGTAAATGACATCTTGACAACTGACGTAATGTCAGATGAAAATTAAACTTTGAAAAATTATAAGATTTAATATTTTATAAAAGATGAGGATGATTAGTAAAAGTGTAAGTATAAATACTATATTTCCCCAACATTTTGGTTATCTTTATAGCAGTATTATATATAAATTAACAAAACAAAAAATAATACTGCATTTGTTATAATAATAATAAAATGAATGTATATAGAGTACTAACTCATTTTCTTTCACTATTTTTTCGTGACTTTCTTCATTAATAAATGCACTTTGTTTATTCATATTTAAAACACTTTGTACACAAATTATACGAGTACAGATATTCACTGTTGTACATAGATGATAAATACCTATACACCTATATACCTACTTTCTCACAAACAGCTGATTACGGTAGTTTTCCAATACAACCAATGCCACCTAAAGGCGGGTTGCTGAACTAAAGAGACAAGCGTGATATTTCAAAAAGTCATTGTCAAGTGTCAATTCGTTAGGTTTTTATTTTCGTTACGGAATTTCTGGATTCGGTCCCCACGCTCAAGGCCCGCGATAGAAGCTATGCAATAGCTTAAAACTATACCTCCTCAACAGGCCTTTTTTTTTTGGCTGCTGGAAAATCATCAAATAACCCCTCCCGCTCTAGGGCAGAGCGAAAGGTAGTGTCAGACTTCTACTGACTAAAAACCACCCGTGTTCCTTCTTAGCCCTTCATGTCGAAGCCGCGGTATCTCTTGCGAACAACCCGCAGCCCCGACGGGTCCTTAACGGTCCTTGATCATAATTAATTTTGACGCTATGGGGAAATTATCTTTTTTTATAAGTACCTACAGACAAAAAAGTACTCACGACTGAGATGAAACAACCACAATCATCGTAGAACTACACAAGTGCTATACTGACCAGTAATTTTCCGCAGAGTAAAACACTCATCTCAAATAGAGAACTGCCTGCCCTGGCGACTTGTAATACAGGTTTTTTTTTAAGATACCTACGTCAAGCACCAGTCTCCCACAATGTTAATTCCGTGTTCGTGCTCCATTGTAACCCTAGCTTTAAGTAACTTGTGTGGAGAAAATAAAATTCATATTATTATATTATTATTATTATTAAAAAAAAGAGAAGCAAAAACTAAGCCTAACTTTCATCCGTCTTTAATTCTTTATGATGAAGGCTAATCATAAACACGGATGAATGATGACGATGATGCCCGGTTGACCGCAACAAGATCACCCCTATTTTTTTTTTGGCGGTTGGAAAATCATCAAATAACCCCTCCCGCTCTTGGGCAGAGCGAAAGGGAGTGTAAGACTTCTACTGACTAAAAACCACAGCTTCATGTCGAGGCTGCGGTATCTCCTGCGAACAACCCGCAGCCCCGACGGGCATCACCCCTGATACATAGAACTCCAATTTAACTGGTCAAATGTGAGTTTATATAACTTCATACTAACACCTCTAACCCGCCTTCAGAGAATACAGTCGTGATGTTTATGTAATTGGGACTAATTATTGTACTAGCCATTTAGCCAACCTAGTAATCTGCTCATCACAGTTTATCATACCTTGCATGTAATGTTTGACGTCAGCTATGTGTGTTACATGAGGCCGGTTCGCACTGCTGATAATTATGGCAGTGCTTTATCTAGACGGCTCAAATGTGCCGTGTGCCCCCGGCCTAATCACACCGCCAGTAATTTATTTATACCAATGAGTAAACAGCAAATGAAGCTTTTTAAAGTGGACCAGTGCGCTTGCATCTATGCTCACCACAAAACTAAAGGATATGGTTATTATTATCCCTTTTAATTAATGTATTTTATGTTAGAAATTCGTGATGAAACCCAGTCTGGTAGAGCCTGGTAGTTAGTGTCCCTTCATTTGCAAATTAATTGGGAGTTTTGAGATCCCTGTGGAATTATTATGAAAGAAAAAAGAAAATCATATATAAATATGGACGGGACAAGAGTACGGGAAAACGTAAGAAACGATAAATCAACTGTGTGACAGACGATATGGCACGAAAGGAGATGTCAGGTTAAGATGACGAGTAATAGAAAAGTATGGAAGCAGCAGAAGACATGCTGCACCGACCCTAAATTAATTGTGATAAGGAATGAGGACATTAAAAAGAACTCATTGTGAGAAAAAATAAAGCTAGTGTTCCAAGTAAAAAAAAGACCTAAAGCCCCTTTAATTTTTTTTTTATCCGGCAGCGGTATTGGCGGACTGGTGCACAGAACAGATAAAAGAGGTTTTTCTCTTAACTCTTAACCTCTAAACCTCTTTTATCTTTTCTGTGGTCTGGTGAGACAGACTAAAAATAAAAGACTAAGGGCCTATTTCACCACATACAAGTAAGTTCCCGTTAACTTACCTGGCAAAAAATTTTATGCAAATTCTGTTCCATTTTTTTAATTTATTTGGTAAGTAGTGGCTATTCAAAAATCGCGAAATAGGCCCTAAGTAAAATAAAAAACAATTGACTGACTAACTTTACAGAACTGCACTACTAAAAATTGTGTGTCACGAGTCACGACAGTCCTTTTCAAATCACAAAAACAAACGGCAAACTCCTTCAAACAAGGCTAGTCTAGCACTCCGTAACTGTTACTAGGCCAATGAGACGTTAGGGGCTAGCTAGCAGGATTTATAGCCGTGTTCATGACCCAACCAGCGCCCTCACACTAAACACAGTACAGAACATAATTTATATATTACTGTAACGTTTTCAGGAGGGCTAGGAAATGAGCGGACTTACTGCCGCACTCAGAGAGCTTTAATGATTACATAAGCCATCACTTAGTAAAGGTTTTGACAGTTTTGTCATACAAAAGTATGTCAAATCAACTGCGGCGTAAGCGGAGGTTATTGCGGACAAATTTGACTGTCCTATTCTGTGTCATCACATTCGGGTGTTGACTAAAACATAGTAACATCAAAAATTAAGGTATAATAGTATAGTAGAACGATTTTTAATTAATGTAACTTATTACCACTAACATAGTTTGTTTACTAATTGTTTACTAACCCCCATATGGACCTGGTTGTTCGAAATAAAAAAATATTATTATTATTATTCCCTTTATTTATTTGTAAACAAACTTTATACATTTTTAAATATTTCTTATAAAAACAATAAAAATTGTATAAAATATTTAAAAATGTAAATTATATGTAAGAAAGTAAAAAAATATTTAAGTAATCATTAAATATCTCTGAGTACCGCAGTTAGCCCCTGTTTATCAGGTCAGGCAATAAAATACACTTATTTTCTTGCCTGACAGCTAATCACGATCATTGTCACCTATTTGTTCGAAAGCACGTGTTTGCGTGTCAGTTGATATACAGTACCCGGCGATAAATATTGCACATCGACCTTTAAAGAAACTATATACGAAATTACTGTTCGAGACGTCTCTTTTCCGCTGTGCTTTTATATAACTGCCGCAAGCTAGGTCGGTTCGAAAATGTTTCACGGCAAGCTAAGTACAAAATAAAAACTTAATTAACGAATAAATTGCATTGATTTTTCCAAAGGTCGATGTGCAATATTTATCGCCCAGTACTGTAGTTAGGCTCTCATCATCGACTTAATCAATATTTCGCAGCTTTAGGTTTTTGGATAACAAAAAGGATTGGCCTGCTACTGCCTCGTTGGTCTAGTGGTTGCAAGTGCAACTGCTGAGCACGAGGACATGGTTTTGATTCCCGGGTCAGGCACAGAGATTTTTTCATCAGGAATTTGTCCGCAGCAGCCACGAAGTCTGTATTTGGGCTCAGTTGATGACAATAAACTCGCTATTACATGGGACTTAAACGTTACGGGAGAAATGTGGGTGTACTATTAGAGTACACCTCTGGCTAACCCTTCGGGAATTACAGGCGTGATGTTATGTTATGTAAATCAATAAAGTTTGGTGGTAGAACGTCTACTAAGAAATGAGTCGATATTTTTGTTAGTAACAATATAATCGCCTTCTGTTCTTGTGAATAAAATGGGTGTGTCCACACTTCGCAGATCGTAAAATAATAAGTTCTTAACCGTCAGTTACTACAAGGATTTACGATCAGCTACTGTTTTAAAGTTAGTGTCATGCGGCGATAAGTTGAGCTGTTGCTGTTGTAGCGGACAACTCAACTTATCGCTATTGTTAGAGCTGAACTCTCCAATACACACAGTATATTGCCGACAGGCGCCACACGCCTGCACTATCCCGCTGTTTGCCGGCGTAGGGTTGCCATATAACGTAACTCATACGTTATTACTCTCATTGTTATGGCAATCATAGTGTTTATCTTGATTATTTTGGGGTGAAGCACGTAATTGTGGATCTCTTCTGAGTTTCGTTACGTTATTTTGTTATATTGTGAGTTATGGTTTGATTTGTTTGTGATTGTCTGGAAATAATAAGAAATATTGCGTTTCAAATCGCTCGATGGCTTAATTATAAATGCCGCTTGGAGCGATCTTTAGGTTAAGCCATGCTTGCCTAGGTTGGTCCCTGGATGGGTGACCACCCATTACATACCGAGTTTTCTCCGAAAGCACGTTTAGCCTTTGGTCCTAGCTGTTAGTGGCCCGGAAGTGTGAGGACCAGCTCACCAAGGGATACTGTATTACCCGGTATTAACTGAGTTTTAGAAGTCAGATAGGCAGTTGTTCCATGTAAAATATTGGTATTCAGCTGTTTCTGATTAGAGAGGAGCTCGTGGCTTAATAAGAACTGCCACTCGGGTCGATCTTTAGGTAAAGCTGTGCTTGCCTAGGTCGGTCTGTGGATGGGTGACCGCCCGACATACCGAGTTTCCTCCGTGCCTCGGAAAGCACGTTAAGCTGTTGGTCCCGGCTGTCATATACAGATTTTGGCAGTCGTTGCAGGTAGTCAGTGACCTGGAATTCTGACATCCAATCTTACCAAAGAGTATCGTATTACCTAGTATTAACTGGGTTGTGGAGGTCAGATAGGCAGTCGCTCTATGTAAAATACTGGTATTCAGCTGCATTCGGTTAGACTGGAAGCCGACCCCAACATAGTTGGGAAAAGGCAGATAATAAAACTTTATGTTTTTACAAAATGACATAAAATCAGCCAACTAGATATCGACAATACGGACAGCCCTGCCCAGCTTTCAGCCGGGCTTTGATCAAAGTACGGAAGGCGTTCCGACAGCTAACCACGGCTCGCAGTATGTCCACTATGTCCAGTATATGTCCACCGTACACCAGCCCGTGTGTCTATATACTCAGAGCGTCATTAAGTGCCAGGTACCCTGTCAAACACCGATGCAAATGGTAAACAAAAACATTGATAAAATACATATTAAATTGTAGCGTGAAGTGCAGTAGAATCATCTGGATTTTTTGAGTGTGTTGTAGATCAGCGTTACGTGATCTCGATTTTTTTTTTAAATGTCCCACACTAGGAATTTCTCCTGTATCGCGGGTGCGTTCACAAACATATAAAGTCACATACACAAATACCCAGACCCGAAACAACTATCTGCACAAATATTTGTTCCGTGCGGGGATCGCACCCGCGACACGCAGCGCAGCAGTCCAATCGCTTAGCCACTGCGCCAACCGTGCCGTCATCCGATCTCGAAATTGGTGGATGTAATGTTTGTTTTTGAGGGATAAGCCCGCCACTGTATTCCCAAACCACTGCAACTCCTGAAAGCTAGAAGCAACAGTGGTGACCCCCAGAAAAGCGCCGACACAATGAAGTTCGGCGAAGTCCCAGCGAGACCATTTAACTGTATTGGATATGGAAACAAAATTAATCAGAAAAGAATAGATGAGGAGTGAAAAAAACATAATTTCCACTTCTCTCCATAACTGCATGCGACCTTTACGATACCTTTTTTTTTTCGGGGAATGGGAAATTATCAAATAACCCCTCCTGGTCTTGGGCAGAGCGGTAGGGAGTGTCAGACTTCTACTGACTAAAAACCACCCATGTTCCTTCTTAGCCCTTGCGCCGAGGCCGCGGTATCTCTTTTACGGTACCTTAAAATATAAAAATAGAGTTTCTTTTCTTTTCAGATAGGAAATATCTAATATGCGGGAACCAAACCTGTGACCTACATAGCACATCGCAACCCCTGGATATAAGCTTGCACGTTGGTATACTGCTCCGGGATTCGATCCCGAGTCGAAATTGGAAGCAGTTTTTAGCTGAATTCTACCGGTTTATGGCAGTTATGTGCAAACCAATCTTTCATTGGAACATCAGTATTAAAATAAGAAAAAGTATTTATTATCTCTCTCATACAGGGCAAAACAAGATAAAATGATAAAAAGATATCAAGTAAACCTATGAAAAACTTTAAAATAAAACATACATTAAACTAAAATTGGTCCTGTACGAGGCAAAAGGGCTCCTTACTCAGCATGGTGCTGTAACATTTAAAACAAAAGTTACAGCGCTAAATGAACTAAATACCTCTACTTACCTCTTTAAAAAGTACAAGAGTTATGTTATGTTACAAGATCAAACAAGCCGAGTGTCGCAGTAAGTCTTAGTAGTAAGCCGAGTTGTTTGGAGTTTGTTATCAATGTCCGGCGGCGGCAAGTATTCTCCGATAACCGCTGCATAGTATCAATGCATGTATTTGCAGTATCTATACCGTGAATGTAGGATTACCATACAGGATATAACAGCAGGACATTTTAAGCTTATTTTGCGCACATTACATATCTTTTACGTATTATTGTCGTCGATAAAAGGTCATTATCTAATGTGACTTGACCAAGATTATGTACTTTAAAATGTACTTTGACCTCTGAGTCTGTTTCAGCTGTTTGTTCTCAAAGTAGTCAGATACGAAACACGTTTTTTTTATAAAACTATGATGTATAAAACCTCATTTGCAAAATAAACAATATTTTTCTCTGTTAAACTGTAAATTAATACGGAGAAAGAGGGTCCATCATTTCAAGAATTAAGATTAATGTAAGAATTACTAGCTTTTACCCGCGGTTCATTCCATGTGGAAGTCGAAAATTATGCTATGTTTAATCAAGGTAATATTGTATAACTGTGTGCCTTTGATCCCAATCCGTCCAGGAGTTATTGCGAGAAAGAGTAACAAAGTTAAACATTAATCCATCCTCACAAACTTTTCCGTTAAAAAGTAAGATAAGCTAAGGATTATGCAGTATTATTCTGCAAAAGTGTTTATAAATAAATCAAGGGGTCTAGTGATACGACATTTTATTCATAGGTGCAAAAAAATCCAGCTTTTAAAATTCAAATCTGGCAACCCCAACAGGTAACAGAGCAACTTTGATCATAAATGATCGAGCGTACAAACTTGCTTGTCAATAGTTTGGTGCCTAGTTTGTGTTCCGATACTTAGAAGATAAAACTTATATCATAGTGGTTAACACTTGAGCTGGAAGGTTTGGCTTAGAAGTTTAACAAAGTATCATAGTTAGATAGTTTTTTTTATCATTACCGAGGCAAAATGCACGAACGGCAAGCGCGATGACGAGTTTAATCAACTTTTTAGCTAGATCGCAATTGAACAGCTTATTTCACGAGTCGTTCATTAGAGTATTTCAAGATGCACTATTGCTTTTATTTAATTTCAGCCGTATTATTAAGATGGTGTAATTTAAAATTGAAAGAAATAAAAATAGTAACTGAAAAAACGATAAAAAATCGTACTTATCATACGATTCAAAATAAGGATCTGAATGGAGTACATTCATCTCCTTATTTAGTTAGTTTGCGAATGGCTGATAGAGCTTATACTATACCTTGGCTATAGTACAGTAGTCAATAAATCTGTAAGTTAACTTTTTAAGTTACCCTTGGATATAACTGACCTAAGACATGTTACTAACTTAAATTATGTAATAATTTCCACACCAGTTAAACTGTCCGTATTACTTAGCAAACTGTTGAACTACAAATTCAATGAGCAGTACAGACGAGAGATGCAAAATGGAAACCTAATTTACTATTTAGTGAACTCGTCGGACGCACGACGACTAATAAAGAAGCTATGCAAAACCAAATTAAGCTGATGTTGCATTGTACTTTTATCGATATCTATCGAACAAAACTGCATCAGACCTTACTACATCATTAATTGAGTAGCGTGAAACTTTCAAAAAGGAAATACTTCGTCAATCGATTCAAAACAAAGTATTTATTTTAATAGAAGGTTGATTTCACAACACATGTGGGTATTCAGGGGCGTCACGCCATGACAGCGACATGCCATTTTCCGTCACAGCGTACGAGACGGTTTACTGCCTAAAGGCGCAAACATATCAAGATGTTTTAAATTAAAAAAAATTGTATTTACTTTTAGCCAACATTAACCTAAAATTCTTTAGGTCAGTAAACCTTCACAGTGTCAGACTATCGGTTAATCGGGCCCCGAGTCTGCTATTCAATAGTGTCAGAATGGTCTATCATTGATCTCATAATTGTTGATTTTGACAAGTTTGGTGTTGTCAAAAACAACAATTATGAGATCAATGATAGACCATTCTGACACTATTGAATAGCAGACTCGGGGCCCAGCTTCGGTGTCGGACACTAGCTCTCTGTACCCTCTTACTTGTAGTTTGCCCTCCATCTCTAGAACTCGAGTGTCACAAGTTGTTGAAACTTTTCCATTCGGACAACTTCGGCTATGTTCGGCGAGCGTTCGATATCATGCAAACATTTCAAGTTTGTTCGAAATGTAATTAGTTCTGTGGTAGCCGTTGCATCTATTTTGTTTTGTTTAAAACAAAAGTCGGCTTGCCGGGGATTTATTGATTCTTCGGGTGATTTAGGGCTATTAGTATCATCGGTGTATAAGTTTATACGACATTCAAAACATACATAACATCACGTTTGTAGGTATCCACAGTCGGGAGGCATGACAGCCCATTGCTGAGGTCATTAGTCACTAACATAATTATTGTTTTTAACCCAATGGATCTTTAGTTAAGTACTAACATAGTTTAAGAATATTGTCACTAACCCAATGGATCTTAGTTGTCTAAATAAATCAAGTGATTATTATTATTACACCAGTTATGTTAAAGCTGTGTGGGGAACCCTTACAGGAACAGGATGTAGTCAAATAATGATGCAATGATTTATATTGAACTGTCTTATATTTCTTGTACTGCACATACAAAGTCAATACTTAATACTAGGTACCTACTTATTTAACTCTAACACAACCTATCGCGTTGAGTCCTCAAACCCAAGAGGCTGAGCAACCGGCCAAACGTCTCGTTCCACGCCTTGACCCCTCCATTGAGCGCGAAGAAGCTAGTTCTCCGATTGGTTGCCGCCTTTTTTGCGTCAACCGAACACAGAGCGACCACAACCAACATAAAAACAAAGTTGCCAGAGTACAATATTAAAATGATAGCTTTATAAATATGAATATCGACTAAAATCATCAATTAGCAAATTCTAAATTCACAAACCCTAACAATCGACCGTCCTGACAACGTGTGCGTCCCCGCACACGACCCCAGGTGGAACCCTAACAATCGGAACGCTGACAGGGTGCTCAGTTTTTACATATTTATTGTTTAAGTATCAAATTAAAGAAAACGTGTTTTTTAATAAAAGAAAGAAGAAAGAAAGAAATTACAATAGTAAATATTTATCTGCGGCTAAGTGTACCTATAATACGACTTCACAAATCAATAATAGTTCTCATGTTAATTTACTAAACTAAATAACAAAATATTAAATTTAAATACAGGATAAATTCAATAAAGTATGTATATAAATGCAATACTGTTCACAATTACAAACAATTCAATTAGGTGTAGTTAATTATCTGATATTTTATAAATATTAAACTTAACTACACACAAGAAGAATACAAATCGACTCAATAGATTTATGTAACAATAATTACGTCTACTTATTGTGAATTACACTCATCGGACTAGCAATATCTTGAACAATTAAACTAATTCTCTTTGAATTTGACCAGAAAACAGCGATCGATTTATGTTCTCTGTCACTTACAAATAAAACTTGCTTTTGGGTCCGAACGATCGATTCGATCGGTTTACCCATCATCGAAACGCCTAACTGATGCCTACAAGACGATCGATTCGCTTGTGGCACCCAGTAAGACATTTGTTCAATCAGAATCAAGTCACGATCCGATCGATTCTCGTGCTTGATCTGAAGGACATTTGTTGAATCAAGTCACGATCCGATCGATTCTCGTGCTTGATCTGAAGGAAATTTGTTGAATCAGGTCACGATCCGATCGATTCTCGTGCCTGATCTGAAGGACATTTGTTGAACCAAGTCACGATCCGATCGATTCTCGTGCTTGATCTGAAACAATGAACAACACGCATCTGTAGTTGGGTCTCCAACACTTAGTGGATTCCATATTATTATAGAGCTTGGGAAAAATACAATAAAACGATCAATTTTAGTTCTGTATGGCCCTTGGCGTCTGTGCCACTGGTATCAGAATTATTTAGTTCTAGGGCCGCAACATGTATCCAAAGCATCATACGGTCTGCTGCTACGGTTGTAGGCCTTAAAAGAGTTGGGTTATTTTCAACTTACTTAACAGTAATTGCTTTTATGGAGTCGTGAACTGTACGGTTGTAACGTTCAACCTGACCATTTGACCTCGGACTGGCCACTGCATTAAGGATATGCTTAATTCCCTTATCTAGGCAAAATCAATTAAAAGCATGGGATGTAAAGCAGGCATCACGATCGCTTTGAAGACAATCGGGGACTCTAAACATAAAAAAATATTTCTTCAAGAGGTGTAATTGGTCAACTTGTACCGTATGAAGTGCACTTCCATTCTGGTGATAGGACGGAGCAGACCCTCGTGTGTTTTATTTTTGTTCTTTGCATTTATGCCCATTCTATGCACGAACCAACATATTTTCTTACAAATTTGGACATTTTATTAAACCAATAGTGTTTCTTTTTTTTTTTTGTTTCGAGGGTCTTCTCTGCTCCAAAATGGCCAATGGCATAGTTTACCCGGCACACTTGCCACCTCGCACCTTATGGCACCACACAAAGAGTTTTTTTTTTTTTTTTTTTTGCTTATACAACGTAACGATTTGTACTTAACTACAAAATTATCTTTTATGTATTTTAGTTCCTTCTCATTAAGATTATCATTTAAAAGGTTTTTAATCCTACCGAGTTCGGTGTCTCCAAGCTGAAACGTGTGTAACCATCCCTACACTCCGACCAACTTATCCGTGCAGGCGGGAAAACACGGAATTAAAATAAATGTACTAAGTTTGACGTAGCGATGGATTTATTCTTGATCAGTGGCGCCACCATGAAATGTACACTTAAAATGGTCATACTGTACTACTGATCAACATAACTGAAACTTGGTCGATAGGATTCTCTCCTAAGCTCTCGATTGGATTGCGGGACAGCGCACCGACATGACCCATTTTTAAGCCTGCTCTAAACTCGACCGAACATTGGAAGTCTTGCAGTAAGAGCCACCAGCGTGCTATCCTCGGTATTAGGATTATCTCGTTTTAAGAACGTAGATGGTAGAGCACTACAATCTGTAATGATCCTAAACGGTTTCCCTAGCAGATACACCCTAATTTTTTTTTTATTAGAACAGATGACTGCTAGAGTTTTGACTTCATACGCGTGGGAATTATTCTCCTCAGGAGAGGTTTGTCGACTGTAGTAAGCTACTGGACGGAAAGCATCATTGCCTTCAGTGCTGCCATAATATACCCCCAACATCTAATCTGCTTGCATCGGTGTGAAGCTTGGTCTCTGCTGCAGGATCATATATTGCAAGAATGGGCCTATCAACCAACTTAGATTTAAAAACTTCAAAAGCTTCCTCTTGACTATCACCCCATGTCCATGAGGTGTCCTTTTTTTTACAATTTACTGAGAGGCAAAGCAATTCGGATAAAATCTTGGACAAATTTACGAAAATAGCTGGCCCGACCAACGAACTGGCAAACATTGTGGACATTCAGGTCGTGAAAAAAATCGTTACACTAATAACTTTTTTTATCGCCTGGCCTAACCCCAGATAATCAATTTTGTCTCGTATGAAGTCGCATTTGGAATGGTTCAAGGTGAGTTTTGCTTTCTCCAAAACTTGCAATACCTCCACAAGCCGTACCAGATATTCACTAAAGTCCTTACCGAAAATAACTCATACTGTCCGTCTGGCGTGACAAATGAAGCGAGGTGTCTGCTATGCTCTGAAATTGGCAACTGGTAATAACCTGATGTAAGATCAACCAAAATAAAACAAGCCTGGCTAGTAAGACGTGCTATTTCATTTTCAATAACGGGCATGGGATAGCGCTCTTTTATCGGGATAGAATTAAGCATACGCTAATCGATACACATTCGAAATGATCCGTCCTTTTGCGTACGAGGAGAATTGGATTAGCGTACCCAGAGATCGACTCCCTTACTATCCCTGCATCCAGCATATCCCTCGCCCATTGCACCTACCTTCTCACGTTCATGATGCGATAACCTATAGTTGGGCGATAAACGACAGGACGTTGACTGTTTAACCCAAGTCAACCCAAGTCCCTAAGAGAAGATGCGAGGCAACGATGATATTTTCCGAGCAACTCTAACAACCTTCGTTTCACGTCTTCTGGCACCTTATCACCAACATGAATAATATTCTCATTGAAGACATCCTCAATCGCCATAGGGATTTCTCGTGGTTCGACAACTACTAACAACCTCTACTCGCTTTGCACGACATAAAACTAAATTATTTGGGATCCAGCAGGAACTCGAACATAGGAATACAGTTATACGGACACGACTATTTTCAGAACGATAGAGACCTCCACAAACAAAGTACTGATTATTTGGTTTCCCGGCGACAACATTTTTCAAGAGAGTGCTACCACATGTGGAGGGTTCAATCGACGCCTTCACTGATGCTGCACCGTAGTTCTACCAATCCTGTTGCCTTAACCTTAAGAGAGGATTCTAGATCCAAATCTGATTATGTTCATAAATTATAGCCTAGTTACATCCTTATAAACTATGATGCGAGGTTGTTCGGTGAAAGATTGCTTTATGCACGGATTTCTCTAATAAATTATCACCTACCTCAAAATTAAGTAACAACCGTTCTAGTGACTTTTCGTTAACTACGGACTCCTATAAATAAGCGTGACATTACTTCCAAAATCTACAAAAGCTTACTAACAACGTACCGTTAATTTTTACCTCCTTTATAAATTCCGAGTTCGGGTGCGATTCGCGTCCTTGACTAGCTTCATCGATACGCATTGCTTTTGGGATATTCTCTCTAGGTTTTACATCATTTTGTTTCCTGCGCGTTACAGTTATCAACTGAATGCCCTATTTTGTTGCGTTTTGTGCATTTTTAGCGGTTAAGGACGAATGTAAGAAGCTGTGACCCCTTTTTTTATAATTGTAACATCCAGGAAATGAACCCGACTTCACACCCGACCTTAAACTGGGCTGACCATTAGGAGTACTAGAGTGATCGGTTTTCGTCTTGTTATGGTTTTGATCAAAATGCTGATGCTGTCTTTGCTGTTCATCAAAAATTGCAAGAGCTGATCGGGATAAGAGGACCGTAAAGCTAGAGTACCTGATTTAAGAGTCCAATCACTGATCGCATGAAGATACATCATAACATCTACAGTAAATTTCTCAACAATGTCAAAAAAAACGTTGCCCCACTAGGAATTTCTTTTGTATCGTGGGTTTGTTCACAGACATATAAACTCGCATACACAAATACCCAGACCCGAAACAACTATCTGTGGGCCATACAAATATTTGATCAGTGCAGGGATCGAACCCGCGACTCGTAGCGCAACCGTCAACTGCTTGAGCCACTGCGACAACCGTGCCGTCAAATTGGTTAAGTAAAGTCAGTTTTTTTTTTCATAAAAATAAACCTGTACGATTCATTATACCTACTCCTCTTAAGCATTTCCTCCAAGGCCTGACCAAAATTTTGTTCGTTTATTAGTTTCTTTTGGCATTCTTGCCAGTTAAACAAAACAGAGTTTTAAACCTTCATGCCATGTTTTTGGCGAGGCCTTGAAGTTTCTGCATAGCAAAGTCATACACACTAGCCACACTCATTGATGTTTTAAGCCATGCATCAATACGTTGATTTTTGTGGATCGATAAAAATTGGGCAGAATATTCTTGTGATATTTTTTTTGAAGACACCGCGTGTCTCGAGTGGGTTGAGATGCCAAACTATCCTTCAAACATTTAAAAACAACAAAATATTTCTAAGAAAAGGATGAGCTACGTGACCTTTTAAAATGTCCCGCGACGTCATGATGCTCAGCACGTGCCGCCCGTTCCGCTCGGTGCCGTCTGCGGTTGCTACGCTGGGAGGCGCTGCGTCGGCAACGGGTCCGGTTGCCGTCCTCAGCATGTAGAAGGCGCTCCCGTTCTTGTAGAAGCTGCCTCTCTAGGAGCTTGACTCGTTCGTGACTGGAACCCAGTTGTTGATGTTGATCCCTACGTTGAAGTTAGCTCCTACTTTGATGCTCCTTCGAGTAGGACGTCTCCAGTCATCGATGTCTGGATTATATGCTTGGTTGTCTCGATGCCCCATCCATGATCCAAGTACTCAAAAGAAAAAGAGAAAAAAACAGCATAAGCTCTGATGCAAGCGAAATTCTATGAAGCTATGTATTCTGTATGCGTGTGCAATTCAAAGACTCCTACTAAATTATGAGTGAACATACTACGTGCGAACCAAATTAAAGTTTGTCTCAAATCATTTACGTTTCCTGACTCGAACATAACCAAACAAACAAAATATACTTGTCGTAACCAAACGGAGGAACGAGTCGGGAGGCCATTTGGAAACCGATAAACAATAAAAGCGGCACGCAGAAATCACCCCTAAACTCGCTTGTTTCCGGACATAAGGTATTTAATAAAATCTAGGTTATCTCAATAAACAAAGATGTACCTATAATTCGAATATCCGTAACAAAAATATCAAACATCACTGTACAAAAAAAACTAGGATATTATTGCAAGCAATTTTACCAAATTGTTTCGAGAATATATCGTAAAAACGATTCATACTTTTTAAACCAAGATACATGCAAGAAAAACAGAGTTACACAACATAATTAACCATAGAATATCAATCCCTTTACTTGGTAACAGACCGTTATAATAATATCGTATAGTTAGTGTGGGTAGGTAGGTATATAATCATGATTATGTAAAATAGTTACAAAAACCGTTAAATTCTTTATCTCTGCTATCTAGCTGTTAAGAAGACTTACTTTAAAAATCAATGCACGACTATTTAAATAAACGAACATGTAAAAATTCATGTTACCAAGCAG
Organism: Diarsia brunnea; assembly: GCA_949774965.1. Taxonomy (NCBI): domain Eukaryota; kingdom Metazoa; phylum Arthropoda; class Insecta; order Lepidoptera; family Noctuidae; genus Diarsia; species Diarsia brunnea. Next base: position 5,588,844 of record OX459015.1, on the reverse strand, counting down.
TGGCTATTGACAAAAAGTAGAAATAATTTCAAATTAACGGGCGTGTACTTACGTTCTATCCCACTTCTGAATTGTGGGGAACCCTTACAGGAACAGGATGTAGTCAAATAATGATGCAATGATTTATATTGAACTGTCTTATATTTCTTGTACTGCACATACAAAGTCAATACTTAATACTAGGTACCTACTTATTTAACTCTAACACAACCTATCGCGTTGAGTCCTCAAACCCAAGAGGCTGAGCAACCGGCCAAACGTCTCGTTCCACGCCTTGACCCCTCCATTGAGCGCGAAGAAGCTAGTTCTCCGATTGGTTGCCGCCTTTTTTGCGTCAACCGAACACAGAGCGACCACAACCAACATAAAAACAAAGTTGCCAGAGTACAGTATTAAAATGATAGCTTTATAAATATGAATATCGACTAAAATCATCAATTAGCAAATTCTAAATTCACAAACCCTAACAGCTGCTATTGAGAATAATAAAATCAAAGAAGAATGTAACCGAAATAAAATCTCCTAAATATACCGAATTCCCAAAAGAAACCCGCAAAACATCTCGTTTAAATAATACGTAAGATACTGTCCAGAATATTACGTGAAAGATAAATTAATGCTAAATATAGAACGTTATTACAGCAATATTTAAGAATGTTTAGCCCCAAATAGCTCCGCAATTACCTACCTGTTCTAAATATAAATTACCCTTTACTATGAACTTTAGTCCGCTATTGTTTGAGTAATTCAGACCCTTCTCAGACAGGCATTGATATAAAAACTAAAGATACGGTCGTCCGAACATTTGCTCGACGCGTTCGCCAAACAGAGAATCGGTGTAGTCTGCTCGTTAAAGTAACCTTGTACAAGCGGCGTGGTATTTTCGAGGTATAAAGAACATAAATAAAGCTTTTAATAAAATTTACGACCGCACCCGAAGAGAGCCGATCGTGGACTAGTTCACTTCGGCTTAGGAAAGACCGTTTTGGGACCACGTTCGAGGCGTCATTTTAACATGCCGTCCGCCCAGTCCTTACGCAGTAATATATAAGTCAATGCAGACAGGTTATATAATTTATATAGTGCAAAATTAAAAACTAAAATCGTTGATAGTGAAGAAACATGGCCATAGTATCGTCTCAGTGTCGGTAATCCGATAAACTTATTGAAGTGAAGGTTTCTTCAAGTGATTTCTACCAAAGATCTCTTTTCTTCAGAATAATTTGATGTCAAGTCTGGTACAGTCACTGTTATATCATAACGTTAATAGTTACTGACGTTTAAAAAGAAACAGGGGCCACGATTCTCCATACAAATGTATTCACTTTTTTCATTCTGAATAATACCTATAGAATCTAGAGCAAATAAACAAAAAACATCAAGTAATAAAAATAAATGTGCCTCCAAAAATGACAAAAAATGCGATTCAAATGTTTTGTCGAGTCATAGATTATGATTATCTTAAGCAGAGAGCACTATGTCACTGAGCGTTCATTTGCCCGAGGAAGCGACAGAACACCATCCCCTGCGGCCAAAAGTCCTCTTCCAAGACGAGGTGCAGATAACATGTCGGTACTCGCACCACAAACGCTTTAAAGTTGACGTTGCGGGGGTGACTCGAGCAACTGTACTCTCGCCACGTACCTGGCGCACGTACTCCACGATGTCCTCCGCCGTAGTGGTTATCACACCCCTGTGCCTCGGAAAACACTCACTGATCGTGTTGGATTGGCATACCATCGCACTATGAGAGTACAGAAATAAAAAGTGTACTTGCGCATTATAATGTCACCTGCAGTCCTGCATACTTGGCAAATCTCCGTTGACATTGACCGCCGTGGCTAAAATTCATACGGGAAGAAATTATTGTTACAAACAGACCTCCCGTCTACCGTAATCCTCCGACAGCTTCACTCAAGTGTTTATCCAAACCCTCTCATTGAAGATAATAGAGCTCTCTGGTGTCTTTTACTTCATCAATATCTTCTGACTCCGAGAGATCATCTGCAAACCTTTCTTTGTTTTGAAATGATTTATGTTGCTTACAGCCATTGAAAGGCATTATTATTTACCTCTTATCTGTTTTGAAAGCTAAGACATCACTCAGAAAAATGTACGCTCGAACAAGATATTAAGTATACAGCTAACTTGCATTTACTTTTACGATTACACAGATACTGATATCAAACAATACAAACCCCCCCCCCCCCGCGCAGCCCCCTGTTACATGGGACTTAAACATAACTGGCGAAATGTGGGTGTAACATTAGGTATACCTCTGCCTAACCCTTCGGGGATTACAGGCGTGACGTTTATTTGTGTTGTTGTTGTCAAACAATACAGCATTTGACATCAGTCGCTTAATGCCAAACGCTATACATACAAAACAAAATTGCAATAAATATTGATTGTACCAGAATTATAAAAAATCTGCGTGTATGCCAAATAGCTTGTTCGACTGTCCGTATAGTATTTAAAGATTGATGATGCTACGGAAAAGCATGTGAAAATCCAATCCTATTGAAAGCCCTTATATATATATACTAGCTGACCCACGCAACTTCGTCCGCGTCACATAATATAGCTTATAAAGGTTCGATAAATCGACTATCCAACATATTAAATTGAGTTAAATCGTACTCTTAACAAACAAAAAATCTTACCTTTCCTCTTTATCCCTCCCGGCCTTTTTGGCCTCGCACAGGTCTTTTTTTATTATTATTTAGTTTTAGATTCTTTTTTTATTATTTTTGTAGTTCCTGTGTTTGTCCAAATAAATATTTTTCTTTCTTTCTTTCTTTTCTTTTTATAATACCTTTTAGTTTAGATTGGCTTCGATTATATTATTAAAGTAACAATTACTATAGGTATCTCTTACTATTTAATAAACAGTAACACCTTGTACTTGTAAACATTATGGTGCAGTAAATATTTTGAATTTGAATTTCTCCGGAGCCCCCAGAGGCCAGAATCCCCACGTACATACCTACCGCACCGGATCGAATGACTGCCACGCGCTTAATTATTTTGTCGCCCGTATATTTTTACATTGCGATATCTTCTAAGATATTTGTTTAAACTGTATAGAGTAAAAGGCACAATTATTCTATATTAAATTTCCGTGCTAACAAACACATTTATATAGATATAGATTAATACCATATGGGTTAAATAAGCTTCGCAATATATCATTATTTTTAATCAAGCATTTAATTATTAAAAAATGGTTACAGTGAGTCAATCTTAAAAGATAAACATATGCTATCGCGGACTTTTTTTTAGAACTTTTAAAGGGTAACAATTTCTTCATACATAGTATTTACGTAACTTAAACCGTTTTCGCAGCGCACGCAACGAAAGCTCTCAAAAAGGAATATCTTTTCCCGTTTTTGCAACATTTTTCATTTATGCTCCGCTCCTATTGATCGTAGCGTGATGTTATATAGCCTATAGCCTTCCTCGATAAATGGACTATCCAACACTAAAAGAATTTTTAATTTCCAACCAGTAGTTCCAGAGTTTACCCTGTTCAAACAAACAAACAAACAAACAAACAAACTCTTCAGCTTTATAATATTAGTATAGATAGATATACAAAAAGCGTTTAAAGCTAAAAGTGAAAAATTGTTTACTTCTCTGTAACATTACACGGTTCACTAAACTATCGGTGCATGGCTATAAGGGAGAAAATACCCAAAGCACTATGTCCGCCTTTGTATGTACGTTTATTTTATACTCGTGCAAAGAGATTTAATTAAAAAATACACTGAGGCTTTTTTTGTACAGGTTACTAAGAGTATTAAACCACTTTTAAGCAGGAAACAGCAGGAAATAGAGAAATATAATAAAACTACTGGTTTTAAACCAAATAGTCGGACGTGTCTCTAGTACAACATTTCTAGTTAGAACCGCTTCGTAATAAACACGTGCCTGGGTTTATATACTTCGTTTTATTTTTTACTAGCTGATGCCCGCGGCCGAAAACCGCTTCAAAATCCGTTGCGTAGTTTTAAAGATTTAAGCATACATAGGGATATAGGGACAGAGAAATCGACTTTGTTTTATACTATGTAGTGATGATGTAGTTATTTCACGTTGACTTGGGTTTCAACGAGTTCTGAATGCATCTTAGTTAAAAAATGTAGGACGATCTAGTGCATTACCAAGTTCCATTAAGGTGCAGTTCCGAAGATTATTTTTTTTTCTAGCAAATGCAAAAGTTTGTGAGGACAGAGGGATGAATGTTTGTTACTAAAGAGTAACTCAAAAACGACTCATCCTATTTGAATGAAATTTGGCACATAGATAGTTTATAACCATGATTAACACATTGGATATTTTTTATCCCGGTAGTACGATCCCGTGGGACAAATAAACCAAAAAAATAAATACCATACGAGCGAAGCCGCGGGCAGAAGCTAGTATTTTTTCATAAATTTCTCCTAAAACACTAAAAAGGGGAAAATGACGTTACTTTCGGAAGTTGGTGACTTGCTTGTTTCATTGACTTCGTTTGCTTTTCGTGTTTTTTGAAAGTCGTCTGTTTATTTTTTTGTAAAAAAAAACATTGGTTTCTCTTGTGCTCTATAGTTTAACAAGAACCGTGGTTTTCCAGAATTGTAAAAAATAAGTTTAATGTGCTAGGTTATACAACAACTACCTGCTGCTAATATTCTAAACATCAAATATCATGCACAATGAACTTACTTCCTCCTTTCAACAATTTCACTTCCATCCAGCAAACAAATCTTCCAACAATAATTGAGATCAACAATCACAAACTTATTTTATTACTTATAAAACAAAATATAACAACTTTCCTCTCTATTCCACTCCTGTCCCTCTTTGTAACCTCAGTATAATGATAATAAGATTTATTTGATGCGATGACTCGATATCTTTCCCTGTGCCCGTTATTTTATTATTTGTGGAGGCGAATCTTTGATCTTGGGCAGCGGTGCTCAAACTTGAAGCTGCGGGTCTAAAGTGGGCTGAAGAGTTTTCTTTTACGGCCCGATGCACGTAATAAATTGAATGTAGCGATTTATAGTATGTACTCGTACGTGGGTGAACTTACAAACTGTATTAAATTACAGACAGTAATAGGGATGTTTCCTGTCTAATAAAAGTATGATTCTGTTTAGTTCGTCTGTTAGATTATCGAAAAATATTGGAAACGTGTTTTTTGTTTTATCAAATTAATAAACGAAAATAAATCGTGTCAAAGATCATGAGTGGAGAGGACTAGGCTATATGTAAACACTTAGGAAGATGTGAGTACGGCGCAACATGTCTTCTTCTCCCATACTTCTCTATTTCTCGTCATTTCATCAGACACCTCCTTTCTTGCAATATCATCCTTTATTTAACTAAGCAAATAAAATAAAATATTATTAATCCAAAAGTTTGTGAGGATAGATGGATGTTTGTTTCTCGTTCACTCCAAAACTGTTGGAAAAATTACCGAACTTCACTCGGGCTCCCGTAAGTGAACATTATTTATGTGTGTGCAGAAAGGTTTAGAATCCCTGTTTAGGGTAACAGATCAATGATAATATCTGTGCAATGACCAAGACCCTTTTATGCTTTGTAAAGTAAACTGAATAGTCCACGTTAACTCATTTTATCCTTTTATCTACTACATACAAATGGAATTGTAAGCATTTTTCAAGCTTTTAGGGTTCGGCAAATCCGGACCTCACAAGGAAAAAACGGGAAACGTGTGTCTGTCTGTCTGTCCGACCATACCCCCCCCCCCTTTTCTCCGAAACTACTAAGCCTTTTTTTTTGGGGGGTGGGAAATCATCAAATAACCCGTCCCGCTCTTGGGCAGAGCGAAAGGGAGTGTCAGACTTCTACTGACTAAAAACCACCCATGTTCCTTCTTAACCCTTCATGTCGAGGCCGCGGTATCGACACTCGACAGCCCGACCCCCTCCCCCTTATCTCCGAAACTACTGAGCCTTAACTTTTGAAAAAAATACAGAAATTAGTTCAACTCTAGATTACAGGAAAACCTATAAGAAGTGAATGGTGCTAAAATAAATGGAAAAACTCAATATCTACTACAATGGTACGGACCTTTATGTGCAAGTCCGACTTACACTTGGTCAGTTTTTTTGAATAAGCTTTTCTGCTTAATAGTTTCTTGATTGTCCTTTATTCATTTCAATACGTATGTTTTTACAGCCCACCGGAATTGGGAAAAGGGTTCGAGCTACCGGTGTTCAGGATCTTGACAGAGAAACCTCCTAACAATACGCGCCGTGTTCAGAAGTACTGCTTTCTGAATCAAGTCCTTTAACCGGCTGACAGTCGAGAGCCTCCTCAATGTTGGTAGAGGCTATTGGCTATTAAACTATTGACCAACACAACTATCGGCACAATGACTGCTGTAATCCTACTATCCTACTAATATTATAAATGCGAAAGTTTGTGAGTATGGATGAATGTTTGTTACTCTTTCACGCAAGAACTACTGAACGGATGTGGATGAAATTTAGAACACAGATAGTTTATAACCTGGACTTACACATAGGATACTTATTATCCCGGTAGCATGATCCCGAGGACAATTATCGAACCCCACGCGTGCGAAGCCGCTGGCACAAGCTAGTTTCAATTATTTACTTTTATCTTTTCTACTTTATTTTTATTGGTGTATTCACCAGTTTGCAATGATTAAAAATATTTTGCTGCAATGCAGTGCAGCAAAAAGTTTATGCCAAATATTCAATATTTTTTGGTAGATCCGTAGCACTCCTATCAATAAATAGACCAACGCTGTATTTACCATTTTTTATTTATCCTTTTCAAAATATGGGATCAACTTTCAGACGAACCAACGGTATCAGAATATCAGTAAGTTTTCGAAGCACACGCCAATTACGAGGCAGTACCGATGTCCAAGGGCTTTATTTTTGACTGGGCGTCAAAGTTTTGCGCTTCAATAGCTAGCCGTAGCAAGTCTCATAGACAGGTATAAAAGCAATGTCATACTGATAGTTTAAAGGCATTACAATGTTTGAAATAGATTATGTTTGTGTTGAAAGTTGAGGTGAGTTATCAGTGAGGACCTCATCTCACCTCGTAGGTGTAGTGGACATTAGCGCTGTTGCTGAGCATGATGTCTTAGGTTCGATTCCAATGTCGAACAGTGTCCATTTATTTATTTATGTACACACAAAATCCATCAGCACAAAGCTACTGCTTATTTCATAAGAATTTTCTTTCAGCAGCTTCGAATTTCTCGCAGGTCGAGAGGAAAGGGGAATTTGACACACATTTCGCAGTGTGTAGAAAATACAAAACAGGAAAATAGATGCTTGAAAGGAGCTTCCCCGAGTGGCGTTAACTTTAATTGAAATAGGAATCCAAACGCCCGGCGCACCTTGGACAGCCAGCACTCAGTAACGCAGAGTCTAGCTGACTAACACCTTTTTTTTTGGAGTGTGGGAAATCATTAAATGACTCCTCCCGCTCTGGGCAGAGTGGTAGGGAGTGTCTGACTTCTACTGACTAAAAACCACCCATATTCCTTCTTAGCGCTTTGTGCCGAGGCCGCGGTATAAAATAAAAGATTGTAGTAGGTACCTGAGAAAAATGACATTAATATTACTGAATAATAATAATTGTACTCGTAAAATATCCACTATCATTGACATTTAATTTTGACATAACTATCATTACTTTATTTAATTGTACTACTTAATATAAAAATAAATAACTCAGAGTAATGTTTAATGCATGCTTATAAGGACAGGCGAATAATAGATTGCAATGCTTGTAAAGTTATAAGTACTTACCAAAATATACCTTTTTTTTGTTTTCGGGGGTGGGAAATCATCAAATAACCCCTCCCGCTCTGGGCAGAGCGAAAGGGAGTGTCAGACTGCTACTGACTAAAAACCATCCTTCTTAGCCCTTGCGCCGAGGTCGCGGTATCTCTTTCGAACAACCCGCAGCCCCGACGGGACCAAAATATACCTAACACCACATTGTACACTTGGTTCGCAATAAATGTTGTGACTTTTGACTTTTATTTCTTTCGGGCAACCCGCAGCCTCGACGGGAACCGACTAATACCTTCAACACGAAATTCCTCAGTAGCAGCCACAAAGTCTAGATTTGAGCCCGTTTGGGGGCAATAGGCTTGCTGTTATGATACTTAAAATTATGAATAAGTACACACAGTAGGCGTGAGATCGCGCGACAAAGCGCGTAGAAACAGCAGCAGACCGGTTGCCGCGCGGTGTTATCACGCGCTGGCGCTGGCATCGGTGGACTTTTGCGGTACAACGTCGTTCGATCGACCAATAGGGAGGCCGAGCCGAATGAGCGCGCCACCTCTGCGAACCAATCGGTGAAGCTCGATGTGATTCGATGCGGCATGAAGAGGGAACAACGAGGTGTGAAGGTTTTGCCGGGAATTCTTAGTTAGTACTTCTGGAAATCGCGAGAGAATTAACAAGTGGCTAAGCAGAATGGTAGTACACAGTATATTCTGGTTGATAGTGCAGAACATTCATATTTAAAGCTAAGTATTTTACCTTTATTGGACTGTTGAAATGTTTAGATATTTATGCTGTTGCTTTCATCATTTTGAATGTGTGATTCGTAGCTATGGGCAATTAGTGTTTTCATTTGTTACAGCTTTATTTTAGTCATGTGATCGATTTACTGGTAAAATTATAACGTTCCGTGTACTTCAAAATGCCACCCTACCTCATATACTGCTATTATATACAACTGTGTGCTTAATGATTGTAAATAAATACATATGTAAACCGTTATCGTTGTTTATTTAATATAATTGTTCTAATAGGTGTAACAAAATATAACTGGCGAAATGTGGATATACTATTTGGTAGTCCTCTACTTAACCTTTCGGAAATTACAGACGCAATCAGCAATTTTTTTGTGATTTACTACTGAAAACTAAACCTATAAAGTAAAAAGTGGATGGATGAAAACTGGTATCAAAAGGTAGACAACATTTAACCATCCATCGTAAAATAAACTGAATTTGACTGAACATACAAATGCTCTCAAAATTCGATGTGCGCCGCCACATTTAAAATGATATCTGATATCACACACACATGCAACGCTGACCCAGTTCTTGTGTAGGTACTCTACTGGTACACTCACATACAAAATGGATTCTATTATGGACAAAAAATCCTCTGTACCTTTTCTTTTTGTCTAAAATTTATAAAAACTGAATTTCATTTTTATTCGAAGTTACTTTTGGGCAATGCTTTAAAATACAGATGTAAACAACAAAACAAGCACATTAATCATCTTTCTCCTGCCCTTACTTAAATTGATTTGGGGTTGGTCAGAATGTCTTCTTATTAAGTACATAAGTTAATAAGTACACAAGAGGGAGTCTGAAAGTGGTGCCCGTTACTGAAAAGTTGTGTGGAAATTGGTTGTCGTAGTATGGGCATGTGATGCGGAGGAATGAGGAAATATCGTGAGAAATGTTTTGGATTTGAATGTGGATGAGTATAAGACCAAAAAATAATGGATGGACTCTGTTAAGAATGATATGGCAAAAAAGGAGGTGTCTCATGAGATGACGAGATACAGAGAAGTATGGAAGAAGAAATGCTGCGCCGACCCCAAATGAATTGGGATAAGAGCAAGAAAATTATGATGATTGTGTACAGGTCCGCGGGAGGTGCTCCGGGCGTCGGGGGCCACGTGATGGCTTCCAGCCACCGTAGACGCGGGCCTGTGGACGGTGAGTAATGGGCTAGCTCGCCGTCCGTCCGTCTAATGAAGACGACACGCCGTATCGACGTCGCGTTTGTGTTCCACGTGCGCCTCAAGGAGTTGTCAGCAACATGGAAGGGGCCCGCAAGGGCCGCCGCCCGTCGGGGCTGCGGGTTGTTCGCAAGAGATACTTGATGATTTTCCACCAACCAAAAAAAAAATGGTGCACAGGTGCAGCATGTCTTCTCTTTTCATACTTCTCTATTACTCGTCATCTCAGAAGTCACTCCTTTCTATCTATGTCATGCTTTACACAGTCCGTCCATCATTTCCTTATTCATCTTCAACTGTTATACTCACCCACATTCACTCTTCACAAACCTAAATGATCTGCTAAAAACAAAAGCCTTTTGGATTTTATCAAAAACATATTTACATCCGAATATGAACACCATTCTGCGCAACAGTACTCGTACAAAATCATTTGGGAGCACTCGGATTTAATTACGTTCTGACTATTAAGGCTGTAGGTGTTCATAAAATTGTTCTAGTTCTGTTGTTAACTAGTAATAACTAGTAATATACGCATTAGTCGATTACAAGTTGGCTCGTTAATTAGGCTGACGATTTGATGAGCATTTTAGTATCTTCATAAACATAATATACTTGATATAATCTGAGCCAGTATTCAAGACTTAGAGATTGTTTGAAAGATGGTGTGTTTAGATGTTCACTGATCGTAATGTTTCGAAGAAATATACTTAACAACATAACATCCCGCCTGTGATCCCAGAAGGGCAAAGCAGAGGTCTACCAAATAGTACACCCACATTTCGCCAGTAATGTTCAAGTCCCATGTAATAGGAGGCAAGCCTATTGCCATCAACCGAGCCCAAATCCAGACCCCGTTGCTGATCGAAAAATTCAATACCATTTTGCCCGAGTCGCAAATCGAACTCAGGATCTCATGCTCAGCAGTCGTGCAGCCTAGCTTGAGACAAACAACAACAATGAGATTATTATGAGCATGGTTTATGATAAGGATAAAACGAAATAAATATAAAAGGTTGATTGTGACAGAATGCCTTCTGGCGTTTTGTCCATCTATCTTATATCGAACATTCTGAATACAGTACTTCGTAGTAACAAACTTTCGGAGTAACGTACATCGGAGTAACGAACATTCTGAATACCGTACTTCGTCATAGCGTACATTCGGACTCACGTAATTCGAACTCACAAACTTTCTGTAAACCGTACATCGGCATTTCGAACTTCGGAGTAACGTAATACAGTCTTTATATGACTGTACCGTACATGAACTTAAATAAAACATATGCATTGAGTTTTTAATCAAAGATCTTAATGCAGCAAAAGAGCTCTTTGTAAAGAAACTCGACGTCCGGGTAACAACTGCGACATTACCTAATGCTTACAAACATATCGGTGGCATCCAATGCAACATTATCAAAGAAAAAACATCCAAATTACCATCACAACTCGTCATTTATTTCTCTATCTGGAAAGAACTCATGCCTCAACTGATCCCAGAACTCCATCCTCTTCTCTTCTGGCAGCTTCATCATCTTGAGCGTAGATCCCATGTTGAGGCCTCGCATACTCTTGTTAGGCGTCAGGGGAAGCCATTGTAAACCTTCAAGGACGTCATCTGATGAATGTGGAGTTGGGTTTCTGAAATTGGGAGTAAGTACTGGTTAGGGAACAGCATGAGAAACATATTCACATAATAATTATTATACTAGTTCTCCGAAATCTCAGGTAGAGGTGACCTGAAATTGTCTTCATATTTCGCCACTTATCATTAACCCCTGTGTAATAGGGGGCTAGCTTATTACCATCAACCGAGCATACAAGGTCTGACTCTGAGCTGTCACTGAAAAATCACTTATGGAAAAATCTAATAAAACATTGCTCGACCCGACAATCAAACCCAGGATACTATGCTCAACATTAGCGTCCAGCCACTAACTAGACCTCGACGCAGAAAGAACAGGGTTGTTTACTAACAAAAAAAATATGATTTTAATTAGTCCGTCTGTTAGATTATCGAAAATTCTTGAATACGTATTTTTTGTTTTATCAAATCAATAAAAATTGACGAAAATAAAAAATGTCATACTGATGTCTTAGAATATGACGTCACACGAGTTTTCAAAGCGCATCATCTTCATTGTTTGATTACGTGAAAAAAAAAATACGTGTCCAATATTTTTTGGAAATCTATCTGACGGACTAATTAGATTTTTTTGTTAACTACCCTATTGTTTTAGCTTTAAAAAAACTTCAATAAATACATTGAATAAAAACATCTCTTCAAACATACATAATTCTGATGAGACCGCTCTATTAATATCATTGATGAACCGCTGTCAACATCAAACAGATTAATTTTAATTGATTAAAATACTGCTCGGAAACGAGATGAAAACGAATAAGCTCCTTTGTAAAGTTATTCAAACAAATTTTAATTTCTGAATACCAAATGAAAATACCCCACAAAGTACTCGTAACACAACGCTCAGGTAACATTCAACTTCACAATCTTTTAATACCATCAAAGTAACCCAACCGTAAACTCACAAAACAATTAGTAAATAACTCCGCATTAAGGATTTAAACCACAACCACTTAAATTAAAATTCATTAACAAGAGAAAAGAGCAAATATTTAATCTGCATTAACCTTACCCGTATTTAGCGAAATTCGCCAATAACCTCGCAATTTTGTTAATGAAGAGCCTTTCATCTAAAGTCACGGCTGTATTATAACTTGTACCCAAAGATTTACATTTAAATTGGTAACAGATTTCATCGCCAGATGTAGCTCCAGGAATGTTTAGACTGCGGAGGAAGGTGTTCCACATGACGTTGAAGGACCCTTGGAAGGTGAAGCGGTACAAGTAAACGTTATTACACGACACTTGGGAGTGCAGGCCCGCTTGACGGAGTATCGGATAAATCACTTGGTCCGACACATACTTCGCGTATCTTCGCAGACTCCTCTCCCCCACCGTCCCATTAACGAAATAGAAATCCATTATTTTCCTCCTTATCTTCCTATACAGTTTCGATCCGTATTCGTCTCTCCTCCCTTCAAATGGCAATAAATACTGAAAGTTATAATTTAAATACTTTAGAAGTTTCCTGTTTCTCACGAAACCGTCCAGTTTGTAGAGAGAATTTAAGTTGGTGTAGCCTATCATAACTTCCACAGCGTTATTTGTAATCTTTCGCTTGTATACTTCGAACGGGAATTTGTTCATGAAAGCGCCTTTTCGTGATACTTCGACGGTTGGGGAAAATGAATTGATAAGTCTTTGGTTGTCCCTGACTTCGGTACTGTCGTACAGATCGTGACTGGCCACTAATAATTTCCTTACGGTGCTATTGGAAAGTAATTCGTACAATTTCGTCCGATTGAATTTTTCAAATGGTCCGTTCAGATTCCAATATAGCTTGTTCGCGATTTCGAAGTTGTAGTTTCTGTAATCAGCAGGATTCAATGCACTGCCGTCTTGAATGATCACCCTATTGAATAAATCTTCGCCAGCAGCAGATAATAACAAAGATGCGACTATCGGAGCCGTTGCTCCGGAACCAAATACTGTCACCTTATTTAAATCGCCATTGAAGTAGCTTATATTTTCTCGTATCCATTTGAGAGCCTTCAAAATATCTTTAGCTCCCATGTTGCCTTCAGCAAAGTTATCACCAGTATTGAGGAAGCCAAAAATGGAAGTTCTGAAGGACACAGACACTACAACAATATCTTCATCTATTAGGAAATCAGGACCATGCTTGTGGCTTTTGTCATGAATCCAGACGATGACGGGGTAGTATTCAATGTGTGTAATGATAGGAGTATAGATGGAAAGGTACAAACAGTCTTCTGACAATCCAGAAGCACAGGTCTCATTGTAGGGAATGCTATAGTTATATACTGGCTTATTGAACCAGCGTAGTGGGTGTGGAGGCTGAAACCAATTAAATAACTTTATTTACATATTATCTGATTCGAATTAAGAGCAAAAAATAATGCTGTCCGAAGTTGTTTATTTTTATGTGATATAAACAACATCCGCCAACATAAAAGTTAGCTTTCTCATAAATAATTATGTTTAATTCATACAAAGGATTTCAGGCGTATAATCTCAAAACTAACACACATTATAGAAATGTAAAAAAAAAAAAAAAATTGTCGTAGTTCACCTTAAATCTTAACTTCCCTATCGGTGACACTGCGTACGGAATTTTCCAAAAGGCTGCGTAAGGTTTATCTTCAAATATAGTAAACATCTTCCTACCAATAATCTGACTTCCATTTGTTTTAATAACATACAAATCATCACTGTGCGAACTACACAAAACGATAAAACACGAAACACAGAACCAAATTGCACAAAAACTCTTCATCATTTCTTTTAAAATTAAATCATATTGAATGACCACATACTAAATAGTAAAACTGAACAAAATGTGAGTTTAAAGGACACGTCACTAATAACATTAATAATATCCGTGAAAATGTTTTCATAATACATGAAGTGTTAAAAATTACCACGACTAAGTTTTCATTCAGTTCATTTTATCTGAAGTTTAAAAACATCGTGTGGAATATTTCTCGACGGCATGTAAAGCCAAGCCTGAGGCACTAACCACCCGATGAAGAAGGAGATCTAAAGGTAATATAATAATATAATTAAGTGTCGGTTCTTCTGTAGGATATCTACTAGTTTGCCATTCTTGATAATTTGGTTCTAGTTCCAGGAACAAAATTAATAATAGTAATGAAAAGCCCAAAGGCAAGGCCAATGAGCACTGAACCACGACTGAGAGAAGTCGCGTGAAGTGGAGAGACCGGAAGGAAGCCTTTGACAGCAGTGTAACACGATGGGCTGATAATCACGAGTCAGAAAGACAGAATTGTATTAGTGTTATAGTTAATACTAATCAAAAAGTGTTAATTCTACGACGATTCTATTGAAAGCTGTAGCTTTCGAATCGTCGTGGAATTGTCAAACTAGAGCTGAAAAACCAAAATCTTGATTTACTAATACCTTTGGCTACAACCGCAAATAGTGTAGTGTAGTTAGTAACCGACAGCATTCCACATTTCTTTTGCAATTTCTAGGTCACAAATTGTATCTGTTTTCCCCAGTTACTTAACAATGCCACATTACCGGTATTTTATAGACATAATAAAGATAAATACGTGGTCCGATAATCTGATATCACACACCCGGTGTTATAGATACTATCGATCATTTCATTAATATAGGCTGTCATGACTTGATGAAAAAAATGGATTTTAAAATTATTAATTCTGTTATTTTTCTTGTTTTAAGTGTTAATTTGATTGTTTGTAAAGAAAGCCCAGTGGTAGAAACGACGCATGGTTCAATTGTTGGAAAAGTCTTGAAGACTCTTATAAAGAATGAGGAATATTTTGGATTCATGGGAATACCATATGCTGCTCCACCTGTCGGTGATCTAAGATTTATGGTAAGTGAATAATGTTAATAGATATAAATATTATTTTAGACCAATTGAAGTCAGGTTTAAAGTGCTATACTGTGATTAAAGATTTCCATTCAAAAAAGTACTGGCATACACATAAACATAGTAGATCTTATGGAATAACGTATCCATCATAAAGTACCCTTTCCCAAAAAAATCATTCACACGAAATCTACACTGAAATTGATTTAATGCGTCTAAAGAAATATTACAATACTGTATCATATATTTTCCAGCCACCTGAATCCATCAACCCTTGGGACCAAACGTTAACAACGACCAAAGAAAAACCCGCTTGCATTCAATACAACAATGACGTGAAGAAAGGTCAGCCACACGGTATGTACGGAGCCGAAGACTGCCTATATCTTGACATATTCACACCTGCTATAGATGAAAAGGATCGAGCAGTAATCGTGCTAATAGTCAACGATCATTTCCATAATTCTTATAACAAATCTAAGGATTACGCTCCAGATTTCTTTATAGAAGAAGATGTTATAGTTGTAACTATAAGCCATAGATTGTCAGCGATTGGATTTTTATCGCTAGAAGATGAAACTTTACCAGGAAATGCAGGTTTAAAAGATATAGTTGAAGCATTGGAATGGGTGAGAGATAATATAGGACAGTTTGGTGGTGATTCGAATAGAGTTACTCTAATGGGTCTTCAAGGAGGTGCAGCTGGGATCGATCTTCTTATCCACTCAAAAGCCAAAGACCTTTTCAGTGCAGCTATACTACAAAGTGGTACATCTTGGTCTTCAGCATATCTACAAGAGAATCTCAAAGAGAGAGCGTTTAAACTTGGAGAACTAATCGATGTAGGTTCAAGCAATGATGTCAAACTCTTGAAGGAGTTACAAGGAGTTCCCGCATCTGGATTACTATCCAGAGATCTGCATGCCAGTCCTAACGATTACTTTAAACACAATCAGAAGAGTGTTATTGCTTTTGGTCCGATTGTTGAAAAACAACAAGATGGTTTGATAACGGAATATCCAGAAGATTCAATAGAAAAGATTGACATTCCAATCATGATAGGGTCAAATTCCAGGGAAGGCTTCGATTCTATGATACAGTATCTTATAGAACCAAGATATATAAGTTTTCTTAATAAAGACTTCCCTTTGTTACTCCCAAGACGTTTAAGATTCCGATTCGATCCCATAAAAGATGTTTACGATGAAGCCGCTAAAGAAATAATTAATTTTTACTTCAAGAACGGCAAAATCAACGTAAAGACTGTTCCTGACCTGGTGACGTATATGGGAGATGCATTGACGAGTTATGTAGTAGATTATACAGCAAGAGTTTATGCTGAAAGGTCTCTGAAACCTGTTTATTATTATCATTTCGATTATGTCAGTGAACTGAATGAAAACAAAAATAATTTAATGAAACATTCCACAATTGAGGATGGAACATGGGGAGCAGCCACAGGAGATGAAATGTGTTATCTATTCAAATGTCCTAGTTTAAAAGATGAGTACTTGAAGCTAGAGGAAAATGTACCAGAAGAGAAAATAGTACAGAAGAAAATGATCAAAATGTGGACGAATTTTGCAAAATACGGGTAAGTTTAATAAAATTAAAGTAGACATTGACTAGTTTTGAAAGACATAATAATTAAAGAAAACGTTGACTATGAATGTAGATAAAAATAAAGAAAGGATGGATCGACTGTGTATAGGATGATATGACTAAAATGGAGGTAACTGCTGACAATGATAGGCAAGTAAGAAAGAAGAAGATAACATAATCTTCTTCTCCGACGATGAAAATGATGATAAAAAGACATATTATTTTCACATCTACTATTAGCTATCCGTAAGGGAGAACTATACTTCCTCGTCAAGAAACTTCGCCAAATAACCAACCATCTTCTCGTTTATTTAATTAAAGAATCCTAATTCTATGAAACAAGACGATATCTACGGTAATCAAATATTGAGTACATCAAAAACTAGCGGACGTCACGCGGTATCACCCGCGTAGTTCCCGTTCCCGTGGGAATACAGGGATAAAAAGTAGCCTATGTCACTCGGGGATAGTGTAGCTTCCCAACGGCGAAAGAATTTTTGAAATCGGTCCAGTAGTTTCGGAGCCTATTCGATACAAACAAACAAACAAATCTTTCCTCTATATAATATTAGTGTAGATATATAATCCCAAATAAATTATTTTCAGGAACCCAACACCAGATAATGATGAAGATCTCGAAGGTCTGGTATGGCCAGCATATACCATGGAAAACAAGGAATACCTACACATCGACCAACATATGAATATAAAGAAAGATTTGTATAAACGCAGATTCGATTTTTGGGATGACTTTATAGAGAGATGGGAACGTTTAGCCGTCGATGGTGTTGTCACTGAATCTGGTAATAAAAAGGATGAGTTATGATGAAAAGGTGTCATTTTAATTTCAAATCAAAATCAAATCAAAAGTCATTTATTCAAACTAGGCTGATAATCAGCACTTTTCGAACGTCAAAATTTACTTTACTTATTTACAAGTGACAGTCGCCCAAAACACTTCCTAGTGTTTAGTTATAGATATCATCATCACTGCCTCGTTCGATTAGGTTTTTCCATCAGGAATTTCTCAGTAGAATGTATTAGGGGGGCGAGCCTATTGGCATCAGCCGGGCACAAATCCTGTATCCATGACTGCTACTTAGAAATTCTTGATCGAAAAACCCGACAACAACTTTCCCGACCCGGGAATCGAACCCCATGCTCAGCAGTCACGACGACAAATAATAAAAAACACGAAAAGTTAAAGGAGGTAGTGAAGTCTTCTTGAACCGCAGACGATTGAAAGAAAAATATAGATTCATTATTTTATAAGTAGTTTTATATTGCTCGCTCTCGAGTTTTCCGATTCATTAGCCTTAACGAAAGCTTAGTAAGCTGGAAACGATTAAGGTTATCGATTTGATCTGCATCTAAAAGCAGACGTTAAATTATTTATCTCGACGTTGAATCTAGTACTTTTGAAAGAAAGAAAGAAAAAAAGTTATTCCATTCTGGGCCCATTCCATTTTCATAATTTAATATTCAAATGGAAATAAACCTGCTTCTGTTATCAAAGTCGTTGGCAAAAAAAAACGAAATCAAACAAACAAATGTCACCGACTTCAGAAACTGATCAAAAAAAGTTTTTTATTGCAATTTTATTAGTGTAGTCAGTCTGTAGCCAGTGACATCGCGCTACCAAGACAAATCTAACGACGTATATTTTATCCAAATACGTTCGTACGTTTAGGAGTTATGAAGGAACAAAGAAACGGACATACATATTATTATTACATACAAACAAATACAAGGCCAAAAGGCCCCAAAGGTATCTCAGCATGGTGCTGTTACATTATTTGACGTTTGAGCTATGGTAGATATTCCCATTAGCATCACACCGAATCTGGATTTATGCACATGGCAAGCCTCAGATCTTAAATGTTATTGGCGTCATTTGGGTGTACAAAAACTACGCTTCTGCCAAACCATTCAAGAATTATAAGTTTGAAATTATGAAATGTCAAAAAGACAGTGAAGTAAGTAATATAATAAGAATAATATCCCAGTCACAGAACAGAAACAACCTTTTGATTGTAGCTTATTTTTATAAGAAAACTGGAAAACGCAGCTGCTTTTCATAATCTCTAGGGGAAATCTCTTTGTCGCCTGATAGTGTTGTATTACACTTACTTACACACTACACTCTTTTAAATATTATGACGAATTGAGTGATTGGCTGCTGCGTTGCATGTCTCGGGTTTAATTCCCGCGAAGAGCAATTATTATTTGTATGGTCTACAGTTAGTTTTTCAGGGGCTGGCTGTTTGTGCAATAACAATGTGGATTTAAACGTGCCACGATACAGCAGAAACTCCATGTATTTCTGATATTTATTTAAAACACACTCTCATATTAACAGTTAACGTACCCAACGAAATATTCAACGAGGAAAGCAGTTTAAGCAGCCAGTGCTTATGTTGTTTTACGATGCTTTAACCCGATACCGTGGAACGTGACTCAATCACCTGCCTGAAACTACTGGATTTAAGAGAGAACAGGGAAAGAGAATATAGTTATTGTTATCGTGTCTTCAGTAGACCTTGATTTTATAAAAAAAATGGATTGCTCTAGAGTTATTATTCAGGAAGAAAAATGGAGAATTCATTATACATATCATATACCTATAGTATGGAGAATCGCACCACCGTGTTCCCTCTTAAAGTAAAGTCTGGTAAAAGCAATGCACTTCCGTTTTTATCGCCCACAGGAAGCAAGCAGGAATCAATTACTTACCTCAGTAAGTTCGTTTCTGCCTTCTGCTTTAAGAAACGAGATATAATAGCTTAGGAAATGGATTTTCAAATAGATTACATTGAAACGTTAATTGTCACCAGGTTAATTTGCATTGCTTTTAATAATATAAAACACAACATCTCACATATAATACATTTAGAGGATTTTTAAGGTTTAATTATTGTTGGGTTTTTCATCAGGAATAACTCAGTAGCAGTCACGCGAAACTCGTGTGACGTCATTTTCTAAGACATTAGTATGACATTTTTTACCGGTGAGTGACGAATGTCAGTAAACATCCCTATTGGTTCGCCCCTCATTACGTGGGACTTTAAAAACATAACTGTCGAAATGTTAGTGCTTTTAATAACCATGTCAAGAGTAGAAGGTAATAGATATGTCAGTGTACGTATAATCAAACTCAAACCATTTATTTCAATTAAACCATTATAGGCACTTTTGAATGTCAGAAGAACAATTCATAAAACAAAACTAAACTACGAGTGCAATACGTCATCCCGAAAGCCACCACGCCGAACCACGCGCCGCCGAATGCCCACAACAACGAACACTGCGAGCACGAAAGCACGCAGCGACGCACACCGCAACAACGAATGCACGAGACTCCAAATCATGGAACAACGAATGCACGCCGCAACGCGCAACCGCCGCCCGGCGACCCGGAGCCCCGCGCACCCACCGCCACGGCACGCGCCGCCGCGCGCCCCCGCACCCACAGCACTTATACGGAAACTAATGATACGTGAAATGTCACCAGTAGGTAGTGTTTTTGCGTCTGGCTGGAGACTTAACATTCAAGGTACCCAAAGGATAGTCCGGTTGCTGCGGGTTGTTCGAAAGAGATACCGCGGCCTCGACACAAAGGGCTAAGAAGGAACATGGGTGGTTTTTAGTCAGTAGAAGTCTGACACTCCCTTCGGCTCTGCCCAGAGCGGGTGGAGTCATTTGATAATTTCCCACCCAACCAAAAAAAAAACGACAGTCCGGTTAATCAGACGACAACCGAGCGACCTGTGTGTGAGTTACATTTACAACAAAAAAAAAACAGTAATGTTTTAATCTCATGTAGAAGAGGGCTGCCCTTTTGCCTTCAGACTTAATTATTTTCAGTGCAATTAAAATATTTGCAGATACAATAATTATTGGCTATACATAAATAAATGAAAATAGAGTTTCGTCCAAATCGATTTTTCAATTTTTATTTTTCATCATTTTTAAACGCATCGCTACTTCAAATTATTAATATTCATAAACATTTCTTTGACATCCAGCCTAAGATCATGGTGACTGCGATCCCTTTGAGTGTCTACCCAAAGACTTATTGGAGCGGAAATTACGGGAACGAAGATCATCTCCGAAATATAATACTCACTAATAAGATCGTTATGAGAAAAATATAAAAAATATAGCGATATTAAAAAAGAATTTTCATAAAATTGGCCGTCTTCTTTTTTGAGGAATCGGATATTCATTTAATTTTAGTAGACCTGAAAGATGAATCTGTTCGGTTATCTAACTATTAATTTTAAGACTTGATGATTTCTTTCAGGAAAAACACTAGGAAGTGTCGAAGGGTGGGCGTTTTGGGGGACTGTCACTTGTAAATAGGTAACGTAAAGTCAATTTTGACGTTCGAAAAGCGCTGATTATCAGCCTAGTTTGAATAAATGACTTTTGATTATGTAGTGACTTTTTTTTAGGATGTTGGAAAATCATCAAATGACTCCTCCCGCTCTAGGCAGAGCGGTAGGGAGTATCAGACTTCTACTGACTAAAAACCACCCATGTTCCTTCTTAGCCCTTTTCATCCGAGGCCGAGTTATCTCATTCTAATGTTATTGTCTTCATTAAATTATACTACGTAAAGTGATGGCCTGAAACACAGGTTTAAATAAACCTAGATCGGGCAGGTAGCTAAACAAACATTTGAAGTTAAAATTACCAATACTTGTAAAATACATATAATATTTTAGTTATAGTTTACTTATAAGTACTAATTATAACTTTGTAGGTAAGCAACAGTACTGTGCCAAAATGTACACCTTTTTGTATTATTATTTTTTCTTAAATAAATTATTCTTATTCTTATTCGAACAACCTGCACCCCCGATTGTCGTCGGCCTTTGCGGGCCCCTGCCATGTTGCTGACATCTCTTTGAGGTGCGCTTGGATTGCCATCGTCATAGGACGGACGGACGGTGAGTAAGTCCATTACGCACCGTCCACAGGCCTGCGCCTAAGGTGGCCGGAAGCCATCACGTGGACCCCGTCGCCCGGAGCGACTCTTGCGGCGGTTGGGACGGGAGGTTTTCTCCCTCTCCCGTTCCGCCACCTCCTTTGCTACAGACAGGGCCCTCAAGGTATAGGAGGAGTTACACAAGGAGCAGGACAGGAGGTGAGTCATCGTTTACCATGTGCCAGGACAAGTATTATGACCTTAAATAACCAATCCACTTTCGCCAATGCTAGTACGAAGAGACCCTGAGAAACCACACTTTTCCTCATTTCATTAATGAAATCCACCATTATCTTTGTTACAGAAAAATTACCAGTAGCAACAAAAATCAGATAACAGCCAAAGTACTTAAGTCACCATAATATATTATTTATCGAACGCCAGATAATAAATACTTAGTGGTAAACCCAAGATTAGTTAGTATTTATCTATAGGACACGTCAGTTATACCAGCATGTGTGATTGTATACTCAAACAAATATATTATTTATAATATATAACCAAGATGGACGGAATAAAACGGTGTTTGTTAGTTTTTGGACTGTTTTTAATACATGTAATAAATGCTGATGTCATTGTGGACACTAGTTTAGGTATAGTGGCTGGTGTGGAAGTAACATCTATATTGCAAGATGAGAAGTTTTACTCTTTTATGGGCATTCCTTATGCGAAACCGCCGGTTGGTGATCTAAGGTTTTTGGTGAGTTTTCTTGTACTTTGTTCGGTAATTTGAGGTGAAACAGGGTTTTATCCAGCTCTTTATCATGCAATGAGCAATATTGTAATCACGTTCTTGAAAACGGCTCTAACGATTTTGATGAAAGTTGCAATATAGCGGTTTAAGGGGTGAAAAATCGATTTTTCGCCCGATTCGTAAACAAGCTTGTTCGTAGGCAGAAAAGGTGGAGAACCAGTACATTCATGTATGTACTGTATAATGTTTTTAAAGATCTTAATGCCGCAAAATGATATTTGATGCATGAAAGAGGTAAAACAGCTCAGTGCCTTACAATTTAAGAAGTAATAAAAGTCAACGTCCAGCAGTGGACAAATCCTGAATCATTATTAAATGCAACACCTCATCAAATGCAAATAACATTATTTATAATAATACTGTCCAGATCAGTACTTGCACTATATGCGAAAAGTTATTTCACTATTAGAATCCGACTTTGACTGTATATATTAAAAGTTGGGTCCATATCTGCGAAGTTATAATAGTATTTACTGATCGCTACATCGAGTAGTCCCTCAGTATATTATTTTTCGATATTGACATCAGAACTTAGCTCATTCACATAGTTTCCTACATGAGAATAAACTTACATCATTCAGATAAAATTCTGAATTATTGTTTATTTTTAATTATACTGAAGTTAAGTACGTCTGACCTGGTTGCCCATTCCAAAGCATAGACCTCTATGGAAAAGAATGGGCAAAAAACTCCATAGACACTCTTTTAAATCAATATATTGGAAACGGTGATTAAGAAAAATAAGACATTAGTTAACAATTTCCTTTGCATATTCCAGGCTCCTCAACCACACGAAGGATGGACAGACGTTCTAGAAGCCAAAAAGGAAAGGAAACCATGCTCTCAAATGAATCTCCCAACAAGACCGATAAAAAAATATGGTTTCTCCGGCCAAGATGACTGCTTAACTCTAAGTGTACATACTTCAAAACTACCTAGCAACGAGGAACTCAGCATGCCAGTCATAGTATTCCTATACAACGAACATTTTAAAATAACCCACAACGCCTCCAGAGATTTTGGTCCTGACTTCATCGTCAAAGAAGATGTAGTTCTAGTTACAATCAGTCACAGAGTCGGCTCAATAGGCTTTTTAGCTTTCGAAGATGAAAAGCTACCAGGAAATAATGGAATCAGAGATGTAATATTGGCTCTTCAATGGCTGCAACAGAATGTTGACAAGTTTGGAGGAGATCCTAACAGAGTTACATTAATGGGAGCAGAAGGAGGAGCAGCTCTTGTAGATCTTCTGCTACATTCGCGCAAGGCTAAAGGACTATTCAGTAAAGCAATACTTCAGAGTGGTACTGCGTGGAATCCCGTGTTTATGCCAATAACCCCAAAAGAAAAGGCGACAGCGTTTGCCAAAGTACTCGAAAAAACAGCTGTAACCAGCTCCAATTTACTAGCTGAGTTATCACCTTTGTCTTCAATAGATATCGTGACGCATGATTCAATTTCGGTGGATGCTGATGAAGGTAGAAGGACTCAGATGGCGACTGTAGCGTTCGGACCGGTGGTTGAGCCAGATCACCCTGATGCCATCATCACCCGTCTACCTGACGAAGGCCCGATTGACATAGATATACCAATTATGATCGGTTACAATTCTAGAGAAGGCATCGAAATGAATGAACGTTTTCTTCGCAAGCCTCAGTACCTCACATTCGCTGATAGGGACTTCCTCTTAATAATTCCTGTCAGAGCTGATTTCCATTTCGAATTGAACTCGAATGTCTACTTTAAAGCTATCGATGAATTGAAAGATTATTATTTTGATGAAGGTTACGTGAAGATTAGCAAACCTGGAGAGTATCTGACTTATACTGCTGATGTGTTAAGTTTCTACCCCATAGATTATACAGTAAGGAAGTATGTGAATGAGTCTAGTTCGTCTGTGTACTACTACACATTTGACTATAGCGGAGAACTTAATATGAGGAAGAATCAGGTAGTTGACAGTGCACTGACCATGGAAGGTACATGGGGAGCAGCTACTGGAGACGAACTTTGCTATCTCTTCGTTTGCAAACCTATTAAGAAGCTTTATAAGAAAGTTTTGGAAGATGAAGAGTCTGAAGAACTGAAAGTTATTAGAAGCATGGTTAAGTTATGGACAAACTTCGCCAAATCCGGGTAAGTTTATACCTACAGATACAAGAGATTGCTTTAATATTTCTATCGAGTTTTTCTTTACTTCTTATAAATATTGAACATTTAATGTCTCTGCTAAAGTTTACAATATAACAAAGAAAAATAATAAGCAAGTAATCAAATTCATACAACGAATAATTTCTTCAAAATTTCAACACAGTAAGTTAAGTAATAAACTGTTAGTAATTAATGAGGGAACATACAATAAATTTGTTTTTGTATTGGTTCTCGTTCTCGTTAGTAACCATTAGGTCCTCTCCCTCTCTATCCCAGCCATACTAAAACTCTTTGAAAAAAGACACGGGATTTTTCTTTATTCTCAGCAACCCCACCCCTGAAGGCAGTGAATTCACCTGGAGCCCCGCTACCAAGGAAGACAAGGACTGCCTGGTCATCAGCGATGAACTGCAGATGAAGAAGAACCTCCATGGAGACAGGGTCAAGTTCTGGGACGACTTCCTCGCGAAATACAAGGCTTTGGCAGTCAATGGAGTGGTCAAGGATGTGAAGGATGAACTATAATGATTTACTAGTAGAATTGTTTTTGTATTTGTAAAATCATGTTAAAAATAAATTATTGTTAAGTTTTACTAGTTATTTATTATTTAGAACCCTTACTTACAAGTATTAATTAATAAGATTCATAATTAAAAACTCGTCCAACACGTTTTTTTGGTAGTAGGTGATCATCATCTGCCATCATTGTCAAAAACCTATCCAACATTAACTATGTACCTATCTGAAACATTGCATCTCCTGATAGCTCATGTTCGTATGGGTCCCATAAATACAACAACAGAAAACGGCCAGCAGTATTTACAGTAATCTTCATTTATTTTACAATCCAACGAAGGACTACAGAGAGATAGCTATACTGTGTAAAGGGTGATATGAAGAGTAATAGAGAACTACAGAAGAAGTCATACTTCGCCGACCCCAAATAATTTGAGATAAAGGCAAGAGAATGATTTACAAAATGTGGTGATGTAGGTAAGTACACGATCGTTAATCAAAATGAATGAAAACGATACGGCAAGCTTAAAACATTGCCGGCTATATTAAAAAATAGACGCCTAATAATTGGTTAAACCGAATATAAGGAAAATCCCAGATAACAGAGTTTTGGATATAAATCAATTATCAACAAAAGATAATGAAAAGAACACGTACTCTTTTTGTTATCGCTTAGTCTTAGTAAACTAGTCGGTATCAAACACAATGTGCTAATATAATACTCACAAAAATAAATCGATAAAAATATAAAAATGAAAATGAAAACCTTAACATTTTTACTTACAATTTTCATAATAAATCAGTGTTTCTGTGATGAAACGGTCGAAATTAGTTTAAAACAAGGTGTTGTTGTAGGTAAAGTAGACAAAACTATTCTGAAACAGCAGAATTTCTATACATTTAAAGGAATACCTTTTGCTGAACCACCGACGGGAGAATTAAGATTTCAGGTAAGGCCGAACCCCGTAAGGGTATTTGCAAATAATTCGGGGTAACCGAACCTGTGAAAACACTTAAATATTTCAACGACTCTCTTAGATTTATAGTTAAAACGGAAAGTGAAAAAAGGAAAAACTTTGGGGTTTATACAAGGGAAACGGATCTAATTGTTTTAGTCGTGGAAAAAGATTTTGAGAGTTGATTTTAATGAGTGGTACAGTTTTACAAAGATAAATGTATATTTAAGTGTAATTGAGCGGCAAAGCAGTTTTTTACCTCTCACTTATTAATCGTGAATCTATTTAATTTATTTAATGGATCTTTTCTGTCATCATTTGTAAACTTAGATTAGTTATAATGCCAAACCTACAAAATATTCTAATACAATTCTCTTTTATAATAATTATTTATTTCAGCCTCCAAAAGCGCACAATGGTTGGAGTGGCAACCTGGAAGCCATTGAGACTAAACCAACATGTATGCAGTTCAGCTCCAGCATGCGGAACAAAGAGCCTTTTGGTATCTCTGGCTCCGAAGACTGTCTCTACGTTAGCGTCTTCACACCCGACATCAAAGGAAATGCCCCCGTCATAGTCTTTGACTACAACGACCAATTCAGAACCTGGTTCAATGGCACCGATACCTATTCACCTGACTTCTTAGTTGAAGAAGGGGTCATCGTCGTCACCATCAGCCATCGACTTGCCATTCTCGGTTACTTGACCACTGAAGATGGTGTTATTAAAGGCAATAATGGATTGAGAGACTTCATTTTGGGACTGCAATGGATTAAGGATAATATAGAACAGTTTGGTGGTGATCCCTCGAAAGTAACACTGATGGGAAGTCGTGGTGGAGCTGCACTAGCTGATATACTACTGTATTCAGAAAAAGCCAAGGATCTATTCTCCGGTGCAATCCTTCAAAGTGGAACGTCTTTAGAAGCCATGTATTTCTCAAAAGATCTTAAGAAGAAGGCATTCCAACTCGGTGGAGCTTTAAATATTACAGCAGCTGATAGCAAAGAACTGTTATCGGAGTTACAGAAAGCGGATGTGGAAAAAATTCTACTCGCTGAAATTGATACTATAGATTCTGACTCGATTGACAAATATCAGATAAGTTCCTTTCCTTTTGCTCCGACTGTTGAAGATGACACCGAGGATGCAGTCCTAACAACGTTACCAGAAAACGGGAAAGTAGTCAATGACGTTCCTATTATAATAGGTTTCAATTCCCGAGAAGGTTTAGACACAGTATCCCAATTAATATTCGAACCGATACTCTTAACTGATGCTTTAGAAAAGAACATAGTGAAGCTTCCGATAAGGACCAACTTTAGATTCGTACACGAAAGTTCTAAATACGAGGAAGCTGTGAAGGATATTGTGAATTTTTATTTGGAGGATAAATCGCTTCACTACGCAAATATCCTGGAGTATGCTGTGTTCATGGGTGATGTCTTAGAGAACTACGCTGTAGACTTAGCTGCTCATAAACTAGTGGGAGATCTATCATCTGATGTTTTCTACTATGTCTTTGACTTCCGAGGACAGTGGAACGAGAACAGCCAGTTACTGATGACCAGAGCACGGACAAGCATGGGGCATCATGGAGCTACAATCGGTGATGACTTGTGCTACTTGCATGTTTGCTCTCGCATCAAAAAGAGTTACGATCAGATTCTGAACTTGGCAAGTGAACAGAATGAGGTTAAGGTGATGAAGAAGATGGTTCGTCTGTGGAGCAATTTTGCCAAAACCAGGTATGTTTAAAATTAGTTCAGTTTTCCTAATGGTTCCGTATAGTGTCGGACGTAAAGAATAGCACCATCCTATGTTTTCCCGTGGGTGTCGTAAGAGGCGACCAGAGAATGAGCAGCAGCGTTCTCTGTGCCTTTATAACAACCATACTGCGATCGCCAACCCGCCTGCCAAGCGTGGCGATTATGGCAAATCCCCCCTTCTGAGGGAGGCCTATGTCCAGCAGTGGACGTCTTTTGGCTGAGATGATGATGATCATGATGATGATGAATAGTACCCAAATGTTACTAGTTTTAGTCATGGCTTAGTAGTAAGCATAATCAGCCTATAATGCTCCTAATGCTGGGACTCGGGCCTCCCATCTGTGAAAGGGAGTGAGCTATAACACCACCAAGCGAGCGCAGTGCGGGTCTTCGAATTTTTGGTTCTAAGACATGCCGTTTCCTCACGATGTTTTCTTTTACCGTTTTGAGAGCAGAGCTAAGTAATAAGTGGTT
Organism: Diarsia brunnea; assembly: GCA_949774965.1. Taxonomy (NCBI): domain Eukaryota; kingdom Metazoa; phylum Arthropoda; class Insecta; order Lepidoptera; family Noctuidae; genus Diarsia; species Diarsia brunnea. The sequence goes on along the minus strand of OX459015.1, from coordinate 5,560,393 downwards.
AATGATTATTAATTATTATTGTCATGCTTTTTATAGAGAAATTAAACGCAAATTTCAATATGTAAAAGAGCGATTACTATAAATAAACTCAACATATTTTACATAAAATAAAATTACCTTTACGATATTGCTAGGTACACGTCAATAACAGTCTGTTACAAAAACTTTGATCGAAACACGCAGCTTCATTCAATTTCCATTTTGATTAAAACACGAAAAAAGTTTCGGATGATAAAAGCGATGAAATAAGTGAAATAAATAAAAAAAAATAAAAATAAAAATAAAAATAAAAATATTTTATTATCAGACGTCAAGGCCCATAGTGTTAGTACTACATGTTACTTAAAAAACTATGTTAGTAACATTCAATAACATTAAAAAGCAAAAAGAAAATCACAAACACAAAACAAAAAAAAAAAAACACAAAAACACGGAAAGGTTTAACAAGTTTTGTTGCCAACATGTAGCTTGGTAAACCTCCCCAATGTAGGACCATCCAGCCTCTCTGCAAACACCTTCAGAATGCTGTTACTGCTTCCCCTCACTCGGGCTATTACTGAGGCAACTTTCTTTCGCATTATTGCGAAGTAATCGTCAGTATGCGCATCAGCGAACATACCTGACGCACTACAGTAAGGTGGAAGCCTCAACAGCGCCCTGAAGGCATTGTTGTATTGAATGCGCAGGGCATTGTCTGCTTTTAGGGTATGGTTATCCCAAAGGCTGCTGGTGTAAAATGATTGGCAGTAGGCTCTAAAAAGAGTTACCTTGACAGGAACTGAACAACCATGAAACCTTCTGCATATCATATTTCCCCTCACAGCCAGTGCCCTGCGCTCCCTTTCCATATCCAAATCGTCTTTTAATTCCTCATTAACAATGTGGCCTAAATATTTAAATTGGGTAACTCTCTGCAAAAGCGAACCATTTAGTTTTACAGGAGGGACAAAGGTTGGATTTTTATTCCTACCTCGAAACACCAACAGCTCACTTTTTGTAGGATTATACTTTAACCCGTGCTGTTCGGCATATTGTTCACAAATTGAGAGCAACTTTCTAATTCCACTGATAGTCGGGCTCAGCAGCACCATGTCATCTGCATAACTTAAGTTATTTAGACCTACTCCATCTATATGGCATCCGACATGAGTGCTGCTGAGCTCAACCAGCAGTTTGTTCATATAAATATTAAAAAGCCTTGGGGAACTTAGACCGCCCTGCCTAACGCCACACTCGAGTTTATACGGTTCAGACAATGCATTAGACCACTTGACAAAGTTCCTCTGCTTGTCATACCAAAAAGATAATATGGACACTAATGCAGTGGGAACGCCCGCCTCCAGAAGCTTCTCCCACAAGACATTATAAGAAACCAGGTCGAAAGCCTTAGAAAGGTCCAGGAAACAAGCATACACAGGTGTTTTCCTGTCAGTATAGTATTTGACAGTATGCTTCAAAGCAAATATAGCGCTTTCAGTAGATAGCCCAGCACGAAAGCCAAACTGTGTGTCATGTAACTGAGTGTACCCACCGAGGTGCGAGTCAAGCACACTGTCAAATACTTTGGCTATCACAGTTGCCAGTGAAATAGGCCTGTAGTTACCTTTGTCTGCTATGTCTCCTGTCCGATTCTTCACAATAGGTATAACAATTGTATCCAGTAACTCCTGAGGTAAGTAAGAATGTCCCAAACACAAATTAAATAACATAGTCAACACTCTCGGCAGATGTATACCAGCATTCTGAAGGTGCTCGATGCTAAGCCCATCATGACCAGGTGATTTGCCCCTCTTCATGCCTTTAATCACAGATTTTAGTGCTTTACATGAAAACTGAAGAGGTGATCCTGATCTACATGTCTCAGCATCGTGCACCTTCGGCGCAGACTTAAGAGATGAGCTTACTTTAAAATGGTCCTTAAAACAATTGGCTATCTCACAGTTATCAATTTTACCATCCACGCTAACTGGTAGGCTTGGAGTATTCTGTAGCCTCTTAGTACCTTTCCAAAATGATGAAAAACGTTTTTCTGAATGGAGTGAAGCCAAAATATCCATTCTTATTCTTTCTTGGTTCTTAATGCACCATTTCAATTTTGATTTAAAGATTTTACGACTTAAAGTCATTTCATCAAAAATAGGACCACTACTGGGTTGACCATACCACAACCATAATTTAAATTTAATTCTAGCCTGTGTGTGACATTCTTTTACATGTTTGTTCCATCCTTTAATACCCTTTTTTCTTATAATGCCTTGTGGGGTTCTACTTATACTAGCAGCTTCACTTAATATAGACACAATTTGGCTATACATTTTATGCAATAAAAATTGATGGTGGGTATTATCACAAAATTTATCGGCACAACGTACAAAATCTTTTGGAAAATCTAAGATTTTTAACTTATCGTTACATAAAGAAGTGTATTGACTGATTTCCTCTGGTTTCCGTTCCCCCCAACACACACCGTTGTACAACGATTTAATTGCATTTGTTTTTACTCTAATAACATTAATATCACACTCTATTTTTAAAGGAAAGTGATCAGACCAAAACGAATCGTAAATAACCTTAATGTTTGCAATTGTTTTTCTTGCCGACTGTGTAACAAGACAGTGGTCAAGCCAACGCTTACACCCGTGTGCGTCACTGATAAAAGTGTAAGTTTGCGATAACATGCCTAGATAATCAATGTCCGCACATAATAACTCTTGCTCAGTACAAAAACTAAAAAGTTCGTTACAAAATGACTCACCCGGGTGCGCGTTGAAATCTCCCAATACAAACACTGATTCAATATTACTATTTTGTATGATAGAATACATTTCACTGAGACATCCCGTAAAATGTGGTAAGTTATCACTGCAATCTGTTGGCATATACATATTTATAACCATAAAATATCGGTTATTTATCATTACATTTACTGCACAGATTCGGTTATTGTCGCACTGCACTATAGACACGTTATCAACTGCACTTTTTCGCCACAATATGGCAAGACCTCCGTAAGGTCTACCTTTACAAATACCAGCTGAAGTGTCCACTGAAGACTTCGCGGTATAACTGAAGTCTTGATCTATATTTTCCAGAAAGCATAAATCATGTGGATATAGCCACGTTTCTTGTAACAAAACAATGTCAGCTGTTTTGCATAGTAAGCGTACACAGTTAACAGATCTCTTGATATTTTTACAATTAAATGTTATAATGTTCAATTTCGATGTACTATCCATTAATTGTATTATTTATTGCATCCCTCTCGGAAATAATATTATTTCCGTCTTGTTTTCCACTCTTGAAGTGAATAAAGCGACGAAATGTGACGCCATCTGGCCACATCTGATCATTTAAAAATGTTTCCAGCTTGCTATAATCTACTAATAGTTTAAAAGCATTATACGGCTTTTCCCTCTTCATAGTAATTTTCTCAAGCGAAACAACTTGCCCCGTTTTCTTTTTGATATATTGACAGATATCTTCCACCACGGTCTCCTTGTTTACGTTGGAGATAAACAAAGGGACTTTCATTTCGGCGGCTTTAAATTTTTCTGACAAGTTCGTTGCCGCTTTGCCCGTTTTCCCAGCAAAACGATTTCTAGATCTTCGATTTTGCACTGTTATCCATTCGTCAGTTGGTTTCATTTTCGGTCTCCACTCGCCATTTCTCACAATTTCCGCCATAGTGGGTTTCGTTGTTTGTTTCAATTCTGTATGACAAACAGTTGACTCAATCTCCGTACACACTTGACACATTTCGCTTTCCAACACCGTCGAATTAAATGGCGCGTGCGCATTATGCTTATCTCCCTCAGAATAAGTATGAGCGAGAGAGCGATACTTAGGTGAGTCAGCGCGCTCAGAACTCGAACGCTCCGTCGGCGTCGTCGCGGCGGTGTTGTCCGGCCGTAGACCAACTGGCCCGCTATCAAGCAAATACCCTCCTCTTTTATTTGTGTTGATATTGCATGTTACCAATGACGCTGGCAGCCGGCTACATCCTAATTCCGTCTTAAGCTCATCCAGTTGACGTACTGTTGCATAATTGCCCTTTATCTCATTAATTTCAGCACGCACAATTAGCAGGTCTTTTAATAATTTGGTGACATCGACGTGGTCAAATGTTACGGGTGGTAATTTTTGCAAGTCACGCGCCACAAAGATCGGCATAAGATCTGGTTCGGTCACTTTAAAAACACATATGATATCCTCTAAGTCTCTCTGTGTTTTGCCTTCTTTACGCCTGGATATCTTCTTCTGGTTAGTCTTCACAGAACTAAACAGCAACTCCTTAGCACTAACTACATCTTCTTCTCGAAATGCAGATACACAGATCCTTATTAGGCTTTCATTGTCTATTACATCTATCTTGTTCTGAATAAAAGATAATAGTTCACAAATCACTATGTTACAGTTCACACATTTTAGCGTATTCACAGACATTTTTGCGAAGGTAGGTGGGTACCAATATTCGAACCGTTCGCGAGCGCGTTCGCTTACCGACTGAAATGGTTTACCTGCTTTAACAGAAAATAACAAAGTAAAGTCATTACACTTTGTCCTTCATTGTCGCCTGGCTTCCATCATCATCACTACATAGTATAAAACAAAGTCGCTGTCGCTGTCTGTCCGCCCCTATGTATGCTTAAATCTTTAAAACTACGCAACGGATTAAGAAGCGGTTTTTTTTTAATATATAGAGTGATTCAAGAGGAAGGTTTTAGTATATATATAATTTGACCGACTTCCACGCGGGTGAAGCCGCGGGCATCAGCTAGTAATTAATAAAGCCAAATTAACTCTGCTACATCGACGGCCACACAATACCCTGTAACTACTACATCATATTGATGGACGGACGGCACGGTTGGCTCAGTGGTTCAAGCAATGGACTGCTGCGCTGCGTGTCGCGGGTTCGATCCCCGCACGGAACAAATATTTGTATGACCTACAGATAGTTGTTCCGGGTCTGGGTATTTGTGTATGTGAGTTTAAATGTTTGTGAACGCACCCACAATACAGGAGAAATTCCTAGTGTGGGGCAACGTTTTTATAAAAAAAAAAAAAATTACTAACAGTTTATTACATAACTTACTGTGTTGAAATTTTAAAGAAATTATTCGTTGTATGAATTTGATTACTTGCTTATTATTTTTCTTTCTTTGCTTATAAAAAAAAGAAAAAAAAAAGAAAAGAAAATTTCATAATTTCATGTCTGTGATACCCTAAGGGTAATACAGAGGTGTCCATGTAATAGAGGCCGAGCCTATTTCTATCAATCGGGCACAAATCCCGAAGTTGCTACTAAGAAATTCCTGGGTAAAAATTCAATAAGTGTAACAATTTCCCGACCCGAGAAATAAACCCAGGACCGCATGCTGAACAGTCGCGATCGCAACTTCTATACCACCAAAGTAGTCCTACAGACTATTCAGCAAATAAACCCTATTTTCAGGAACCCCACACCTTCCAAAGACGATGCAGTACTAAAAGGCGTCACCTGGAAGCCTATTAGCAAGGACCCTGATACCGACTACCTCCACATCTCGAAGCAACTCCGCATGAAGACCAACCCTCTTGGGGAGAGGAAGAAGTTCTGGCAACAGTTCCTGGAGAAGTATTCTAAGATGGCGGTCGATGGAGTAGTCTGTGATGAGGCACGGGAAGAACTATGATGACGTTATGTTTAGGTGATTAAGGTTTTAAATTAAAATTAATTGGCATTGTAGTTTGTTTTGTTTTCTAAAACTTTCAACAGTAACAAACAAGGATTGGGTTCAAAGGTAAACCGGTTATGATGTCAGCAACATTGCAGGGGCCTGCAATGGCCAACTGTCAGGGCTGTGGGTTCTTCGAAAGAGATACCGCGGCACTGCACACGAAGGGATGAGAACGAACATGGGTGGTTTTTAGTCAGTAGAAGTCTGGCACTCCCTTACCGCTCCGCCCAGAGCGAGAGGAATCACTTGATGATTCCCCCCTTTAAAAAAAAATAGGTTAAGTTAGTGATATTATAACTAGGATATTAAGAAACTTATTTCGGCTGCCTTATTGGTGTAGTGATCGCAATCACGACAGCTAAGCATGTGTTCCTGGTTTCGATTCCCGCCGGGTCAGGCAAAGTGTCATTGGATGTATTGTTAAATATGTCGGTTGATGTCAATAGGCTCGCCCCCTTTTTTTTTATGGTGGGTGGAAAATCATCAAATAACCCCTCCCGGTCTTGGGCAGAGCGAAAGGGAGTGTCAGACTTCTACCGACTAAAAACCACCCATGATCCTTCTTAGCTATTCATGTCGAGGCCGCGGTATCTCTTGCGAACAACTCGCAGCCCCGACGGGCGTCGGCCCTTGCGGGCCCCTTCCATGTTGCTGACATCTCTTTGAGGCGCGCGTGGAACACGAACGCGCCGTCGACACGGCCTGTCGTCGTCGTAAGACGGACGGACGGCGAGCTTACCCATCACTCACCGTCCACAGGCCCGCGTCTACGGTGGCCGGAAGCCATCAAGTGGACCCGACGCCCGGAGCGCCTCCCGCGGCGGATAGGTTCGCCCCTTATAACATTTGACTTAAACATAACTGGCGAAATGTAAGTGTACTATTAGGTTCACCTCTGCCTAACTCTTCGGGAATTGCAGGCGTGATGTTATGGGACGTTAAACACATTAAATTCAGCAAAATTACCTAATACTAATACGGCGGAATCTATACAATACACCTGTTTGAAATACTTCCAGACAAACTTATTATAATGAATACCTTCATAGTTAACAGCTCCCATACATTGCCTAAACTTGAACATGTTCGGAAAATTCTTGAACATGTTCGAAACATTCTTGAACAACAACTAACGGCTCGAAGTTTATCTGAACAGGCTTTCATAATACTTATTAGCTAATAATTAAGTTGTAAGAGAAAATAATATTATGTAACATATTAGTTACATGAGAAAAGTTTTAATAAACCAAAGTTTCAATGTTACATGTTCGAAAGTTGAATAATAGGGTAGTTAACAAAAAAAATCTAATTAGTCCCGTCTGTTAGATTATCGAAAAATATTGGACACGTATTTTTTGTTTTATCAAATCAATAAAAAAATACGAAGATAAAATGCGTTTTTTAAGTCAGGAAACATCCCTATTATACCATAAATAATTTATCATGTTCCTAATTAAGAATTTTCGGAAAACAGTAGCTATTTATTTATTAAGTGTTTATTTCGACTAATAAACGATAGTGACAAAATAATTCAAAAAGTATGTTGCTATATAGGTACATATTCACGCACAATGGTCCACTTCAAGGACTAAGTGCGGAAACCCAAACCCCCAATAATGAATGAATAGGTACATATTAATTGGCAAATTTTGCTGTAATGGGCAATGGGTCGTCATTTGTAAATCTACCCAGTGCCCGGTTAAGCGCGCAATATTGAAAATTCAATTAAGTATTATTTAAGCATACGTAAAGATATGGCCAAGGGTTAGTGAAAACGGAAACAAACCATCCATTTTGTATCCGAAAGGAATAATACATTTTAATAAAAATGCACATGCCACAAGTGCACACAACAAACAATGAAAATTATAAAAAGAATCTAAAAAAACTAAACTGAAAAAAACCGTGAGTGCGCCAAATAGGACCACTAAGTAAGATACCACCAGTACCAGGACCAGGATAGTGATAAGAAGATACTCAGCTGTCTCATCCTGCTAATTAACATTTGTGTTACAATCATGTTTTGCTGAAATTTTTGGGAGCCACTTGACCAGAATTAGACAGATCTAATGTAGATTCACAAATTGCAGAAACAGGTGCTTGCTATACCTTCACTTCTTCCTATATTTTCGAGGTATATTCAAAATAATAACTGCAGCGTTGGAAGATAAATACAGTATAAATATTCATAAAATGCAAACCATCGCATCGTTCGAATCTAACAACTAGCGCCATCTACTATAATTTAATTGAAATTGCATGCTTAGTGTGTTTCCCAACGACCATACAGGTGTTTCCATACCGGAAACCTAGATGGCGTTAATATACAGGTCGACTGGAAAAAATAGTTTTCTTTATACATCGTAAAGCTTTTGAATGTGAATTCGAGGCTATTGTATCTGTTAGTAGGCTGTACCTACTTTTCAAATAGTTAATGAAATTCTATTTTTTCTTTTTTTTTAAGTTTTAATAATGAATATTTCTCAGACGTGACATATTTTATTATTTTATTATTTTGTGGTATATTTTCTATGCAATCCAATACAAAATTAAATTAAAATGAAAGTTAAAATCTAAATGCTTTTCTGAAAATTACTTGGGTGCAGCAACACAAATGTAATTTTATGCCTTTCGGGTCGATCTTTAGGTTAAGCCGCGCTTGCCTAGGTTGGTCTGCGGATGGGTGACCGCCCATTACATACCAAGTTTCCTCCGTGCCTCGGAAAGCACGTTAAGCTGGTCCCGGCTGCCATATATAGATCTTTGGCAGTCGTTACAGGTAGTCAGTGACCTGAAAGTGTGACAACCAGTCTTACCAAAGGGCTTCATATTACCCAGTATTAACTAGGTTGTGGAGGTTAGATAGGTAGTCGCTCCATGTAAAATACTGGTACTCAGCTGCATCCGGTTAGACTGGAAGCCGACCCCAACACAGTTGGGAAAAGGCTAGGCAGATGATGATATTATGTTCCAAGTAATCTTTGAAAGTGTGGCTAGCAAAAAAACTCACAATTAAAGTTGCGTTTTTGATTTGTGATACGTGCAAAAGTAACTTAATTGATGATACTTAACCTAATAGTACAGTGTTGGAATAGCGACGTTTTATCGCTTTGGAACATGAAATGATCAGAAACGCCACGACATGGCTGTCTTGGAGCTTTCATCGGTAGATTAAATGTCTTTAAATTCCCAGTGCAGTAGTGACTAGTGGTACCAAATAAATTGATCTGAGGCTCTAGCGTAAACGGGCACATAAAACGTCGATTTTAACATTAAAATTATCCGCTTCGTAAATCAAATTTTCATAATTTTATATGTATGGATGTTACTGATTTTGCTTGTTGCAAATATTTTAACTAAAATGCTACAGGGTAATTGTTTTTTTTTTGTATAAAAACAGTTGACGTATTTATGTTACGTTTACACGTGCACGCGTACGTGTACGTCACGTACAGTCAGTACCCAGAACTATCTGACCCCTCTTATGAAAAAGAAGAGGACAAGTGGTGGCAGCCGGGGCTGCGGGTTGTTCGAAAGAGATACAAAGGTCTAATAAGGAACATGGGTGGTTTTAAGTCAGTAGAAGTCTGACACCCCCTTCCGCTCCACCCAGAGCAGGAGGAGTCATTTGATGATGACCCACGGTCCAAAAAAAAAGGGCAAATCGTGTGAAGAATAGGGTCAGGTAATGCTGGGTGCTGACTGTACCTTCACCAGTTCACCACACGCTCATGCTATAAAGCATTATTAATAAAAAAAAATATCAGTCCAAAACAATAAAATAATATCGCTTTCAAAGCTACTTAAACTAGCATAGCACACCAAAACCTGTGCGCGATCCTAAAAGCGGCAGTAAATATAATCAGTTATATAATCTTGTAGGTTACGCACAGCACCGACCGGTTGAACAGGTCGTTAACGTGTTACCAGTAGTTATTCGTAAATAACTGCTTCAGTTATCAAAACTTTAAAGAAAATTTCTGTGACATAGAGTATTTAAAGAATATGTTATTTATAAAATATGGTATTATAGCCTAAGATCCCTATTATTATTAGGTATGTCCTTTATTCAATTTCTTACATACTAAATAATTTTTTAAATATTTCTTAAAAAAAAGATATACAAAACATTTAAAAATATAAAAACCCACAGTGGGAACAGGGTCCGAGCTACCGGTGGTTAGAACTCTTGAGAGAGGAACCTCCTGACAATGCGCACCGTGTCCAGAAGTACTGCCTTCTGGATCAAGCCCTTGATCCAGCTACCAAGCGAGAGCCTCCTTAGATGCTCGTCGAGCGAGGCCCTTGGCTATTAAACCATTGGCAGACACGACTATCTGCACAGTGACTGCCGTATTCACGTGCCACATGTCGACAACCTCGCAAGCCAGATCTAGATACTTGAATTGCTTATCTTTCTCTGCTTTCACGAGGTTCTCGTCATGCCGGACCGTTATATCAACTATCATTGCGCGACGCTCCGATCGATCTATCACCACAATGTCAGGCTTATTGGCAACAATAGTCCTGTCAGTGACGATAGATCGATCCCAATACAACGAATTGCGTTTACGAAATATTACCATTTTCGAGAACTGGGTCGGGCGCATACTTATAATATGGCACTTCTGTTTCCACAAGGTTGTATTTCAAAGCAAGTTGCTGATGGATAATCCTGGCAACGAGCTTGTGTCTATGCAAGTATTCTCTGTTAGCCAGACCAGAACACCCAGAAATAATGTGTCGGACCGATTCTCCAGGACGGTGGCATGGCCGACATATATCAACCGTGCCATCCTTCACAACGTATTGGAAGGATGGCACGGTAACGTATTATTATTATTTATAGCCAAGTCTGACTCTCCATGGGTGGCATAGAAACTCTGACACCAAATTAGGAACTCCACACTATAAAGAAAGAAGAATGGTTTAGTATGTTTATCCCAACTTTATTAGTTACTAGCGGACGTCACGCGGTTTCACCCGTGAAGTTCTCGTTCGAATACGGGGATAAAAAGTAGCCTATGTCACCCGCGGATAGTGTCTGTGTAATTTTTGAAATCGGTCCAGTAGTTTCGGAGCCTATTCGTTACAAACAAACAAACAAATCTTTCCTCTTTATAATATTATTATTATTAGTGTAGACTAGCTTTTGCCCGCGGCTTCACCCGCGTTGATGTCGGAAAATATCCGAACAAAGTTTCATCCTCTATTTAGGCTTAATTTTTTTTTAATTCTTCCTTTTTCCTTGTCTACATTATAAGGGAACTTCTGTGCTATGTCACCGAAATACGACTTGTTCCGAGATTAGCCGAGCTTCACCGAGCTTTGCCGATCTCTACCAACATTAGCTTTCTAGGTCCAAGGGTTTGGGCTGGGCTTTGATGAGTCAGTCAGACCATTACCCCGGACGAAGCAGCGGGCGTAATCTAGTATTTATAATATTGATGGTTTTATTTATTTCCAAGTCTTGCATTCTGGGAATATTCTTTCAGTCTGTCGCAACATTCCATGCAGAATTGAGCAAGGTCTTGCAAATACCAATGATTCAATGATCGATTATCTAACTTGGCGCAAAATGCATGAGTATGGAAATTACTCACATCAACCTTGATATTATAGAGATACGTGTTTGTTGGTATGGCAAGATTAATGATCTACCGTTATTTAGAGAGGTCTTTGAGTTTATAAAAAAAAACAGATCATGGTGCTTACCTACTACGTGTAGTATCCACTAGTAACAGACCTAATCGGTAGATTTTACAATTAACTAAGTATCACAGGCTCACACCAGACCACCAAGCCTTAATCCAGGATCACTTCACTTCCAACTTCCCGCCATCATGTAACTGACAGATGTCATTAGTGACAGCTCCCCTGACCACTTGTGGTTGTGAGACAGTGTTTACATATCTATTAAATAGATATACACAACACTACGCAACAGCGCCGAAATATCGCGGACTCTAAACAAAATAAATAGTAAACATGGTAAATGACCCGTTTTCAGTGTTAATAACAGGAACAGGAGGTCTAAAATGGCCACTTTAGCAGATCATATTATGAATTGCGTTAAACATCGTAAAATGGACCTTTCATAATAGTAACTGCGTCTGTGACCATTTAGGAAAATAGATCATAATAGGAAAATAATATGAATTACGTTAAAATTCGCAAAATGGTCACAGACGCAGCTAAGAGTATACTATTATGAAAAGTCATATATTGATTTGCTAAAGTGTCCATTTTAGACCCATCAGGCATCTTTGAAATGTCCTGTTTTGCGATTTGTTATTAACCGACTTCGAAAAGGAGGAGGTTCTCAATTCGTCTTTTTTTTTTACAACTATTTTCAACATTATGAACTTCAGTATTTCATTAGCTTATCAATAACAATCCACACAAATTCTTTTACTTTTCCACTTTCCCTATCTTCTCATTTGTAGAATGTCAGTTTGTGTAGATCTACAGGTAAGTTAAAGTTTACGAAGATATCATCATCAGCCTATAATGTTCCCACTGCAGGTTGGTAGATGTCACATGTCTTCGATTTTTTTGGTTCTAAAGCATGGCAGACCACGAAGGAGATGGCGGGACGAACGGGATGTCTTCCTTGAGAATTGGAGTGACGTTCCACAGAATCGTGACCGTTGGAAGGAATGGAGGGAGGCCTTTGCTCAGCAGTGGGACAACATAGGCCAGCTATAATAATAATAATAAAAGACATGTCGGTTATAAAAATAAGAACTGCCACTCGGGTCGATCTTTAGGTAAAGCTGTGCTTGCCTAGGTCGGTCTGTGGATGGGTGACCGCCCGATATACCGAGTTTCCTCCGTGCCTCGGAAAGCACGTTAAGCTGTTGGTCCCGGCTGCCATAAATAGATCTTTGGCAGTCGTTACAGGTAGTCAGTGACCTGAAATTCTGACATCCAACCGTCGTCAATCGTCTTACCAAAGAGTATCGTATTACCTAGTATTACCTGGGTTGTGGAGGTCAGATAGGCAGTCGCTCCATGTAAAATACTGGTATTCAGCTGCATCTGGTTAGACTGGAAGCCGACCCCAACATAGTGATGATGATGTCGGTTTCTTCACAATGTTTTCCTTCACCGTTTTGAGAGCAGTGATGATGAACTAAATAACACAAAGTAATGCGCCTGACTGGGTTCCAACAACCAATTAATTACAAAGGACTATTTCGAGGCACGTGTCAGTGGAGGGAGACTGAGATGCCTAAATATTAGGCAATTTACTATATCTTCACTTTCGATCTCATAAGATTTTAAAAAGGCGTGTCCAGCGCACTTTCGACCCAAAACAACCTTTATCATATTTCAAAACAGACTAGTACCTATAGTCTGTTTTGAAATATGATGAAGGTTGTTTTGGAAAAAAAAAAAAAAAAATCAAATGTGAAGGTCGATTTACATATGGTTGTGTACTGAAAGCTGACTACATAACATACACTATACAAAAACATAACATCACGGCTGTAATCCCAATGGTCTGCCAGAGATGTGCTGAATAGTATCTACACCTTCATTGCGCCAGTCATGTTTAAGTTTGATATAAAGGGCGAGCCTATTGCCTTTTTTTTTGGGGGGTGGGAAATCATCAAATAGCCCCTCCCGCTCTTGGGCAGAGCGAAAGGGAGTGTCTGACTTCTACTGACTAAAAACCAACCGTGTTCCTTCTTAGCCCTTTATGTCGAGTTTGCGGTATTTCTTGCGAACAACCCGCAGCCCCGACGGGAAGCCTATTACCATCAACCGGGCACTAATCCAGACTCTGTGGCTGCTTTCGAGAAAGTCCTGAAGGATTGCGACCTCTAGACCTACTAGGGCACTAGGTAGTTAAGTTACCTACAGTATCAAAAAAAAAATTCTATTCTAGTCTCATATTAAGTGTTGGAACATGAGACTTCTCTAGGTCGACACATAAGCGCCTAAAACGGCATTCAATTAATCAATTCGCACCAAGAGGCGCTAATACTGTTGCAAATCATACGCACCACGAAGTCCGTCAGTTAGATTATCGAAAAATATTAGATACGTGTTTTTTGTTATATCAAATTAATAAAAATTGACGAAGATAAAACGCGTCAAAGATTGTCACTTGTAGGTAAAAAATGTACTGACATGTGAAGACACACGAATTTTCGAAACACTGTATCGTCTTCATTTTTTGTTTACGTGAAAAAAGAAGAAAATGTGTTCATTAATTTTTAGAAATCTATCTGACGCACTAATTAGATTTTTTTGTCCGATCCCCTATTCAACATTTGGTCGACCTGCGCAGGTTAGCTCGCATAGGTAGCCTTCTCCGGTGCACCGTCCATCCATCTACATTAATGTTATAAACGAAGAGAAGGAGGGGAGGAGGAGAGGGGAGTTTGTGAGTTTGCGAGGCTGTACGGGTTAATCTCTTCTGAACCGATTTTGAAAATTCTTTTACCAATAGAAAACTATATTATTTGTGAATGTCAAAGGTGTCTCTTTTAAAACGTTCCCGTGGTATCCCTAATTTCCGACTAAAACGCGAGCGAAGCCGCGTGCAAAAGCTAATACTTACTAATCTAAAGAGTTAACATTTGTTTGTCTATTTAGTTAGAGGGTTATCTTCGGAACCACAGATCCAATTCCAAAAATTCCTTCACTAAGCTAAATTATTCCCGATTGTCATAGACTAAATTTAAAACGTTACCGTGTGTTTATTTCCGTAGATAACGGTGCGAAGCCTCGACCTAAAGTTAGTAGTATAATAATACTAGCTTGTGAACGCGACTTCGTTCGCGTGGAATATAGCCTAAACTCCTAAAGCCTTCCTCGATAAATGGACTATCCAAACACAAAAATATTTTTCAATTCCAACCAGTAGTTCCTGAGATTAGGGCGTTCAACCAACCAAACAATCAAAGAAACTCTTCAGTTTTATAAATATTAGTATAGAATAGATAATGCTTATTATAATCGATTCAAGTCTAGCCTCGGCATAGTACTTGCCCTTCGCTGATCTGAAATCTACGTTTAACGTGGTTTACCTATGTACTAACTGTACTAGCTCTATGAGATCAAGGTAAACCTATGTACAGTCGATACCCAGCATTACCTGACCCCTCTTCTCACAGCACTTGCCCTCTTCTTCTTTATACGAGGGGTCAGGTAATGCTGGTCACTGACTGTACATTTACGGAAACCTGTTTACTACTCTGTAATAACCGTTTACTTGAATGAGTTGACAGAGAACTATAAAAGATTGAAGAAAAACGTCGTTTATGTAATGATGTTTCTCTTAAATTACTTTACAAGTGGTAGTACATACATCTGTACAATGCATTGTTATTAGGGGATCGGACTGACTCAAAAAATGTGATTCTGTTTCGTCCGTCAGTTAGATTATCAAAAAATATGTGATACGTGTTTTTTGTTATATCAAATTAATAAAAATTGATGAAGATAAAACGCGTCAAAGACCATGAGTGGCTTGTGACGTCACTTGTAGGTAAAAACTGTAATGACATGTGACGTTTTCGAGGAGTTCACGAGTTTTCGAAGCACTGTATCGTCTTAGTTTTTTGTTTACCTGAAAAAATAAAAATATGTGTTCAATATTTTTTGGAAATCTATCTGACGGACTAATTAGTTTTTTTTTTGTCCGATCCCCTATTGTATGTGTACTACAGACAGGCCCAAAGCCAGGTTCGGTGGGTTCTGTCGACAGCCTCATTGGTCCAGTGGTCGAAAGCGCTGACTGTCCTGGGTTAGGATCCCGGTTCGGGCAAAGTGGTATTAGTTATTCCCATCAGGAATTTCTCAGTCACAGCCACGGAGTCTGGATTTATGCCCGGTTATTGCAGTACTAGCTTCGTTTTCTATTACATGGAACTTCAAGATAACCGGTGAAATATAGGTGCACTCTAGGTGCACTTCTGCCTAACCGTTCGGGGATTACAGGCGTTCATCATCATCATCATCATCATTATTTCAGCCGAAAGACGTCCACTGCTGGACATAGGCCTCCCCTAAGTGTCGCCACATTGACCAGTCCCGTGCATCTCGCATCCAGCGGATCCCCGCAACCTTCACCAGGTCATCGGTCCACCTAGTGGGAGGCCTTCCAACGCAACGTCTTCCGGTTCGCGGTCGCCACTCCAGAACTTTCCGGCCCCATCGGCCATCCGTTCTGCGAGCAATGTGCCCTGCCCACTGCCACTTAAGTTTGGCAATTCTTCGGGCTATGTCGGTAACCTTGGTTCTCATGCGGATGTCCTCATTTCTAATTCGATCAGGCGTTATGTTATGTGAATAGGCACACACAAGAAAAAAACTGGCCAAGTGCAAGTCAGACTTGCACATGAAGGATTCCGTACCATGACTTCTTATATATAGGTTTTCCTGTAATCTATACGTGTTGAACTAATTTCTGTATTTTTTTCAGAATTTTACGCTCAGTAGTTTCGGAGATAAGGGTGGGGGAATGGTGGAACCGACAGACAGACAGACACACGAGTGATCCTTTAAGGGTTCTGTTTTTTCCCTGAGCTACGGAACGCGGGTTGTTCTCAAGAGATACCGCGGCCTCGACATAAAGGGCTAAGAAGGAACATGGGTGGTTTTAGGCAGTAGAAGTTTGACACTCCTTTTCGCTCTGCCCAAGAGCGGGAGGGGGTTATTTGATGATTCCGCAAAAAAAAAAAGATCTGTACCCAAAAGTGGGTAAATTCGATCTGTGGACGATAACGACAAAACCTTACTTCTTATACAGATTTTACTCAGACTCTGCCAATGCGTTCACGAACATCTGCAGCGCTATTGCATATCTTTTTAAGTGTCAGTGGCTATCATAGTGTCCATCGATTAACTGTCAAATGGATAAGGTTTGGTACAAAATGGAACCATTTGACAGTTAATCGATGGACGCTGTGATGGCCACTGACGTTTGGAAAGATACGCAATAGCCCTGCAGATCATAAGCTACACTAATAATATATTAATTTTTTTCAAGAAGTGGTTGTTCTGTGTCATAATAATAAATCTTAATGGATACTCAGGAAGAAAATAAATAAACAAGAAATAAATTAAAATATATAAGTAACAGACTGAATTGTGATTTCATAACATCTTCATCCCATGATTCAATAGTAGGCCACTCAGTAGAAAGATTTCGGGTTGTTGGCGCAATCTAAACGATTATATTTCTAAATCAAATTGCATAGCTAAAGTTACTTATTTGTTGCAATCAAATTCTAATATTGCATAACGAACTGGCAACAAGATGCATCACTCTTTTGTATCTTGTAGTAAAAAAAAGTCTTTATTGACAAGACAATTCCTAGTCTGGTTCTCGTACTAGGAATCTTGTCTCTTTCTTCGTTCGTTCGTTATTCGTGAATGTTCTTTCTATTATTCTACAACCCCAGGGAGGTATGTTGTAGGCATACTTTGTAAGGCCCGGTTTCCACCAAAGCGAAGAGGAGCGGAGAGGAGAGGAGATGTGCGGAAATCGGTCCATCACATTAGTTATTTGGGATCCTGCCGTTTTGCCGAAAAGATTTTGACAAAATTTCATTACCCAAACAAATAGCAACCTTTTTTATACCATTGCAATATTATTATTTGGTCAAATTTTTACTTGGCAAAATATTACCAAGTATAATGTCATGATGACGATAATATGATATAATGATATGATTTATTACGGCAAACAATCTTCAGACAATAAACGTATGGTGAAATGTAGTGCTTAAATTTGTCTGAAACAAGTCAAATTTATGGTTACTTGATATTAGTTATGCAAGTAGTTACAGTAGGTCAATTATTCAAAAAATGGTTAGGATAGGTTAGGTTAAAACTGTGACCTCCCACGCACGAGCCGAGCGAGCGAAGCGAGCTGTGCCGCGGCAGCGGCCGGCGAGTGCCAAAACGATTTGCATTAATAGAAAAAAGAGATTGTTTTTAGTAGGTTACCCGGAACTGAACTATTTAGATAAGGGTAATTACTTATTTTTAAAAAAATGGTTAGGTTAGGTTAAAACTATTCCAACCGAAATATTTGATTATATACAAAGTGTTAAAAGTACTAGTTGGTAAACAAGTTATAGTTTAAACGTTCATTTCCCAAACATTAGGTTTGCGTTACAATTTTTTGAGAATAGATTTTTTGCTAAAAAGTAATAATTTGGCAAATTTAATTATGCGAAAAATTTTAGGAAAGTGAAAATTTGTCAAATTCCTTTCAAACAAGGGAGACCCTTAAAATTTAGATCTGGTCTTTCGCCCTTCCTGTGATTGGTCGAATTTGGCACATCTCCACTCTGCTCGTCTCCGCTTTGGCGGATACCGGGCTTAAGAGTTTGAAGATTTTTGTATGAAACGTGGCCTGCCCATCTTCCGTCATTTAATAACCAATTATAATTATCAATGGCCGATATCAATACAAACAGGTTTTGTATGCGACACATACTTTTAAATAGTCAAGTTTCCAAGATATAACAACTAAGCTTATATTTCGGAAATAAGGCAGAATAAATAATCCAAAGCCCTTTTACCTCCTTTATTTATGAACAAACACAACAACAATAAATTATAATTCTATTCTATTCTGTTCACCTTAAATACGTTATACGTTATAGCGAGTTCGCAAATAAACCTAGAATCTTGAAGGCAAGCTATACGTAGGTGACATAATAATATATAATAGTATATAGTTACCTACCTACCTATGTACTCCACTGTACTACGTGATTTGCCATAACAACTAATCTCCTAAGTATAAATTACTATACATGATGCAAGTGCTTTTTTAAACGCGTTGGCAAATCATTTTGTGGCACACAATAAAATCATGAACTCATGGGACGCCAAGTCGTTGTTATAATTTTAATAAAATTGATCTAAATTTAATTGATTAGGAAATTAATTAAGTCCACTAGGACAACTTATCTTTAATTGACACAGGTAAGAACTCATTAACTCTTGACATCAAATAAATAAGTATGATAAAGCTTGATTGAGGTTGCTGGTAACTAATATGGCTACGATCTTTTAGACAAGAAAGGTCTTCCAGACCGCATCGTATTCCTGCAATTAAACTGCACTGAATAATAAGCTAAATCAACAAAGTGTAACAAAATAAACGCATAACCTCTCGTGCGCTGTCTCGAACCGTGAAATTTACCAACCTTTGATCTACTTGGTTCTCAAAATTTGCAAGAAAGAAATAACTTTTAATAAGAATTAACGCGATCAGCTAAACATACATAAAAAGAGTTATGAATTTCCAAATATCATAGAATAAAACAAGTGTCATAGTCTGAGACACCACAAGAGAGATGGTGCGTTTATGCTATCTACTAATTACACCTAGTCAGAGTTTTAAAGTTATGGTGACCGAGTTATAAGTTTTATTTCTGTACATATTATTTATATTTTACATTTTTCTCTTAAACACATAAGTAACCCTCCTTTTGAGACTCGCCGCATTCGGATAAAAAAAAAACATTTAAAATATTAAAAAAAATAGTAACCCACCGGTATCGGGAACAGGGTCCAAGCTACTGGTCTGGGCACCAGAGAGAGGAACCTCCTAACAATACAAGCCGTGTCCAGGAGAACCGCTTTCTGTATCAAGCCCTTGATCTAGCTGCCTAACGAGAGCCTCCTCAGATGTTGGTCGAGGCTCTTGGCAATTAAGCCATTGGCTGAAACGATTATCGGCACAATGATCGCTGAGTTCACATCCCACATGTCCTCGCGAGTCAAGTCAAGATACTTGATTTATGCTCATCTTTCTCGTAAGCTTTATTATGCTCTTAGTCTTTGGATATCGTAATTTGACGACTTTTGGTGTATTAAAGAGTCTATTAATTTATTATGTTATACATCTTGTATAATAAAAAGCCCAATAGAAGTTTCAAAAGGATTGACATATTTATTCAAGCTTTTCGTTAGCTTAGCTTATAATATGTCAATCGAACACATGATGATGATTGTTGATGATTTTGCCATCGGTTTGACTGAAAGAATATAACTTTGCTAGGCCCCATTGTATCTAGATAGATCACAAACTAGAATTCATCATCATCTGCCTAGCCTTTTCCCAACTATGTTGGGGTCGGCTTCCAGTCTAACCGGATGCAGCTGAATACCAGTATTTAACATGGAGCGACTGCCTATCTGATCTCCACAACCCAGTTAATACTAGGTAATACGATACAAACATATAGATAGATAGATAGATCAATAGATCACAAACTGGAATTAATTACTTATAATTATTGCGCATCAACAGAACTGCTCGGTAAATTCCATTAAATTTCATTATGTATGCTCAAAGCTATTAACTCTGTATTTGAAATTATTATAGTATTAAGTACTCTGCAACTCCGGTGGCAAAAATAACTTCTGCTCGATGAGTGCCTCAGCAGGTACATATTAGGACAGTGCTTTTAAAAAAGGAACTGTTTGTTCCGATGGACGTAGGTCCATCCAATCCTCATCTGCCTAGTCTTTTCTCTTCTATATTGGAATTGGCTCCCAATCTTACCGGATGGAGCTGAGTACCAGTATTTTTATAAGCTTCTGTAGTGTATTGTGGGTAACTGGATATGAAACAGTCTCGATTATAAGGTGCTAAGGAACGGACGTGTCTGCGTTTTATTTCCCGAGCTACCTGGACACTACCAACACGAAATCGCTGATTATTCGGATTTTTGTGCGTATTGTATAACGTGCTTTCCGAGGCATGGAGGTAACTCGGTATGTTATGAGTAGCCACCCATCAACGGACCGACCTAGGCAGGCGCGGCTTTACCTGGGGATTAATGCGAGTGGTTGCTATTATTTAGCCAGGAGCTAAACAAATTCGATCACAGACACATCCAATGCCGTAAGTAACAGATGTAGATCCTAATTTAGTTTCGTTTTCTGGGTTTTCCTCTACGTTGATTGGTGTATTAAAAAAAACAAAAATTATACACCAGCTAAAAGAATTAAGTCTCAGCCAAAAATTAAATTAGATACGGAATAAATAATTGTGTGAAAACTACAAACAATCGTTGTTACAACCTTCCTGATGCCAAATAAGGATGCTAACTGTTCGGTCCAGTGATTCTTTTAAAAACCCAAAACCAGACTGAAAATAAGCTGATTATTATTGTTTCTGGCAAGTAAATTAACAACTCAACTTAAGGCTCCTCTCTCGAAAAAGCTTAAAAACAGCGTGCAGATGAAGCAGTTTTTCACCGGCACTTACAGAAAAATTACATCTGTGAAAAATTGTTAGTAATCTACATAATATGACACGTAATTTGGTTTAGCCATAATTTTTGTATCGGTATCACATAATAAGAAAAAAAATCCACAAAATCACCTCCAAATCGTTGAATGGAACCATTTTACTCCTTCATTTTTTAACAAAATAATATAAAAAAATATCTACTGCTTTGAAATACAAAGGAAAATAATTTGGTTTTGTTATTTTTTAAAAACATGTATTATTTTAATTATAATAAATGAAAAATGCGTCCGTTTAAAGTCCGTATCTACGACCGAGAGGGGTAGTTTGTATGCACAAGGTCATTGGCGTGAATACAAGCCTTAACTCACTCAAAACGAAGAACGATGACGAACTCAGCCAAAACGATTTGAAAGAAGGAACAATCACACAATTTTTGTCAAAACACTCCCCCCCCCTCCTTCATTACACCATCTGAAAGCCTTCCTCCTGACTTGGAAGTCTTTAGACAGACTTTCAAACCCAAGTCGGCTGTAGCAAAGACAATCTCCACAGCTGATCCCCGGTTCACTGAAATCTCAAGTGCGAGGAGACGTCTCTCCACCATACACCACATGGACTTGTCATCTGCGTATTTAACGACCTTTAAAATTTAACATTTTAATTTTGGGCCAACCATGTCCGAATTGTTTGCCGTTGACATGATACGCTAGCAAGAAAAAAACAAAACACAGTAAATCACAGTTTTCCATACAACAATTAAAAAAACGAACTTGCAAAACCATCTGCAATTCGAATCGCCTCCGCCATCTTGCCATAGAGCACAAAAGCAAAGGAAGGTGGAATTTATTCTCCTTCCTAACTAAAACAATTTAATTTCTAACAAGCAACACAACACTAACTATAGGAACTGAGAAACAGGATCTGATGCCAGTAGTTCCGACGTCCACACAATTCCTTGCAATTTCCACAATACGAGTGAGAAACAAAGGGTTATCTTGTTACCTATTTTCCTGCTCAAAGTTTTCCCGCTTCTTTTGTTTAGCTTGTCTTTTCTGCATCTGCAAGATTCAGTTTCTTGAGTAAACGTTTTGAAAAACAAGGTATCGTTTATAGCAGGGTCGCATCAATACTATAGTTCATTAGTAATTATTAATCAGCACTGGGCCCCATCTATGTGGGACAGCTGGGGCCTAAGCCTTGACTTTTTTATTAAGGTTAGCAGTGTAGATTTATAAGCATGTAGTTAAATATGAGCTCAATATATTTAAATATTGGTTGTATTAAGATATGTGTTTCAGTTTAAGCTTTGACGTCGTATTATTTCTACATTGTGGGCAGCTATGTGTTGTTCACACTTCTTTTCTTTACGTTACTTTTCTTAAAGCGAAGACTTTTCCTTGGCTGTCTGTCCCACGTAATATTTTTAATCTGTTTTGTTAGTAGTAACTGTTAGTCTTCCAAAGATGACAAATAAATAAATACGTGATTATATTGGTAACTTTCGTTAGTAGTAGTAGTAGTATTAAGTGGGTTGTGGAGGTCAGATACGCAGTCGCTCCATGTAAAATACTGGTATTCAGCTGCATCCGGTTAGACTGGAAGCCGACCCCAACATAGTTGGGAAAAGGCTAGGCAGATGATGATGATATTGGTAACTTTCGTGGCCATGCATCGTCGACAACTTGATCGCTTTAAATGCGATCTAAAGTCGGAATATTGGTCAAATGCGAGCCTAAATATAGGAAAATGAACTAACCCTTGGCTTGTCCGTGACCTTTACCGACCTTAAACGTCTGAATCACGAAAGAAAAAGCTTCAGATCCAGCACGCTACGGACTACCTACGCAACCCTAGTGATTATTAAATTACTACAATTTACCCAAGAATGTATTTTTATGTGATTGAGTACAGAATAGATTGAGTTTGGATTATGATTACTTAATTGCAGTAATATAACTTGAACATTGATGAATAAAGAGGGAGAGGAAGACTAAAGAAAAGAGGGATAGATTTTTTGATACGTAAAAGAAAAGAGTAAATGATGCATTGATGTCTGACAGAAGTGAATGGAAGAAGAAAACGATCAGTAGCGCCGTCCCAAACTAGAATGGCAGGAAGATGGTATTGTAATAAAACTTATACCGAAGTTACCTGTAAGGTAAGGTACCTGTGACGGTGAGCATTGGGCAAGCTCGCCGTCTATCCGTCTTATGACGATGACAGGAGACTGCTACTGACTAAAAACCACCCATGTTCCTTCTTAGCCCTTGCGCCGAGGCCGAGGTATCTCTTTCGAACAACCCGCAGCCCCGACGGGCACTACTGACCTACCTTAATTGTTACCTGATTACCTTGGGCTTTTGTTCACGATGTTATTATCGGTTTAGTATAATAAATTAAGCAGTATAAAATGTTAAGCAGTAATTTATCATAAAATTATCTGATGATGCCCGCGGTTTCGTCCGCGTGAATGTCGGTGTATTATAAATTATAATAATCTAAAACCTCCCTCGAGAACCACTCTATCCATTGGTGAAAACATGATGAAAATCGGTGCAATGGTTTTTGAGTTTATCGCGAACAGACAAACAGACAGACGTGGCGGAGGCTTTTGTTTCATAATAAGTAGTGAAGTTATAACCTAAAACGATAAAATCTGGTCCTACTGCAAAATGATAACGTTAATTACACTAAGGTAAACAGAACATAATTATTTAAATTAAAAGCTAAATAGTAGTGACTCATTCATAGCGAATTTTAAATCTTGAAACAAAGATCCTTGAAGAAATTATGCAAATTATTTTAATTTTTTTTTAAGAAGTTATGAAAAAAAATTCATTTACATAATAATTTAAAAATACATGTATAATGTCATTGTTGATGTTGTGTTTGGGATTTCGTTCCTTGTTGCACACTAGGTTACCATCCATCCGAATTTGTACGGGGGTGTCCGGTTTTTAACATCAGTGAAGCTTTTGTCCGGACTGTTGCAGTTCATGATTTTTTTATAAAAAAAAAACAAAAAATATCTGAAACGGTACAGCCATCTTTGGGTAATTGGGGAACATACATAAAAAAAATCGCCGACGAATTGATAACCTCTTCCTTTTTAAAGTCGGTTAAGGATGAAAGACACGTTTATTAATACTTTTATTAGAGAGTACAGTGTCTTACTTACTTTAGTTCACTCCCAATTCCTTGCAAGAGCTCTTCTCCTGTGCTTCCTCGAACCAGCGCTCACGGTACTTACGGATTTAAAGTACATAAATAATAATTTGACTGAAAGTCCGGGTTTTGTCAATACATTCCTCATTTTCGAAATGGTTATCCGAGTTGCACCATTTTGCACAAAGCAAGTTGTGGACAATTATACTTTGTTGCATTGTCCTCGATGATTAAGATTACTAATGTAGTCACGGCTTTAGTCTGTGGCGCCAACACATAAGTTTAAAGAAAAAAGTTTATCTGTGCTAGCCTCCTGTCACCGGCTTCTGTAAATATCTTCATTCGGATTTTATGTCTTAATGGCGTCACTCTTTTCGATTATTTTTAGATTTCTTTTAGGTTTTTAAACTTCATTTTAAAGTTAAAATGGAAAAATAAGGTTAATATTGACAAAGTTGAGGCCAGTGAAGAAATCAAAGAGATTACGAAAAGCGCATTAAACATAATTTGCTCTGATTCGAGTGTTTTATCTATGTAAGAAAACAAAATGGCTTACCTTGTGTGTGCCTTGATTCGTTTTTTGCCTACTGCTGAAGAATTGGAATCAAAAGCCTAAAGCTCTGTTGTGTGGCAATAATCGCTACATCGAAAACATGGTATGTTTTATATGCTTTGCGCTTTGCACGTGTTTGCAACTAACTGCATGCCTGCCACGTGGGCACTACATCGAAGTTCAGAGAGTACCTATTAAAATGTTTGCCTTTATTGGCTGCTAGCATGACCTGAGACCGCTCTTTTGGAGCTTGCAACGGAACTATGAAGCCCAAAATGGATACATTATGTACGACTTGCCTGGCCTGGGGACATCCTGCGGGGGTGTACATGGCCTGAAACGGCAGTGTCGTGAACTCAGCAACCCTAAAGGGGTGTCCTGGGGGGGCACACACGGTTGACTGCTATTATAACCTTCATGGATACATTATGAACGACTTGCCTGGCCTGAGGTCATCCTGCGGGGGTGTACATGGCCTGAAACGGCAGTGTCGTGAACTCAGCAACCCTAAAGGGGTGTCCTGTGGGGGCACACACGGTTGACTGTTCTATTATAACCTTCATGGGAAGTTCTGCGGGAGCTTACTTGGTTATAGAAGTGTAATGTTGTTCTACAACATGCATTGTGTTTAATCCTCGAGAAGTTGATACCTATAACATTTTTAAGGAGGTTACCTTATAGAAGACAATAAAATTGTCCCTTCACAGTCATTAGAAAATATCCTCCCGTTATCGGTTGAGAAGTTTGAAAATGCAGATCAAGATAAATGAAAGTGAATTAAGGTGGTAAGTACCATATAAAGAATTATTATATAATCAAGTTTCTTGAAATACTTGGTGTGGATCTATACCCAGAGAAAGAAAGAGAAGATTCATATAAAAAATATTAAATAAGCAAGTAAAACACAAATTGAAAACCCGCCACTCTCTTTTTATAAACAAATGTTTTATTAATTCTGAAGATCATACAGTGGTGAATGAGGTATCCAAAAGGCATAAATAGACATAGTTAAGAAGTTGTATCTACCAATCCACACTGGGCTGGCGTGGTGGATTCCTCGCCTAGAGAGGAGGCTTGAGTCCTTACAGTAGGAACATTACAGGCCGATGATGATGATGAAGAAGCTGAATGATGCTTCTGTTTTGTGTGTATACATATATATACAAGCAGGGGAACGTAGATCTCTTATTGTTGGTAACCAACAAAGACAAAAGAGTTTGTTACAATCAAAGACGGAAACATAAGATCAGCAAAATCTATAAATAAATCTGGTTAAGGATTAAATATGAGTGTACCATAAAAGTTCACTCATAGAGTGAGCACATGGGAGCCGTATGTGCTTCAACAATAAATTTTGAAACTGGCGGGGCCCTCCTCCATTCGCAAAGGAAGCGGCTGTCATCAAAAGTACAAGTGCAGCAGACAGAATGCGGATGGCCAGGAGAAATCATTCCCTTCAGAAATAAATTCACAGGTTGGTGGACTTAAATATAATTTATGTGATTGGAAACCAATCACTCAAACAACCCAGTTATTCTTAATTGGATGGTGGTGATGGAGTTATAGGTACTCCTCTAGATGATAAATTCTATACTTGAATTTATTCAGATAGTATCTGAAATGAAGAAGTGAATTGCCTTCATAGTAATGAAAGTTTGTTACCTACCCTTTACAATAACAATTTTGTTTACCATTTTTTCCTTGTCAAAGAGACAGAAATAAATTAAACTTACTGTCTTTTATATAAAAGACATTACATTATGTTTAGTTTGGTTGAAGATAATCTTGTATACAACAGTATACCAATTTTTTACAGAATAATGGTTTTTTCTTAGCACATTGGATTGGATGCTTATTACATGATAGACATAGGCAAGGATATAGGAAGCTTTATTTTTTCAAGGCAAATGTTATGTTTTCAATATGTCTTACCTTCTGGTTTATTTTCAGCCCCATAAACATAAATTACAAAAACATTGAAACCCATTACAGGTTTCAAGGCTTCCTTAGAGACAGAGAGGCTGTATAATGTTTAGAAAACATGAAATCATCAGTACCAAAGAGAAATGTGATTTCATACCTAAACAACACAGTAAACTTCTAGGTTTACTTTTTTAATACTATTCACTAAGCTTCAACATCACTGAAGAGAAATGAAATATAAGAATTTATTGATAAAAGGCTATTAGAACTTTAATATGCTTGCCCAGTTATTAACTAAAGGACTCTATTCACTAAGAAACTCAAGTGGCACAAAAACCTTGTTCTAAGTGATAACAATGATAAAATAACATCATGCCTGTAATCCCGAAGGATTAGACAGAGAGGTACCTACCTAATAGTACACCCACACTTTTGCCAGTTCGTTTTTTATGATAATTATGATTTGCTGTGGTCCATAGACATAGCCAGTTATTTTGAGTTAATAATTAAAATACACACATATAAATATGCTTCATCTGCATGGTACGGAATATTGTGTGGCTCATAGATTGCTAATAGACTATGGACTGTAGA